>UXSR01005210.1:23505-236144 GCA_900604375.1 Mesocestoides corti
ATAGATGGTTGTTCTAAAGTTTGCAGCATCGTTGCGCATCTCACCTCCTGTGGGTATTTGGCGTGGTTCGGCGAGACGAGTTTCGCCGAAGACTCGCTAACCTTTGGTCGGAAATGCTAAGGATGTTTTTAAAAATATGCTTAGAAGACAAAACCTTATCCTTTATTAAGCTATTTGCACATAGTTATCAATGTGGGTATATCAGATAATTACAGATTATTTAATAAAAGACATCAAAATGCAGAAATACAAAAATATTTGTCATGATTCACGACTTCAATTTGTGAACTTGGTGCACTAGCAGTGGTAGACATGAATATTTACAAAAGAAAAAAATTAACTTTGGGTCAACTTAATGAATACTTGAATTCGAAGAAGTTTCTAATCACTCACTGAAGCGTTGTTGGCCTCGTAGGAACAGGTTCTGAAGGACCGGACTCGAGAAACCCGCTATCTTCAGTCTAGAAAAATTAAAAGAGCCCATTTTACTGCTCAATATGATGATGGGAGCCTACAGGGGAGCCTAAATGCTATCAAATCCTTGACACGTTCGATTGTAGGTTCAAGTAATTGTAAATAAAGTATATGCAAACAGAAATAACCATGAACATAACTGGGTTTTGTTTTGTATGCATAAAACAGACAAAATTTATTTAACGCAATAATTTGCTTTGCTAATTGTATAATATTTATAAATAGCAGAGTTATCCACAGTTAAAGCTATATTCAAAATTACTTCGCATTAAAGCATTGTAATTTTATTGGGCATAAAAATTTTGGAATGAATTGCACGGCACAAATCACCCAATTAAAGTCAAGACAATAATTAAAACTACACCATTAATATGTAACTCAACAAAAGGAACAACTCGCAGTTTTTAGTATTAATGACGCAAAGGCTTACACGTAAATCTGGGTCGCATTCGATCCCGGGCGACATGACAAAGTCTTCTGGTGTTATAGATACCTTCCGTCCACTTAGGTTTAAGGTCATTGTTTTTCGCTTAAGTTCTTCGCGATCTTAATTACAAAAATCACAATAAATTTTGATTAAATACCCTGACAATTGAAAAAGTTTTGGAAGGCTGATTGGAAGTCTTCAAATGAAATTATACCATCCTTTTGAGGATCAAGTGCATTAACAATATTATTAACATCCTAAACTGATCATAATTTTGAAGTACAAACCATAGATTGCATTCGAGTTATCTTGGGACTCGGAATATCTTCCGAACTGCATTGAGACATTGATGTATAAAACTTTTCCAGTGCACTGGTGAATTGCTCAACTGTTATGTATCCTCTGTTTCCTTTATCAAGAGCATCGAAAACCTGACGAAGTGTGTCAGAATCCACGTTCATTTTCAGGAATCAAACACTGGAAATAAACTTAACTTTTAGCAAGCGGGGCGTCCTGACCTCTAAAAGAGAGCGACAAAACAAAACCAAGTAATAAAAGTCACAGCACTCAAAAATGCGTAATATTTATGAAAATACATCTGTATATCTACTTAATCTTAACAAAATTTTATGATACCATTGATTTTTATTTCGATTTTGTCGGTGTGTCAGGACATCTATTTGTTTTGAAATAATTCACAGCGTTTAGTTTCAAAATAAATAATGTCAATAAGATTTAACTTCGTCATCTAAAGGATTTAGTGTATGTACACGCATATATGTGTCACTATTATACATGTACAAGTCGCTCGTGCTGGTTTGCCGAAATTTGAAAACAAATTTTAAACGTTCCAATTAGTTCAAATATCCACGTCTTTTGAGATTTTTTGTGAAAACGCAGGCGAAATATTAATACACATAGTTGAATTAATTAATTATTAGCTTAATTAGTTTATACTTGCATAAGAATGCGATGTTCTGACAATCAATTAGAGTGTTAATGGTATTACGAACGCTTGCCCTGAAAAAATACATTTTGCATAGGTCATACCCAAAGTAATGCATTGATTGACAATTTTTTTCATATATCCTAACGTCTTATAGCAATCATTGAAATCATATATTCGTCAGCCGTGTTTATTCCTATATTTAATTATTGCCTAAATAACACATTACCACAATATTTTCACTCTATCCGCTGAATAGTTAAGGTATGACCAACAGTTTGTTATTTATATGCTTCAAACCAAATTAATCCCAGCGTACGCAATTCCTGTGAAAGTTTCACTAGCTAAACACAACAGAACCTTGCTCATTGAGAAACAGAATCTCAAAACTACAAATTGACACAATCGGCTTCCATATTCAATGACCACACTAATGTCTACCTCCTGCTACAGTTAAAATACCTCCTCGGTCAGGCCCCATAAACTACAGTATTAAAACGCCATCTGAATACAAGCAAAGTATCGGGAAGTAAAGACCCTGTTCTAAGCCCCTGGGCATTTTAGCTGAGACTTCAACGTTCGTATAAGCGTCATCGTCTGCGAACACACCTGTTGACCAAACTCTCGGGCTACATTAATTCTTGTATTAATACGTCAATGAAAAAAATATGCATCATTAGTGCTAGCATTGAGGATTAATTTCAGCATGTGTTAACTATGGAAAATCGTGTTAAGTAAGAGGTCATGTGACAAAGCAGAAAGATTACTCAGAAGTTTTGCAATTCGACATGACTTGCGATACACCTCACAGCTCTCAGCACGACTTAAATCTCGAGATGAAGATTATCGACGTGAGATTTTGCGTAATTCCTCCAGTTTTTACCCCTACGTAAACCGACCACGTGAACCTTTTCTATCGGCAGAGTAACTCAATGCCTCACAGCTAAAAAGAGTAAGAATGGCAACCTTTCACCGCCAAAAGATAACGGAAGTAAAAGACCGTTGGAAAGAAGATCGAAGCGATTCGTGCCCGATGATTGTTGTTAAGGGCAGATATTTGATGTGTCAAGAGATTGCCAAGGCACAAAGTCTTTAGCCCACATTCACCTAAGCAGATTAAATCGCCCATTAAAATCTTGGAGCCATAAACCCTGATACGAAAATGCATGGTGTCTTCACGGTTAAATACTTCTAATCCGCCAAAATCTTGTAATCTAATTAAGCTATTACAGTTAACACGGCCAGTCGACTAAAAACGTGGAAGCTTGAGTGTAAGTGGGATGACGGGCATCGCATGAGGCCTCATCCTTAAGCGCACACTTTGGCGACAAAATTACACTCGCAAAAGACACGTTAAAAACAAGATCCCGGATTAATAACTGTACAATAAACAAAACTCCACCTCACAGCAGTTATATTCTATCATGCCTAATCGTGACGAACCTAATATATAATAACCGTTAACCAATCAATGTCTCAAGTCTATTTTGGGAGACAATAATTATGGCAGATGGAATACCTACTAATTTTTTTCCGACGATAAAATACTAACTAATAAGGTACAGGTACCAATTAAAAAAATTAAAAAAAGTGCATAGAACAGAAGTTTAGATAACTGGAAAACACTCAGCAAATCTTGACGAAATAGGACACCAAAGAGGCGAAAATTTACACCAATCACATGGCAAAGTGGCCTGAATTGGGAGAAAGCAAGGCATTGTTAGTGGGCATGTTGTCTTCACGTCGTTCCACGGTAGGAGTTCCTGCTGTTGCCACAGCAACGGCCGCCGCTGCTCTGTTAAGGCGCATATGCGCTTTCACGAGATCGTTGGTCGCCAAAGCCGCCAACAAGGAGAGTTCCCCAGCCACCACGACGCCAGCGAGCAAACGTGCAAGATGCTGGGCAGGACGTTCTATGGAGAGGTCAAGCATTTCAATGCAGGCACGTTGTGCCGGTAGGCGGGTACCACCACCAACAGTTCCCACTTCTACGCAGGGCATGGTTACGCTTACGTATAGACTCCCATCGGATTCTGCTTCCAGTTGCGTCAGACAAGCACTGGAATCCACCACCTGAATAAAATGCAATAGTATTACAAATAGGAAAACTTACCGAATGGAGGAAGAGAAAAATGCAATTTCAAGCTACCATTCTCGGAAAAAGTACGTGCACTTCCTATGACTAATTAGACACCCATTAGTCCAACTCGATATTTTGCAGTGGTGGTAAATGGTGCCATGGAGATATAGGCCTAAATCGATGGTACACATAAATCATTAATGATATGAATGAACCTTGGTGCGACCTGTTAATTTCATGAAAGCTAGCACCAGTACATGTGTTACTATCATAAGGAACAATTAAAGAGACTAAGAAGTTGACAGAACAATCGAAACTAGCGAACACGTGTAAACCAGATATTTTTCATGAATTGAAGGCGATTTTAAATAATGGAGTACGGAAGTCAACGGTACATCTCGATTAAAATCGATTGAATTTTACACCTTTTGTTGTGAATACCAAATTTAAAATAGATGAAACCAAACCAAGATTTTGCCCCCGATTAGCGCCAAAATACAGCATGGATTTAGTGGGCGTCACGAACACCAAACACTAGTTTGCAATTGAAAACATTTAAAAAAAATTGCCAATCCACTGAACTGCAATAGACGACGGTCCGCAGCAGCCCATAACATCAGTCAAATTGACTGGAAGATATTAAAAAAAAAGGAGATAGGACTTCATTTTACTAATTCAGCAAGGCTGAGGAGGAGCACGTGAGGCAACCCAGTGAAGAAATACAGGGCGCGGTTGGGTTGGTACTGTTTTGCCAATTCCACATTTAAGATAAAAGATGCCAAATACGAATAACTCCCTAAGCTGCTCAATGAGAGCAATATTCTCAGTGAAAGGTCAAAGTGGGCAGCATAGCTTTTCGATTAGATAAAAGGAACCGCTTTGGGGCAGTACGCACTTGTGCCAGATCCTGTCCCGTTGCAGCAAAAAAGGCAGCCACCAGGTTAGCAGCGTGGGCGTTGCACCCGGCCATCCCGGGAACGCCGGCCATAGCCGAGCCAGTCCAGTGTTTGATGCGGGTCAGGCGAGCGAGACTGGGCGCATCGGTGCGCAGTATCTTGGAGACGACACGACCCGGCAGACGGGCCTCCGCGAGAACCGACTTCCCACGACCCAAAAAATGGTTGATTGCTGCCGGCTTCTTGTCGGTGCACATATTGCCGCTCAGCGAGACCACCTACAAGATGGAATGCTCGATTGATAAGTGGCGTTTCAAAACAGCTGTCAAACCATGGTCGATGTGATTCAAATTGATGACGTCATTCTATCATAATCTGATGTGGTGCGGAATGATTAAATGCGATCACCAAATAGAAAGAAGTCAAGAACTAAGGATGACACAAAACCATCACCCAGAACACAAATCGGTGCTGATCCGCAAAGGCATGCTTGAAAAATTCCACATGACTATGAAATCGGAGAATACGAGACATTGGATCGCATGGTTCTCGAACCGTCGACGTAAAAGGGATGCACTTTTTAATGAACCGAAACGTTCAGATGCATCAAGGTATGATGTGCACCATAAGAGAAACTTAAGACGCTCGGAAAATCCTGCACGAAACCTTCAATGAGTAAAACTTTTAACTCACATCTCTTAAGCCAGAAAAACCGGAATTTTAGTTAAGATTTGCTCTGCTATTTGTGCAGATGGCATTTGACGTAAGAGAGGCTGACCTGCATTTTAGGAAATTTCTTGACCAGACACTGAATCGCCCGATCGGTTCCCTTGCTCACCATATTCATGCCCATAGCCTCGCCAGTTCTCGCAGCAAAGCGAATATGAAGATATCGACCTGCCTGTAAAATTAATTGACTCGTTACAAATGGGTCTTTCCTATAAACGACACCAAATAAACACAAGTTAGGCACACAGTTAGCTTTTTTAGAACAAATAGGTGAACACAAATGTGCTTATGAGAAATGGTCCCCCAAAAATACTTCACAACAAGGTAGTGGGGTCTCGGTTGTGAAACAAGTGTGTTGCACATTAGCCACAGAAAGTTACGTAGGTTGAAATGGTTAATAACGGTAATTGGATAGCGTGACGGGAACTGAGGGCACCAACTTTGGGAGGCATAGTAATTTGTAAGTGTAAAAGAAGCATAATTAAGGATTTCAGATATTACAGTCACTGAAAGGCAAGCTAAGCGTTGGCAGTGTAACCAGGCACAACAAAACACTAGAAGTCGTCAGTAAGACGAATGAAAATGAATTCGAACCAGCAATACCATGTTATAAAGGATTAACTTAGCGTCTCCACCACTTACTGGGTTGGGGAATATGGATAGAAGGTTGGCATGGGAACTTGTTTCATTGAAAGCCGACCGAAGAGTTTCGAAGCCTTGGCGGGATTCAATCCAGGCTATACATTCAACCACATCTGCGATTGATGGAAAGGCCACAACAGGGGCACGTGTCATTTGATCCCTGTGTGGTAAGAAGACAATAGAGCGCGTACTTAACAACCAAACTGACATACAGCTATAAAGCTATTATGCTAACCTAAAAAGGGCAGTCCGTACGCCACCGGAGAGGTACAAGGCCCGACAACCGCGATTGGTGCTTGCGACTAGACAGCCTTCAGTAGTGGCAAGGGGTATGTAGTGTTCTCGGCCGTCCAGTAGTAAGGGACCGACCTTTCCCAAGGGTATCGGTATGTAACCAATAACCTAAAACAGCGGAGGGGGGCACGATAAAAGCTTACCGACTTAGGGACGTAACAGGCGTAAATAAAACTGAGAAGTCCTATTTTCACAACAAATCTTGAAATTAAGGTAGCACGGTTGAAAACGAGCTCTAAGTTTAACCGAAAGTCCTATGTTGACAAGCAATGACGATTGGTCCAATTAAAATAGATAAATTATGTGCAATACAGTGGCCAATTTCTTACACAAACGCTGTGAAGTGTGGAAAGTTAGAGATCAAAGAGCAGATTTAGGAAGTGGTCAAATGATAACAATTTGTAAGAACGGTCCTCCAACATCCGACGATAGCTTTTTAAATTATATATTCGAAACCTGGAAATTTGTAAGTTTTAGAGTAGTCGATTAGGGGTTAAGACTGATGGTATATGATGATAGCCTACTTATTACTAGTTACATTTTACTCCCACCAGTTTTAGCTTGAAAACTTAGGCTTTACCTTTTCGTGAATGCTATTAGAAGTAAGTGATAACGATTAGATTATAGGATGAAACGTTTGATTATGTCTGTAAAATAAAAGGGCCATGGAAAAACGGTAACCACTTTACATCGCTGGGTAGCAGGACCAATTAAAAAACATGAACTAGTAGCCGGTAAGAAAACTGTCAAAAATTAGAGTAATTGTCTGCCCGATACCGAATGGGTCAATGATTATCGCAGATGATAGAACCGGTTCCAAAGATCGGCGCGATTGTTCTCCATGCGCGGGGCAGCATTAATTCAAGCAAGCGAGAGGAACAACGACGGGTAAACTTGATGGGCAAAAGCAGTGGTCTTACCTCTTCACAGCACTGCCCCATAACCGGCCGATAGTCAAAATTGCCGAACGGAATGTGATCAATAGCGTGGGGGTTGGTAAGCCTGGAAGCTAATTCCTGCCTGCGAAGACTGACAGCCCTTGGCAAATTCTCAACCGCAGATTCAAGCTCCCGAGTTTTCAGTCGCCCTTCACGAACTAAAGTCAACACTTCCGAATCCTTAAGGCTGGAAATCTGGAGACATTTTAGAAATGCAAAATTAGACAGGGGTGTCGGCTACTATAACCTAAGCGAGGTTATAAAAGCGACTGCAAAACCCGAATAACACACAAGTACTGCCAATTACTATCAAACCGAATAAAAAAAAATAAATAAATCCGGCCAGTGTCAAAACTTTTCTACGCATTTAATCAGGAAGACTGTCACACGATTCACTGGAAGATGCTTTGCATGGTTATCCACCTTGACTACTAATAATTCATTTCTAGTAAACCAAATGACTAGGAAATAATTATTACATTGTCCTCTGCGATTTTTCCCATACTAAAATGCTAAATTATGGTATGAGGAGGTTTAATGGGATTTCCTTACTAAATTTACCATTGTGCTTAGTATATAAGGAACGCAACATCTGAGACCAAAGGTGGTGATTAAAAGCCAGTACCTACAAAATCCCATTAGATCGTTGTTGACATACAAGAGTAAAAAAGAAGAACACTGGTTTCCGGGTGGTTGTCAACCTCGATATTCACATAAGTCATTTAACAAAAAAACACTTTCTACTGATTTACTAGAAAAACCTTGGGTTAATTTGGGCAAAACAAAATTAAATAAGAGCAATAAATATGTAAATAAAATAATAGGTATATGGTTGTGAGCAGTACAAAACCTCAGTTATTTAACTAAAAATAGTTATTCGGTGGGTTAAACAAAGTGCTTTAGACTTGACACAAACACATGCATTGATAAATTAACAGTATTAAGGAATAACATCTTGCATTTGTTCTGAAGCTGCCATACAATAAAATCTCAAATTCATAAAATTTATTAATTATTCTGAGCATGATATGCTAACAGAATGATAATCTAATTCTTAACACAGTGCTTGCGACGGTCACGCGTAAATAGAAATACACGAATTAACTACGCATCTCACATTTACACCAAAAAGACCACTGGATACACTTTCGTACATACCCACTGTGCGTCAGATGTACGAGACTTCGCAGCACAAGGTGGCTTAACAGGTTTCTGAATAGCAAAGCTGACTTCCTCCATTTCGCTGAATGCTGGTGCCTCTGGTAATACCTTCGCCTACAAAATTAATCCAGGTTAAAACTAGGAATACAAGCACAGGCAGAAAAAATTGGCTTACAGTAGTTCCGGTTATTGAACCATTCATAGATTTTGTTGCACATTTTTCTTCGGAACAATCGGAGGCGGCTCGCTTCCTTGACGTTTGGATTTTCGGCTCTGAGAATTTGTCACAGGTGAAACTCCACGAAAGGGAGTATTTAAGAAGATTGAGAAAGGAAACGATAATAAGTATCGAACCGATGCACAGCCATACATTCATTAAAGTTAGATGATCAAGTGAAGTCTTCATAAACCCTCCAAAGTAGATGCTCAAGGCGATGGTCTGCATAATGGGTAGGATGTTAACAAGAACCAGTACCACGGTAATTATGAGGTGAACAGTGTATCGAAGATTTGAGTTAGTGTTTAGGAGGGGACTAGTGTCACACTGAACAGGAAAAGTCTCATTCTCAGACCGAGAACGATATCTTCCTTTCACAATAAAACGCGATCTGAAACAACAGATGGAAGTCGCTATAAAAGAAGTACGAGGGGGAGCAAGCCAAACTGCCAACTCACATTTGCAGATCAAATGCGCAAATCGTCTGTTGATTATTTGCGTAGTTTATCCTAATCAAGACAGGAAGAAGGCTGAACGTCGACATAAACACAACAACAAGATATGCTCTCAGGCGCTCGCAAATGATGGCCACATCCGAGTTAAACCAGCGACTAGCAGCATTAAGAAGCAACAGTTTCATAAAATGGTCCACCACGGCATTGCTTAGTGTAACAAGAAAAACCGCGGCTTCGATCGAATGGAGTTTAAGATAGTTTTCCCTGTCAAAGTGATTATAGCCGGAAGTAGGTAATGAGATGCAAACCTAAGTGTAACAAAAGGAAAAGAAGGAACCCACTTTAATTAGATTTGGAATAAACGCCCAGTCAATAGTAAGTAGAACAAGTCCTATACATATGAGGTCCTGATAAAAAAAACCTCCGTTCCATGATAAACTAATGACAAGGGATGACACTGTACATAGAAAGAGCAAGCGATAAAAATGACGAGCTCTAAAATTAGTTCCAGGACGATACAAAGCTGCGTCCTCAGAAAGGCGAGTGGAGTAAAGTCTTAAAATTGACAGCAATATACAAAAAAGCGTGAACACGAAAGCGTAGACGTGGTGACTTATACATTCGACAAATTTGAATAAGTCAAATTGTTTTTTTAACTGAGAGGCACAGTATGCTTGGCAAAGAGCCCATAGAAATATTGTCTTCATGGGATGTAATAAACTCCAGTAACCAAGAAAAAGGGCTAATGAGTGAGACAGGTGAATCGTGCTAGTCGTCCGTGAGAAGACCATCGTGCTGCCTTTCTTAAGCATTCCATCGTGCCGCCATTCTTTGGTTATGTTGACCTTAAAAAACATATATTAATTTTCATATTTTTGGTTATTGTATTTTATTTCAAATATTTATTTTCAGCCAGCTTATTATAGATTTGCTAAAAAATTAAAGGGAATTACATCTTATCAACTGATAAACTGCAGACATTTCTGCTTGAAGGTTTATTGGGCGTGGTCGATCTTTATATAACTCGCCTCGGGATGGTGTCAAAGTTTTTGCCGACGATACTTCGCAGCGGTTTCTTGTCATGCTTGCGAATCGAAAGTGCGGTTTTTAGTTCGTTTGCACCCGTGACTAAGCGTAGTTGCTTCGATGTAACCCGTTCAGTGCACTCTCTCTCTTGCAATCAATTAAACTTCCCTCGCGTTTTAAATTTGCCATCAAGAAACAGTACAATATTCACTTCATTAACGAGCGACGTTATCTGGGAAGGTGTCACTGGACCAAAAGGCAGTACGAAGAAACGAGCACGAGGAAAGCGTCGGGTGACGCGGCCAAAAATTGATTTAAATCGTGGACAGAGAATTGGCTGCAATCGTGAAGGTTATTTGTGGCCCGGTTTGAATGCTCCTCTCTATGAACAATCCTTCCTGCGGAAAGTTCAGAAAGTTAGTTCGTTTATAACTGAGACTGTTAGCTTGGTCATAAATGATCTTTTAGTTTTATACAAATAGTTACCCGTTGTAATAAACCTGAAATAATTCCCTTGTCTCCCGTGGCCGCTAATAACATCAAATATGCGTCAAGATATGTCGCCTTGCTTTAGGCTAAAACGGTCCCTTGTTTCAGCCCTTTAGTTGTGTCAGCACACGTTATTGCTTCGGAGTATTTTTTAAATCAAGTGATTTATGGTTTGTTTGCAGCATTTAATATGCACATAACATATTTGGATTAATATGAGGTTATGTGTCGCATCTTTTCGAAATGCTGTCAATGTCTAGTAATGTGACAGTGTTTGTTTTTTTTAGGGTGATGTTAATCAGGAATATTTGAATAAACTGGAAGAATTGAGAAACAAATCCGCGGTGAAAAGAAAGCGGGTAAAGTTACCTCCTCTTCTCCGAGGGTGGACAGGCGCGAGCATGGGTGGACAGTCTTTGGGCCCCTTAGAATCCGGTTCCCCAGGATTCGATTCGCGCGTTTTAGAGCTCAAGGTTAATTTTTTTCATTGGCGTACTTTACTAATATGATTTTTGTGCTTTTGTTAGTTTTTAATGTTAGTTCTTGGCGCCTTTAATTCAAATATTATTGTAGGAATCTTTGTCGTTTTCTATTGTGTTTGTCGATACACAGATGATGCTCTATCTGCGATGCTCTATGCGTGTTCTATCATAACTATTATTGGCTTTCATGTTTCATGCAAATTTCGTACTTATTCCTATAGAACGAGAGTGAAAACGCGTTACCTTAATTCACTATTTATTCATAAATTCTCTTAATTGCCTCTCAGGCGGTGTCTACAATGACTGCGACTGTGGGTCGATATCGGAGATTCTCGGCGCTTGTGGTTGCGGGCAATGGACATGGTGTCTGTGGTGTTGGCAAGGCTCGTTCCGTCACTATGCGAGCGGCCCTAAAAAGAGCAAAAAACCGCGCCTTTCTTAACCTGATTTCATTTAACCTTAAAGAAAACCGTACTCGTGAGTTTCACTTATCCTTTTGCCTGTTAAGATCACCTGTCATCATATTTACTTTATTGAAAGGAATACAAAGTGCTTCATTTTATTTTTCCTCCGCCGCCTTAACCCAATATTTTTTTGTGTTTCACAAAATAAATCGTTGATCATGAATCCAAAAAAGCCGACAACCAATATGCCTATACAATCGAAATCTCAAAATTATTCACAGGGCATCGCTTCTATATTAAGTTCAATTGAGCATTTGTCAAAAGTTCGCTTGTATCAAGCAATCACTTGTTGTATTTGGCCCGTTGCTTACTTTCTGCTTTCCCACATTAGTGTGGCATCTAGGTCACGTTCGGGAATGGCACACCACAATCTACGCCACACCGAAACCTGAAGGTATGTCCTGTTAATTAATTTTAACTTGTAATGAATATGTGGCCATTACTGATCACAAGTAGACATGTATCAACTGCTCGAGCAGACAGAATTTGCTGTCGAATGCGCGATTCCGCTCTCCGGTGCAGTACCTCGTTACACTACAAGGTACCAAGACTTGAATGCCTCCTGCATCCGGCACCTATCTGGAGCTTTTCGTACAGATACAAACGAGTCCCACAAAACACGTCGGAATCGTCGGATAACTACCCTTGTATTATGTCCTTCACTAATGTGAAAATGGCTGTTTCTGCATCGTTAAATTCGCTATTCGTTCTCTTGCTTTTATGGTTTAATCCTGATACGTGGAGACTTAAAGATTACCAACTCCGTATTGGCATCCCTCTTTGTTTGCTTCGCCTACTAGCTTTGTTTGGAGTTTATGTTTATTTCTGCTCTTTGCCTTCCTTGAGGCGTCCTCATAGCACGATAGCTTTAAAAGTCTACTATTACTTCGTGATAGAGATCACACAAAGTCGCATGTGATAATTGTCCCAATCTTTGTGCAAGTATTTAGTTTGGAGCTGAAAACGGTATGCAATTTTGGTACTACATCGCGCATTTCTAAAACCAGAAATCCTCTCACTTTAAATTCATTAGTCTGTTGATTCCTTACCTTTTTTCAGGGTACGGTTTAGTGTGCCATCGTGCAATTAAGACTCTTTGTGAGCTCATCGGTATCAAAGATATGCATGCCAAAGTGGAGGGCAACACAAAAAACTACCTCTCGATCGTGCGAGGATTTTTGCGATTACTAAATGAGCAGGTATACTCATCACTTCGGACCACCACTAGTTTTAATAATTTCTAGTGTCCGATCCTTGGGTGATCACATAAATTCTTATTTTTTTTCAGGAAACCTACGAGGACGTATCAAACCGACTGGGCATGCATGTGGTCGAATTCAGCAGGGATTATAATATGGTACCGAAAGTCCTTGCTTCTCCAAGAGCAGGTGTCACGCAGGACTGTGTGAACTACACCGGTCTCAAGTCAGACCCTCTTTTGAAGGTCCGTGCGCCACCCAAGGCTCCCAGGGTTGGTAATAAATACTCCATCGATCTTCCCTCTTTGCATGCCTTCTGGGAACACCAGGAAAAAGTACACGGCGAGCGCCCTGTACTACAGATTACAAACCCGCGTTACCCCGTCCCAAAGCCCAAGCCAGACCCGGAATTCGACCCGGTAGATGACCTAATCGACGACGAGGAGAATGAAGTCGAGGAAGAGGTTAAGCGCCTCTTAGAAAGAGGTGAACGTGACCTGGATACTATAATCACACTAAAGGGTTTAATTCCTAACATCAAGAAGAACCCACTACCTGCCTACCTCTCATCTCCTGGAGTACTCAAACGCGCCTCCGAAAGGTACCGATACAGAAATCAGGAAGCCTCCAGACGAGAACGACTTGTCTATGCTGCACTTGATGAGGAATGATGTCGATCTTTGCTACTCTTAACTTCTTTTAACTGAAAAACTTTAATAAGTGCGCACGACACTTGAGCTTGCCAGAAAATTTATACGTTCTTTACCATTCGCGAGGGTGCAGGAGGGCGCCATAGGTCATCGCCCCGGGGTCCCAATTTCATGGCCACCAATGAGAACATCACTTTACTCAGTAAATTAGCATGAGTGGCACCTGATCTAACGAGCGCACCTGCCGGCCACAATGTTTGGAGTTCCCAAATGAGGGGCTTTTGGCCACCCAAGCCGCGATAGCGCTTACGGGCCGTTCATTGCGAGCTCCGTTGACGACGCCTCCAGTTCCATGTAAGCCGGCCGTTAGCGATAAAGCTGCGACCGACCCCACGTGCACACACCGCAAAGCCAGAGCGTGGGCCTACCGGATTAAGTCAGGAACAACGCAGCCATATCGTGGCTCAAATCTCGACGCTCCGAGCAAATGATCGGCGCGCCACCATTACTAGCCCTCACGTCAACGTAACGTAGAGAGGACACAGTTTAGGCGGAATGAACTCATTGCACTGATGCGCCAAGTCGCGATCAAGCATGCAGAACCCCAACAGTATAGTGCGCGACAGACCATATATTTATTTCCAAAAGCAACAAGGAAAGAATATTGACACAAAGGGTCTGTGTTCAGAGCTGAAGGCGTTAACTCCATTCTATCGATACAGTGCCGATGAACTCGCCGACAACGAAGACCCTGAAAAGAATGATCACTTAAGGCAAAGACAGGCATTGAGTAAGTCAGTTGATAATTTAGCAGCATTAATCAGTGCACGTTTACTTCATCAAGTCTAAACGTACCAGACTGTTGTAGAATTCTCATGGTCCTCAGCAACTTGAAGACGATGGCTTAGTAATGCCTTCTGAGACCGATTTCTGCATTAACGGTAGTTTCCAGCGAAAATCGCTGAAGTAGATCGAAAGAAAGCAACTAAATCAGACCTAAAACATCTGAGGACGTAAGTCACCAACCATCGACTTCCTCCCAGTCAGTGTGCTCTGACCCATGCATTACAACACGAGTCCTAATTTCGAATGAATCCTTGAGCGGAAATTACAGCATCGAGTAGCGTCAAGTAACAGATTGAGCAGAAAATATGAAAGATTATTCACAGGCCCTCAAACAATGAACGAAGCCGCCCACGATAGAAACACCACCGACCCGCGCCCCACACTGACCCACGACGGATAAAAGCACATTAAAACAATGGACATGACACCATTTATTTAAACGTATCGAAGGTTTTCACTAATCAAAATTTCTCAAATTGAATGAAGGGTTTTTGTAGCAATTAAATCTGCTCACTGTAAATGTCGCAATATTAAACTGCAATACCAAGTATTTATGGCCAAATGTGCCTATTATTTATGTTTGAAGTATTAAATACAGGTGTTGATTGATTCCATTTACTTAATTAATTTTGCATTTGTCTAATAACAATTTTTGTTTTTATTATATGTCTTCACGATAATCTGACATTCGAGTCGTTCTGGGGCAAAGCCATTGATTTAGAATTATTACGCCATTGCTGTTTTTGTTGTTGTATTTACAAAAATATTTCTTAGTCATCTAAATATGTATCCTTTTTTAAATTTTGTTAATAACAAAAAGGAGTCATATTTTGAAGCGTTAGGAAGTTAAAATGCTTAATTGTAGAAAAAATTGATTGAGGAACCGGTTTCAAATTTTTCCGAGAATGATACCGGTCATCGTGTAGGGCAGAAACTGGACTAGAAGTAATGTCTTCTGTTAAAGAGAGCTATCTTGTAGTGGGGTATAACCCGAGGAGCACGATTAGATGCTTGTTAGAATAGAATTAGGTCAAGTCGTTTGGTATCTGTGACTCAGTCTCACATTTCGTTTAACTCTTCTTACCGGTATTTAACGATCGCATCCTTGCACAGTCACATAGTGAACTTCAATGCCTCACGAGTGAATAAACAGTTTTATCCACCTGGCCCTGGCTGAGTCTCATTCCTTCTTATAGGGTTCTATTTGGGTACTGACAAACAAGAAACTATAATTTTGAGGCTCATTGTTAAATTCTGTTCTGTTGAGGATACAGATCCAGAACCAATGGAATTAAAATGGTAGTGTGAATCACATACAATTGTGCTTACCATTGACTTATGCGATGTAACCTAAGGGACAAAATGATATCTAACTGTGTTTGCATTCTTTTAGCACACAAAATACTTTAATCCCCAGAAACAATGCACATTTAAATTTATCATTTCCTCTAGAGACTCAACATGAATAAAATTATTTGGAGCTAATTTAGCACATAATTTGTTATTTAACAGGAAAGACATTTTAATTTGCTGTATGTTTTGATACATAACTCTATGCAAGTTTCAATACCCATCTAGATCAAAATTAACCCCTTAATGTGATATGTAAATAAAATCCTGTTGTTTACACGTCTAGTTCCCACATTAAAGAATGATGCATCTTCAAAGACCTTACTTAACTTCAAACTAAGGCCAGGTACGTATTTAATCATTTTTTAATATTTAGATGAATTTTATCATTTTTGGTGTCTGTACATTTGTGAGTTATCCAACTAAGTAGGTGCTCATCTTGACCCAACTTAGATCTCGATGTCACTGTCTATCACTAATTTCGATTCAGGCCAATCTAGACAGTACATAATTTGTCACACCTCGGGTTAAAATGTAATTTTTTTATATAATTTCTCACCCACGGCTAGCCTGTGGCTATTCCTTTATAATTTTACATTTATAAGGCAGGTAATAATTTGAAGCTTTATTTACATTTCTATTATGTAGAATGTTCTCAAGGAAATCACGGATTCACAAGCGATTTGCTCTACAACTAATAGACCAACAAGCTGATTTAATCAAAAGCATGGCGTAACATTTACCACTAAAAGGATTCACTTTTATTTTTCCTCGTGCTTTTATAGACTACACACCAGCACATTACTGGTTAAATTGATGCACAGCTGAAAACAATTTCGTGTAACAAATAAAAGACTATTAGGTGAAATATCATATTTTTGTTCAAGACCTTCGGTACGTTATTTTGAACTACATCAGGTCATCCACTTAGGATTTGCCCAATCACACTTCTAAGATACCGGAAAAGACTGAAAAGACCGGAGACGGCGGAGATATTCGTTTACTAGATGGCTCAAACTAGTTGTGTTGGTCCTCCACTGTGCATAGTATTGCGTGTCCGGCTGAGGTAGCTGTTAACCAATACAGTCTGGGTGAACCAGTAAACCTGCGAATGCCTGAGTGGCCTGATAAGTGAAACGGGTAATAGGGATGTGAAGCAGCCAGTCAGTGATTAAGCCTAAGTTAAGGCTGTTTACTGAACTGGTTGTGTCAGGAACTCCTCCCTATTTCATTGATTGATGTTTTCAAATTTCTATCAACCGCATACAAGGATATGTGTCACGAAGACTGGTACAATAGAACAAGCTTTATTGACCAATTACAAGCCAGAACCACACGTCAGGCGCCGTCCATTCGAGTCCCCCAAGCTGGCCACGCCGCTCATTATATACTGCTCCTCATTCGTGTCTTTCTCTCGTTTGCTGCATATCTTCCTCACATGCCATTGGATCGCAAGGAGACAGAGGATTGGCTGAGGCCAGTGTGGACCGGTGCTAATAAACAGTTGCATACGTTGTCGCCTCTCTTGTACCTTTTCTTAAACTTTTTCAGGGCTGTCAACTAGAGGGTTTTAAGTTAGTGCTAGTCAAGCCTCTACAGATGATGCATGTACAGGCGCGTATGAGCAGGCGGTCCCACATTGCTCAAGAGCTCACTGTGTATTGGGGACCGTTAGCGACCAGGTTAAGGGACTTAAATCAAGACGATTTACTGTAGTAATTTGTCCCCGTATATCATTCATCCAGATGGCAACTATTCATAATCCAACTGGATCTAGTATTGTGTCTACATCTCAAGAATCACATTCTAAGGTTTTAAATTTTACAAACAGATGTTAATTGTAAACAATGAGACGTAACTTAATTACCTGCGTTTCAGCCCATGAACCAAGCACAATACTCGAACCTGAATGTCATAGTGGAAATCTAAGTTTTAAATTAGTGTTTTCACCGACATTTGTACAGTTCAAGACGACAATAAACATATTGAACGAAGAAAAGATAGGTGGTTTTTGTTAGGACTAGATCAGACATATTAGGGTATTTCATTTACAAACACACGTCGATAGAAGAACCTGAAAAAACCACTTCTGACTGGACAAGTGGTGGATAAAAATGTACAACGCCAAAGGTATCTGGTTTCGAAATAGATAATAAAGTTGAGAAACAGGACAAAAGAAGCATCCCGTGACACACTCCATTTGAAGACAGTTGTGAGAAAATTGGTGAGGAGTCTTTTGTTAAAGCTCCCAACTGAAAAGGTGGTACTTAACGAGCATGTCACCGGTCGACTCGATGTCGCAGCGGAAAGCACCGAAGTCATGGTCCAGCTGGTGAAAGCCCTCGTACTGCCGAAGCGGCCGCAAACCCGCGAGACCCAAACGCGAGAGCAGACGCAGGGGCAACTTGGAGGCGAGGAACAGACTTCGTACCTCGGATGTGGCGGACGTGCTACCAGACTGCTGTTGACGAGCTACATTACCCACTTCCAAAAGCGGATTTAGGTGGAACGCGAATTGACTCAATACCCTGAAATAAGATGTATTGCCAAGGAAGTATGGTTAGGAATTTGGAACATGCGTATTTTACATATTTATTGAATAAAAAATTCCATGAGGATAGTCATTTTATTGTTACAGACTTCGCGGCCGATTTAAAAAGTGGATTGACCCAATATTCCAAGATTATAACGTCAGAAAAGTTACATCTTGCAAATAAGTGTCACACCACTAAAGACTCCCTTGTATTTTATTTTATCGTTTTATATCAATGATATTCTACTGATAATTGGTTTAAAGATTTACTTTTTGATATGTCCGTAAAAGCTGCGGTGTGATCCAAACTACACGTCATTATGTCATTGTCACTGCCTGAGGAAACATGTGCAACGCCAGAGAAAAATTAAAACAAGTAAAATGGCCTGGCTAAAATGACCGTGGAAACTTACCTTAGCTCACATTTGATTTGAACCCATCCTGGACTACGGAGGAAGGACCAGGGGTGGTACCATTTTGTGACAACTTCCTCGCAGGAGCAAAGGATTTCTAGCCAGAGGTGTAGCACCAACTCACTGAAAATGAAATAGGCGTTGAATAGGTGCTGGTTTTACAACCACGTATTGCTTGGCTTAACTGCAATATTGTCAGCACCAACGGTAAACGGGACAAGTAAGCAAAATAGCAAAATGTTTTAATTTAACTTACTTGAGGCCAATGCACACCAGTGTACGAAATTTGGCAGTGTCTGAAATGCTTGGTGAGGAGTGCGACGCGTTGATGCTTTGAATGGACTGTAATTAAAGCACACAAGACAGGTGTTTGAATATCAGCCAAAAAGTGTCAAGCCATCATTTGCAGTGGACACAACGAACACGAAAGCTTTACCCGATAGAGGAGCTCCTCAGGACTGAGAACTTTTCCCACCTCGTCTAGGCGGAAAGTTTTACAAAGAATTAAACGCGAATGAATTGATGACGAATCCCGTTCAGCTTCCTTTGTAGCAACTTCCTCGATAAATTTCCACGGGCTCGGTCTTTGGTCGGTCAGTCCACGAGCCCTTTTTAGCCCGTACTCGAATATTGCGCTCAGTGATGAGCACAGCCTAATAAAACATGCAACTAGTAAAGATGCCAGTACGGTGGTCTTTCAACTGATTCGATGCTTACCCGTGCCTAACAAGATTTCCCACAGCAGAGTAGACGACATCATCGCCGGCAGGCGAGTACAGTTTGGAGCGTTCGTCGAGAAGTTGAACTAGCTTAGCAGGGAACCAACCTCGCAGACCGTTGATTTCACCCAACCAACAGTGTTCGTCGTGCATATCGATGACAGTGATGATGTCGTGGCGACGGAAACCAAGTTCGTCTCTCTCTTGACGGGCGAAGTCCTCCAACGCTTTAGCCCGCCTATTCTGTACCACTGCTGTCTAAAATGCGTAAATCACTTACTGATAAGGTCCATTTTCCGCCTATGTTGTTGTTGTGATTTTAAAAAATGATGTTGAGGAAAATTTTCAGCATTCCATAGAAGCCTACTTTCCTAGAGATATCATGCCAGGGCTAACCGTGTCAATGGCAAAATTAAATGTCTGCGGCAGGAACAGTAGATTTTAAGTGTTATTTTAGCTATTCCAACCCCCCCCTCAAATTCAGGATCACTTCACTAACTTCCAGACTTTTCCATCCCACATTTATAATCGTTATGCTTTCTTGCATTTAGTTTGGCTCATGCTGTACGTGTGTGTGCGCTCAGACTATCTATTAGCCTTGCTGAGATAGTCAAGTCTTAAACTATCAACTGCAGATGTGCAAGTGGACGGAGTGGGACCTGAAGGAAAAGTCATCCTGCGAAATAGTTTAGGTCTTTATGGCCTTTAAAAACCATGTAGAAGAGTGGTAAATATCAACAAGCTTCAATATGAATAGTAAAATTTCGTACTATAGACTTAAGTCTGAGGTGAAATTAAACTTCAGTAGAGAACATCAATAACTTCATGCGTGATCAAGAAGAAATCTGCCCATGATTATGCATACATATCCACGCTATGGTTGACGTCCGAAAAACTAGTACTACTTGAGATATTTAACATAAAGGAAAACTTAATGCTGGTTGCGTGAAGAACGAGGCGTAATGAAGAAACATGCCTGGACATATGCAGTGAGATCTCTTCCGTGACTGGCCAACGAATAGTCAGGTTGCGCGGACACCTTAGCATGGCTTGGATCGTTATTGTGGAAGTGCCGCACAATCTACACAGGGAGAAATTAAAGCATGAAGAAGTGAAGGATATTTAAAAACATCATAATGAATTCACCTAGTCTCTTTTTTTCTTCTTCGACAACGAGTTTTAGTAAAATTGGTCATATGTGCTCGGTTCAGGTAATTACTATAAACAGGTAGCAATATGTAGAGGCAAACTGGCAGGGTGAAAAAAAAGTAAAAGGGAGTTAATTTAACCTCAGTTCTAAAGATTAATGACTGCTGTTAAACATAGGTTGAGGCAGACAAAACTGACTACAAGAAATGCCAGAAGTAAAAGTTACTTTTGTACTTTAAGATTTGAACCAGGAATCAAAGGTGAAGGGGGTAGAGAAGATATTAGAGAAAGTCACCTTTCTGGGAGTGTCACCTAATAGATCAAGGCGTAAGAAAATATTTAATCGTAAAGGCATTCCTAATTAGCATATTATGGTAAGTGCAACTGGAGACCCACCGCCAAGATTGCCTGCCTGAGATTGACAAGCAGCTCCGTTTGGCGTATGTTCTTGATTTTGGGGTCAGCCTCATTAAGATCGAGAAACTGTTTGCGGTACTCATACCTGGTTCTTTCGTCAGCCACTAACATGGGAGGCGCTTTCAATGCTACTGCATCGCTCTGGCAAAAGATTGTGTCCTCCTCCTCCTCTCCATCTTCTTGTGGCATGAAGGAGTGGGCTCTGCCCCCAAAAGCGCCACAAAACAAACCCAAAGGTCCACCAAGTTTACCCTCTTCGACATCTCGTTTAGAGAGAAACTGTGGCAGTAAAAACATTACATGATATAGTATGTTTAATGAAATTTGAATTTTCCGGCTAAAAGGCAGTGGATATTCAGTAGATTTTAAGGTGCGAAGGCTTGCTTTTAAGCAACGAAGACCCTGGCAATAGTTGGGGCTAACATTTCACGGGAAAGTACATGGTTAATGAAAACAAGTAAGATGATAATAGAGAAATGTAAAGCACCCTAAGTTCCGCTAAAGATTCGTTGAAACCAAAATTTTTCTGCTTTAGGTAACACCGCAAAACAGGTAACAGTTTCGCAAAAAAACAAAACTACTCAACAAACAATGAAGCATTAAGGGATAGGTTGGAGTTAAAAGTAGTTTGGTATGGTAATGTAAAATTTATTTTTGAATATAATGGATAGGCGACTTCAGTGCATATAAGTGCATAACAATAAATTTAGTAATTTATAATATATTTACACTAATCTGGAATTGCTCATGCGCACCAAGGTTAGTTTTAACGGAGCTGGAAGTTAAAACATTATAAAACCCGCCACCCACTAACAAAAACATAGTCCTTGAAGAGCTTGTGTGAACCTTGAAGCTGCAAGTGGGGTGGTCGTTTAGAGCAAAAACGATGCCACAAAATAAAGCTGTCAAGTTCTGATCAACACGAAAGAATGACAATTTGAAAAAAACTACGTGTGAACGAAACACTCCCCTTAACAAATGGCAAACAACTTGCCTGCTTGGGGAGCAGTCTTTCGCCTTTGCTTTCTCCACTTGGATCACCAAATTCTACGATTAGTTGTGACAGATGGTGCCTCCGAAGACCGTCAATGTAGGTGGGATCGAGGTACTCCTCCTCAAAGGAGTATGCCACCTTTGCGGGGAAAAACCAAAAAGATTCAAGGGTGATTTGAGCAAACTTGACCATTTTCTGTGGAAGCCAACATTATGCTGTTGAAGCATCACACAAACTGTCTGTGCCGGAGTCCGGTAGGTTGCAATGGTACTAAGCCTATTTAAGCTTACTCAATATTTATCAGTCAGAGTGGTTATGTACAGCACTTGAATAGGAGGTTAAATCCTTATTAAAATTCTCCAAGGCGCCTAATCTGGAGAGGTCAGAAGCTGAAAATTAAATTACGCGAACCTTTGAAAGTAAAAAATAGATACTCCTGAAAGTAAGGTGATTAGTCTGATCACCCCAGGTCGTCATAATCGTCTATTATGAGATTTTATGTGTCCGCTAAAAATATGGAATAGCCAGATACAATCAACTCTTAGGAGGCAAACAAAAAGCAAAAATTTGGAAGTGCTTGAAATTCTGTCTTGACGTCATTTGAGTGTTTCTTACGAATACACAAGAAAATCGACCGTTCTGTAATGCATCGCCGATTTGGGTAGGAGTTTGATGCAGTGAATAAGTACTTCATTATTCGGGCATTATCAGCAGCTTATTCAAAGGGACAAAACCATGGTCACCATATTGTGATTATACTCGACACCTATCAACAGTTTAAAAAAAGTGCTGTGTCATTCAACAAGCACCCCAAACGGCATGGCGTGGTGCAAAGTTAGAGTGACGAGCGAGGTTTAATCACTCGACTTCTGGGGAACACTGTGCTCAGCAATGCAGTGCTGTCACACATTCATGCCCTGAGGGCGTGAGTGCTGAAGAAAATCTGGCAAATGAAGCCTGGAAAGGTCAAATGAGCACCGGAAGATTTGCATTTTGAGATCACCTGCTTAAGACACGTGAGTTCGGTATTTTAGTAGACCAAATAACTCTAGGATGTATTTCCTACAAAAGAATCAACTTAATGCCTTTGCATAACATTGCGTACCTTCAAAAGCTCTGTGATGTCCCTGATGGACCCAGGAGCATTTGAGATTTCGTTGAAGAAATTCGCAGCATTTGTGGCTGAAGTTAACTCCGGTTCCTATAGCGTAATGAATAATCCACTAAAACATTTGTTAAACTAAGATACTGATGGAGTGATAGATTGTTTATTGGTAGCAGTAATTAAAGGCTAATTACGATCCTGATAACTACACTTGAATCTGATACCAGAGAAAAAAGCAGACTTGGACAGAAACCCACACAGTGTTTCTTGTTTTGGGTTTCACAGTGAAGACCAGTGAGCTGTCTTTTGCACCAAAAATAGCAATAAATGAGCTCTAAACACTTAGTCAAGTCTCAAAGAAAAAATTGTTCCAAAAACTTGATAACGAAAAAAACTAATCGAGGCACAAGTTTTAGCAATGCAATGTGCACGAAACAAAAAGCGGATTTTATTGACCTGAGTTTCAAATCCACAAGAACGAAATTGCCACGTATCCAGGTTGTCCTTACACTTACCAGGGTAACAAATTTTGTTAATGTCATGCAAGGCAATTTTTTTAAAAAAATATGCTGGTCTACAAAATTCGCTTCGAGATGGAATTAAAAATTTCACCAGGCTATAAATCGATTCGCGAGGAAACATTAATGTATCGTTCAACTTCCCCATAATTTAGTTTAAGTACCAAGCACGATATGCATGTCCGTGTTAGGTGTTGTGCACTGCATTCAGTGCTACCAAATAGAGGTACCTACTTTACCCTCTGACCTTTCCATTATTCTCTTAGTTTCGGAGGCAGTCGAGTCTTTCTAAAGCCGTAGTCGTTGTTAATTCAATCTTGAAAAAAAAAGCTTTTAAAATCCGACCTTCGAAACGCGATATGGTGCATTTGTTTGTCAGAAAAAACCAACGGGGAGCTGATCGGGACCTAGCAATTCTCCCCCAATTAATTTGCAGATTCACCACAGCTAACCAAAGCCACTTTGAATTGCGTAGATCCAAAATACGTCATTTATGTCACTGAAAGTAGCGGAACATTGCTCGTAAAAATGCTTTTTTTCCAATCATTCCTAGTACTATTCGATTAAACTTTCGATTAAGCTTTCCAAGTTCAATATTGTTTGCAACCTTTGCTAAGCATTATGACTTAATTGTGTAAACCCGCCTAAGCAAATTAAGTACATTTTCGTGACAGACTGTAGGGATGTGCGTGCACAAGGACGAAATCTAGGATTCAGATAAAAAATGAAAATTACTTATCAAGGACAAACCTTTATCTTGAGAATGGCCAGGGCAATCCTGAAAAGCACCGTTGATCCCTCATAAAAAAGGAGATCCCAAACACGAATCATTATGCGCATCGATAGAACGCCAGAGAAGAGGGTTAAGAACCATCCCAGGGTTATTAGAGGCAAATCTGAAATAAATTAGCCAATGTGAAGAATCAAATAAACAAACCGCAGAACAATGAAAAGTGTTCGTAGTGATTCTAATCTATGCAACCGGAAAAAAGGTCAGGTAACAAAAATGGATAACCCTCACTATTTTACACTAGGCACCTGCCTCGAATTTTGATTTCTCGTTCAGAGGTTTGAGGCATTATTTCAAATTCCTCATTGGTTGACATAAAGGAAAGTTGCTTAGAGTTTTTTAAACGGACACGAAAACTCCAGAAGTTAATATAGCTAAGAGTAGGATTTCGTGTAAAGATGGAATCCAATAGCGGTATATTAAATGACTTTGAATTTTAGAGGCACTAGAATAAAATGGAGCTAGAGTATCAAAATGCAAAATCATGCTTTACACGTGGTTCGTTCTATGTTCATGGATAGAGGAGGTCTTTGTGTTTAGCTAGTGCAGCCGACCAGCAAGGTCTAGAATATTGCTCATTTGCCTTGTCTGACTTTATAAAAGTGTAGCAGAATAAGACCACTACACTTTGGCCCTTTACCTCATTCTTGTTGGAGGAAATTGAGAAATGGTAAGATGGTAAAATGATACTTCGATCCAATTTTATATGGCATGTTTTTAAACGCAAGAAGTGCGACTTGGAAGCCCAACAGTAATGCCAGCGAATTTTGAAAAATAACTTAAAGGAAGTACGATTTAGATTGCGTGTGAGGATTTGTTCTAAAATCAGCATTTGGCATTACCAACGTCATGCTGCTGTAAAATAGCGTCAACACGAGGAAGAAAGATGGAAATGAGTTGACAGAGGACGCGCTGGTCTGCCTGAACGCCCAAGAGGCTGTCGGCGGAAAAGTACGACGCCGGAAGAATGTCCTCGATGATGGCGCACATCATCCAATAGGCGGTCTCTTCCTCCATCAGCAAAAGCAAATTCGCTGCTATCTAAAATGGAACGTGTTTGCATCAATTAACTACAAAGCAACTTATGGCCTTACTTCAGACTACATATGTAAAAAGACGCAAGCAGAAACAACCCGAAATTCGGAGATACGAGTCAAATCTCTTTTTTCTAATAAATGGTATGTGATATGGCGTCAAAACTGCCAACTACTTGTTTGTCATGGAAAATGGGCACAGATTGCAACAATAAAAAAACTAATAAGAACTGGTGGTATGAGCAGGAACCACTGATGCATCCTAAACATATTACTCGAGTAACCAGTCATGATTATGAAATCGTGTTTTTCGTCGACGTGGATGTAGGTAGATCTATTTAATTCCAATTTTGTAACAAAATATTCCCCTTTTAAAATACTAAGGCTAGGATGTTCTGTGATGGACGTTAGACACTCGGTCACAGTTCTTGCTTCAGCTGTCAAGTTCATTGATAAAAGACTGAGCGTAAATATATTAAAGACGCAATATCAATTCAGAGACATATAAAGTTGGAACGCTACAGCGATGACAAGACTTAAATGGACATTTGTGAACTGGTATTACAGGAGGAAGAGGGGATCGATCATTTTAATAAGGTCACGTCATCGAAAGGTTTTTTTTCACGTGTAAGGGCATCGCTGAAACAGATTCACTGTATGCAACTTAAACATTATGTTGGTGTAGTACAGCGCATCAGTGTCATCGTGTCGGTGCAAAATCGCTCATAATTATCTTAACAATCTTAAATAAGCTGATTTCCAAAAAAAAGTAACGTGGACATTTAAGACGCCACAAAATTATTGAATTTGAAACCAATAAAACGATTGAATAAACGCTTGGGTTTAGGGGAATAAAATAGATAAGAGTGAATGGTTAGCAGCGCATTAAACTCAGTTCCAAGAGTAATTAGTTAAATTCTACGAGGTTGCAGTTATAAATAGATCGACTTGAGGTGGTTTTCTGTAATAATAAAGTGAAACATGAAACCGAAAACCATATCTAGAAACCTTCGTAGACGGAATTCAAGTAAAAGTTTACATACGAGCAGTTTCTGTGTAAAAATTACCAAATGCTTATTATCCTGAGGAACAAGCAGACGCAAAATACTTAATATTAACGGAAGCATCCATGCATCAAAGTTGAATGAACAATTATAAGGGTTTACTTATAGAATTTCCACTATAATCAGTAGGGTTGTTGGGTTAATATCAAAGCAACACTTCAAAGCAAATTTTCGTAATTTAAAAAATCTGCACTTAGACGCTAATAATAGTGCACATAGAATCTGCTCTCAAGTTTAGAAGGTGCGTACAGCATCTTCTTTTAATTATCAAATATAATGCAAAGAAACGCGTCCTGCTAGACAAAAAATTTACCGAAAACCGAGTTCACCATACTTCTACCCCATACACCAAAAAAAACATGACAAAAATGTGCCGCGAATTGCTCTAGTTATTAAATATTTTCATAATGCTATAGGCAATGTGTGTATGCGTTTGTGAAGATTCATATGAAACTAGGACTCACAATGGTTTGGTGCTCTGAAGCACACAGGAAAATAGAAGAAGTAAAATCTCAGACAAAATAGGTCTTTCAGCGAATTCACCTTTGCCAAAATGTTCCTTGTCAAACAACTGCTTTTGAACACAGAAAAATAATCACTGGACCTACATACCTGAGAAGTTCATATTGTAAGTGGAATACCTGTTTAGTAAATTCCAAAGTCAGTATTCCTACATATTAAGCTGACCATGGGCTCCACTGTAAGCAATGAAGCAAATTCTTCTTGAAAAAGGTCTTACCTTTGCTAAAACGACACAGTAGAGCCCCCTGCTTGATACGCATTTGGGATCCGAATAGTTACAAATGGGGAATTTGATATATACTCTGATGCGGTAGAACAAATGAACTGAATGACAATATATGTGGATGCTACAAGTGTACACAACTAGTAGTCTGATATCGTGAAACTGTGTCAGTTTGGATAAGGTAGAATTATTTCATGCATATATATGCAATAACTAAACAACTTTAACACAAAGGCACACCAATTTGATTGGGTTTACACAGGTGGTTCTATCTACACTTAGTGAATAGCAGAAATGTATCCATGGGCATTTTTACTACAAGGGAGTTTTTGCTTTCCACACGTATCTTTTTGTGTTTAAAAAAATGCGCAGTTTTTCTGGGTAGCACCCTTTTATATCGAAACGACCACAGAGGTAAGGTTTAGGGGACTACCGTTTTCATAAAGAAACGATTGTCTGTAAATAGTCACCTAGATAGCAAAAAGCCCAAATTGGAAGCTTCAATATAAAAGTAATCCTGGTTTGTAAGTTTGTCAAACAGAAAACTCACTTTGCTAGTCATCTTTCGATATGCTACTTGGGGATTACATGATTTTGTCTTTGCAACACGCTTTCAGCATTCGAGATCAATTACATCACTTTGAACCATTTTAGTTTGGCACCTTTAAAAAAATCTTTAAAAGTCAGAAAACATGTTTTGTATTGTTTGCACTACACTTTCAACTTATTTTTCAGGATAGGGATGTAAGGTGGAGCACATGCATCATTAGAATCGTGCCTGGCGTGCGATGGCTGCAGAGAGAAGCTCTGACCTCTCCTAAGAGGCCTCCCTCGGGGAGAACGTCATTCATTCAAAGCCGCTAGACTTAACTAGGAGCGTAATAGCCTTTTGCACTTATAGTAAAGGCATTTTTTGGATGCAGTTTAGTGCTTCATAAAATCAACGATGCAATAATTAGTAATCATCTTGGCAGCGCACTTACGCTCCTTTTTAGCTAAAAAGTCCTAAAAATACACGTTATTTTCGAGCTCACTCCCTTACCAACGGTGGTTACTTTAACAAGAGGTTTCTCAATACCCAGCGCCAAAAACGTGTCTGCTATTCCATTTGGAGTTTTGGGACGAACAAAGTACTTTAAGTAGCTTGATGCAGCAAACAATAGGTAAAAAAGCATGGAACACAAACAAGGTTACTCACAATTCCCAGCCCCTGACAGTAGCCAATATCTGTGTACAGCCATGCGATGGCTGTAAGAACCCGACGGAGACGTGGGATACCAATAGCAGATGTGGAAGAAAAACAAACGTTATTTGGCATTGTTCGCATCAAGTCCTAAAAAGAAATAAATAAGGAGAAGCAAAAGCAGCCTGCGCAGCAAACAGGATTGAGCACAGGGAAAGGAAAAAGCTGTAACTAGAATAATATCTGATTCATGGCACTTAAGCGTTTTAAGGCTAACCTTTTCAATCTGACGAGAAATCTTCGGAGATATGGAGGAGCTACACTTGACCACCTCGGCATAAGCAAGCAGCGTTTTTTTGTAGCCACTATCGTCAACACTTGCTTGTTGCCTTTCAAAGGCACTAGTTAGGCGGGGCCAAATTTGTGCGCGAAGTGAGTGTGGGACGCCATCAATCGGACTAAGCTCTGTGCTGCAGCCTGGAACACCCAGCCAAGTGGGCCGCTCAGTGGGGTGCTGGCGGTCTTCTAGGCCACGAATGAGCTCGGTGAGACGAGGGGATGTACTTAGTCTGGGGAGGAGACGGCTCCAAAGAGAGTCTTCACAACTCAAATCCTCCCCCGCTTCGGCCTTATCGGTATCTGAAACACCTAAGCGATTTGTGTAGGTAAATTCGAGACAAGCCAACCAATTACGACGATTCTCTACCGACTCTGAGAACGGCGAAGGTAGCGGCTCCTCTGGTAAAGGAATAAAAAACTAGCTTATTTTGGAACCTACAAATGTACTTTAAGGAACCTCCGTCACTTCGCTTCTGTTTGAAATTTAAATGATATGTGATAAAGAGAGGCAAGACAACCATTCAAGAGGTATTTTCAAAGAGGACAAATATCAAGATAAAAGCTGGCGAGTAGAGTTTGTGCGAACATAAAATTGAGCTCTCATCTAGCTGATTAAAGAACTGTTGCAGCGTCAGTGTTTTTGGGTAGAAATCGCTTAAGGACTTTGTCGCAAGTGGTGCTACTTACAAGAAAATAAGCATACATAAGAACATACTACTGCGGTCTATCTTAAATCCAAATTCGTCGACTATAATCGAAGATCGTTTATAGTGCTTCCTGGTGTCGCAGTTTGCATCGTTGCTCAGCTCCTCATCTGAAGAACTTTTATCACGTGCCCAAATGTCACCAATTGGTCGAATGGTCTGCGTAACTGCGGAAAACGGGACAGGAATGTTCCAGTCTTGTGGGTCGTCGGGCTCATGAATCCCTTCATCAAAGGTATCGGACGTATTCATTTTGCTGTGAGTACGAAAAAGTAAAATCGTTGTTCCGTAATCTTTAGTAATAAATCAAACCAATTATGTGACCAAACAAAGCGTGTGGGTAGGTATCTGCTGAAACCTCAGTGGTTTACTTCACCCATTACTGCTGTTCACTGCATATGTTACTACAATTAATGTCACATTAATCCCCCTCTAAATGTACATTAACAAAGGGTGGTTAGAGTTCGATTAAGTAATTTAGACTGTGAGTCTCCAGCTTTGACTCACACACCTTCTACTGCTAACTTGTATAAACCTGTCATTCCAGCACTTTTATTTTAACACACAAGAAAAGCGTGCATGGGATACTTTTTGAACAAACGGAGGTACTTACTGACAATAGCACCAATATTTTTGGGAAATAAAGAGTTGCAGAATTACAAGTAATATCTAACTAGTGTTTCAGATCGGGTCTTACACAATACACCACCTTAAATTTGAACAATTAGCTTACCAACTAATAAATCCCATTCTACTTACTTGGAAAAAACGACTTCTACTTTTCTACCTACATAGGCCTGACAACTAAGAATGACCAATGCACGTCGATGTTCATTTTCGCATTAAAAAAATCACATCAAAGGTTTCAAAGTATTTGTACTTTGTAACTGAGATAAAGATTTGATGAATTTTTTACCTGCCTCCAGTACCTCTTCAAAAATCCATCATATTAGTTCTTCCCAAAAACTAGCTTAGGTCAACTAGTATGAGACACTTTCCAATATTTGACTCTGATCATCAAAACAGAAGTGACACACATCCTATGTTAGTTTTAATACATTGGCCATCAGCCAATAAAAGTTCTGTCTGCCCTTACAAATAATAGCAATGGCCAATAAAGGTCCTAAGTGTTTCTTTAAACCAGAGACTCGTTTCAGTTTTTCATCAAACTCAGAAAACAGTTATAAAAAATTACGCGGAAAAGTTCTCTAGAACAAAGTAAACGTCCCGAAATCGCATGTAAATTGGTTCCTGTCAACTCAATCAATCTTCCTGTTTCATCCTGGACACAAAGAAACCACCACTTTAGTGAAGATGCTCAATGTAGATAAAAACGCAACTACCTCATGCTTAAATATGAAGGAGCATTAGACGGATCATCGCCCTTAAAACCACTAATCAAGTAAGCATTTTCCACTTTTCGATCAACACAGAGGCCGATACTATTGTATATTCCCCAGAAGCTGGCAATATTACTTCCTTAGGCTTGATTTTCAGTCAAAAAGCTGATTTTCCAGGTTACACCAACTGGGGCCTCAAGAAAATGTTTAACTTTGCTCTAGCTAACGTTTGACGAATACTTATTGGCAAATACTGTGAATCAGTGCTAATATTTAAGATTCGGATCTCATTGACTGAACTTCTAGAAATAGTCTCAAAGGATTAAATGTTCTCTAAACCTGTTACTTAAGTCATGGTGATGGTAAGTCCAGACATGAATCGTTTTGAAAATTTAACGCAAAAAAGAATTCGGACACGTGCTGATCCAGCATTTTTAACAAGTAAATTCTGACTTGCCAACAAGCAATTAATAGCGCGTTTTTTCCTGCTGCAACATAAGAGGCATTTTTACTAAAGTAAATGCACTCCTGATGATATGATCTCGGCATTTTGTTTTAGAACCTGCAAAAAATACACCTCTAATCATATTTTCTAGTGGCAGCATTGTGCATTATAAAACCAGTAATAAACAAATGGTTGAGCCCTGATGAAGGATTTTTGACATGAGCACATGAAAACAAAATATAGCGCATTGCTGCCAGGGTGAGTTGCTCATACATTTGCCTGTACCTCGCATCATTAGGAACGAAAAGGGCATTAATTAAACATTTAAGAGCTAACTAGACGTGTTAATTTGTTATAAGTCACTTATCCAGAAAACGTTTGAACATTCGTTGGTTCAAATAGTACATATTTTTCAATTTGGTCAAAGCATAAAAGAAGTCATGTTATTGACTCAACATTATTCTGCTTCAAAGAAATTGCTATGTAAGAGTCTTTTTAAAACACTATTTGAAAGTACAACGAACCGATTGAAGACTGTGGCAAGAAATTATTGACACAAAGTGAGGGAAAGCAAAGCCTTATAACACGCGCTGCCGCCAATGTGACCGAAGAAGTAGGTTACAACAATGATTCCTATCATTTCTTAACAAAAATCAAAATTATTTTAAAACAAGCAAATTGTGTGCGAAAAAGGACTTTAATTGCGGTTAAGTTGTGGCACTGCTAAAGTTAATAAACTGTCGCACTGCTTAATTGAAATTTATGTTAAAATTATTTTTTTATTGAGATAATTTGCCCCTTTGTATGTCTGTTATTTAAAATATATTGACACACTTAAATGATCGCAAGACACAAACCTACTTAGCTGTCTTAAAAAGAGACAACTACACTATAAGTAGATCTAGAAATATGACTAAAAATAGTTTTATAGAAAATTGTTGCATTTCCCAAATCTTAGGTGTGGCCAAATCGGCTGTTCTCAATATAAAAAAATGTGGTCCTATGAACTAAAGCATCTTACTGTGTGCATACCTGAAGTCATGTGGCCTGGTGCGCTGTACATTTTGAAGAAATTCAACCCATTTTGGTACATAAGCATCGCATACACTACTTCATCACAGCAAACCTTCTAATGAACATTTCAACACAAATATACGAAGTCATGAAGTGTTGCAAATCGTCTAAATATGTACAAGGAAATCGTCCTTGGGTAAACTAATTAGTCCATGCACAACTTACATAGTGCCAAATTCCGCTAATTTCTCTCGTTTGTTGCCTTCTGTTACTAGGAATCTCAAGCAGATAATTATTAACTAATTGAAAGAAATAGCGTTGTGGAAGCATTCGATACTTAATTGAAAAAAATATTTTGCCTAAAACTATTAGAGAAATAGGCATGATGTAATTCTTCAACATTACACAATGTTGCATTAGTACCATTTATGTTTTTTACAGGTTATTCAGGTTGAATTAATTCCGTAAAATCGTATAGTTTGTCATGAATCAGAAACGAGAGAAATTATGCATTCGACGAAGGTTTTAAGGAAAGAGCAATCTGTCAAGAAGTGCATTGAATCAATCACTTGAAGTAATTTTTACCTTCCATTTAAGTGAATTACCAGAGTTTCAGCTTCATTTTTTGGATCTTATTCGTTGCTTTCACATTTGAAACCAAATAGGGTTTCTTTGCTAAAAATTGCGGCGCATTCACTCCAAATCTTGTTTTTATTTCTCTTGTGTTCGAAAATTCTTTGTTTTACATAAAATTTCTCTCCTGAAAAGCAAGGACTGTACTTTGTTTGACCCTCCTTAAATTTCAGCGCCAGATGTAGTGTTGTGTTCGTAGGTTAGTCGAAATCATATATATGTAAAATGTGGTTGTAAAGTTTTTTAGCTGTCTTTAAGTTTTTTTCTACAGGTTTTCGACGTATTGCTATGTATAGTTATGTTTTGTTTCATGTATTCTTTAATGTGCTAGTCATCCTTAACGCTTATTTTAATTTCGCTTGAAGTATTAAATCATTTTCTGTTTGGTACTATAGTTACCCACATTTAATGAGCTGTTGTGGGCCTTAGAAAATGTTAAAATGGTGGGTTCAAAACTAGCATCGGTCGTTAGTGTTCTGGAAATTTCTGAGCATCGTACTAGTACCCTACTTCAAGTTATGAATATTTGATTTTATATATATACTATTGGCTTAAATTATGTTTACCCCCGATATATAAGTACTATTGTTTATTTTTAAAGTTGTATTATAGTTCACGTTGCATTATCCCCGTAGAGCCGAATCGTTTCAGTCGAATTCTTTGATGCATTACTTTTCCATGTTTAGCTACTTAAATTTCCTTTTGGGTATCCCGTAATTAACGTTGAAATCCTTCCGACATCGATTTTAAGAAAAAAAATGTTGGTTTTAACTGGATAGACCAACTGATTGGTCTTAATTCACAATTTCCTTTATCGATGTCCTTTCATGTTTGCATTATTTTTGTAGTTGGGTCTTGCTAAAACCTTAGGTTTAGTCCGTGTCTAAATACACAACCATGGAAATCGCGAACCCAGAGCTCTACTGTGTGTGGCAAATCTACAGTTTTAAGGCTGGGTATTTCCACCAATCTTTGTAGATACAATAACTTTTACGTCATGCTGGCCTTTTCGTCAATTTGAATGTTAATTTTAGTATATAAAGTAACTAACATGGCTTTACTTCAGTGTAGGGCAATGTTCTCAAAATAGCCTTGTGAAATATAGCAAACATATTTTAGACTAAGTTAATATGCCATTTATTTCTCTTTTAATAATTATTAAGAGCCGGGTCTAGATTAATGAGGGCCACACTAACACAGGCATGTCCACGTAAAATTCTGACCTATAATCATTAGTGTTATATCATACTTCTATGTGACCTTAATGTTACAACGTTCACATAACTGTAAAACAGGTTCAAATGTGGTCTGCATCCACGATTTTTCAAAAGGTTAGCTCTAACCAACATATTCCTGGTTAAAATACATTGTGGTTTTACTTCGGTTCCCATTTGTAAATGTATCAAAATGCCATCTACATATTACCAAATTTCAAAAAAAATTGACCTATAAGTGAGAATGCTGTCAAGAAACGCAGAAATTCTACATAGCCCTGGTATGGGTTGTTGAGTATTTGCATTTATGCTCATAGTTTCGATGGGCCTATCACCCACACGGAGCCACCATATTGTGACATCGTTATTTATTTTGCTTGAACTGCATCAACTTTTATTTACCTCGCCAAGGTCCAACCCTTCTAGAATTTTTTCTCTTCTACTTTGACGAAACAAGACGCTAAACGCTACATATAACTTTACTTTTCTAGATTTTCTATCCTCATCTTCTTTGGCAGATAAATTGATTCCAAATAGTACGCTTTTAACCTCTTCATCGTCCTTTAAGTCATCCTAGAGCTTCAGCTCTTTCAAATTGGTACAAAGTGCTTTTACATCCTGTGCGACCTATGTTGTATGAATTTGTGTGTCAAATTCGTTAAGATATTTGGGGATTTTTTAAGGGTTCAGCAGCCCACAAATCTCTTACGTCAAATTATTATAACTTCGTTCATTTTATGCTATGTAATTTTGTCTAGCTCTGTAGTTTGAACTTCAAAACACCTTTCATGTAGTTCGTTTTCGCCTAAATCGTATCGTATCGACAAGAAGTGAAATCTTAAGCATTTTAATTAAATGATGAAAACCTGTAGCCTTAACACTGACGAAACCAACTTCTGGACTTTTGACACTGCAGTTATACTAGTTAATACTCACCCTGTTTATATTCACGTATTTTTACGCCATGATAATCGCTTTATCAAACGTTATTTACTACATTACATTTGCTTCTTTGCTGCGTTAGCCTCATCGTGTGCAGGAAGCGATTTGGAAGAATTTTAATTAGTTAGGTACCCAACTAACTATCTGTATGTTGCAAGGTGCCACAATATACTGTGTTAACTTTTATGTGGCATATTTTTTAGTCTCTGGCTTTTTTCTCCCGTGACAACCTGCAGGATTCTGCCTTTATAATGCTGAGCTGCAAATTTCTGTAGGGGAAAACTGCTTTCATAAGCCTTAAGCATCTGTTGCTGTTGGTACTCGTTTCAAAGGCATGAACACCGTTCATATTTCGCAGAATATATCGATATTTATCCTTTTAATATGACATATATCATAACTCAAGTGAAGCTCTATTCTTTAGCTCGATGCATGTTTCGTATAGGATGATTAAAATTTATTAAGTGTTCCCCCTTTATGTCTGGTCCATTTGATGGGCTTTTGACCATACCTATTAGATCTCTTGTTAGGAATTAAATTGTTTTTTAAAATAGCAGTTCCATGTATGCATTCTTCGTCTCAAACTGACCACTCGTGTCTGACGAGTTCTTAATTAGTCTTCTTCTTCTTCTGTCGTCACATATCGCATTAAGAAATCAGGATATGGCTTTAAACGTCCCACTGGTGCGCGTTTGATTAAGTTCTGAGCAGTGTTCTGGTTCAATTGTGGTCTACACTAGTCAGTTCTTCCATTTGGTTTTGTGGTATGTTAAATGTGAAAGCCAAAATTATTCTAGGTTCTCACAAGTCACGCATTCAAAAGCTCACATCATAGAATCTGCGCAATATATGCTTTTCATTATTCTTAGTTTTTTTTTTCATTTCAGAGATGAAAAACGTGCCAACGAAGGTGGTGTTAAGGCACCTTCCGCCTAAACTCACGGAAGAGCACTTCAAGGAGATGTGCTCTCCCATCCCCGCCTACGATTATTTTCGCTTTTGCCTTGCGGATCCAAGTCTTGGCGATCGGGGCTACTGTCGAGCTTACATTAACTTTTGTGACCCGCAATCCGTCTTCGCTTTTCGTGAGAGATTCACTGACTACGTCTTTGTGGACAGTGAGGTTAGCGCGGGATTTTCACTTCTATTTCTTCGCTTGTTGCATTTGTCTCTTATCCTTTGGCGTAACATATCAATTTTCATCTGTTGTATTTTTCATAATTTTCCTTGTAGTTATATGTTCTCGAGTTTTCTTTTCCAGTTTACATTAGACAGGAAAAAGAGGGTGATATTAGTGTTGCTGTATTCCACTGACACTGTGTTTTACATAATATTTCGAGCGTTTTTCGACATCTGGCAGTGGGATGTGCAATACCCGTAGAACATTCACTACTTTCTAAGCCTGATAGTTGTGTTCTAGCATTACACCATGTATCCTTTGTCAATATGAGCTTGCTTTTAAAAACGTTAGTGAAGATTCTATTACTTTGCTTCCTCCTATTTCTGATATTTTTTTCCTTCCTGTTAACTTCTTTGATAAGGTGGTGTTTTCCGCCCTACGTTTTACATAACCAACGATTCGTAATGTGCTATTTTAAAAAACCGTGAGTCTATTCACACTGTTGTGTAGTGCTTTTACATAATAATGAACAATCGCACATGCCCTTACAATACATATAAGGACCCGCAGTAGTTTGTTTCTCTTGCATTAGTTATCAAGACATCGTACCGTTTTGTCTCTGCCAGGGCAACGAGGCAAATGCGATAGTTGAGTATGCCGTGTTCCAAGGCACCCCGAACACACCATCTGAAAGCAAAAAGGACAGACGCCAAGGCACCATCGCAGAGGATCCAGATTATCAAAGTTTTCTCGCTCGCACAGCCCCACCATCGACCGAGGCTGTGAACTGCACGGATAAACCGCCAGAAAAGCAGAAGGGTACGACCCCTTGGGAGGCAACTCTCGAATTAATTGAAAAACGCGAAGCTGCCACGCATCAGGTAAACTAGTGTATGGCTGGAGTTGTGTCAGCGTTCCCTCCACCTCATGTGAGGTTTCTTTTAACAGCTAGGCGAGACCCCACTGACACGCTTCTTAAATCAACGCATTGAGAAGCATAAGCGTAGCGGCAACGAGGAATTCAAGACGACAGCGAGCATGGGTAAGAGAAGCAGCAAGGCAAACCGAAATGCGAGGAAGGCTCGTCAGAGGCAAACCCCGGCCGCTGCCGCGTCGAGTTCTGAATCAACACAGGGAACGGACCTGCACCAAAAACCGGGCGAAGACAGTGCCTCCTCAACGGGTGCGTTTTCTCTCCACCTCGTCTGCCCATTATTCCTATGCGTACTGTGTTGGTCTAATGTGAGGTAGGTTTTATTCCGCACACTTTTTCCTCTTGCTCGCCTAGTACCTATTTGTTGTCGATCTCAATGTGTAACTTTTTTAAAGGTCTTCGCGACAATCCAGTGTCCTTGAATTTTTTAATCTTGAATCAAACTAAGTCTAAACCACCACTTTCCTTGTTATCAGCCGCTGAACCGATTTAATTTTGAAGTTAATTGCCCAATTCGGTTTATTGAGCTAGCTTTGCTAATGGGTCCAATTCATTTACTTAGTTACCATTGTTTTTGTTTGTTGTCCTGTTAATTTTTCGATTCCACTTACAGGCGGTCGAGTCGCCATCGAAAAGCCGCCTGCTAGCCGACGCGGGCCGAAGCACGGTCGTGGTGACCTTTCGAACAAGCCGAACCCCGATGCTTCTTCCAGTGCAGATCAGCACTCTCCACTGTCGGTTCCTGGTGGCGGCAACCACGGCGGTGGTCGACGGGGCGGAGGCAGACGAGGTGGCAGTAGGCCCCCCCATAGCGACGGCCCTCCTTCGTACTCCTCAAGGCAAGACAACGTGTTTATACGAAAATCGCAGAATGCTTTGGTTAGAAGCGATGCAGAAATATCTGCAGTAGTTTTCCTCGCCATTTGCTTGCTTAGTGGAATGGTGATCGCTCTCAGTAAATTGATTTTCAGTTTTCTTGGTAATTGATTTATATGTCGTAATGGTGGTGCTTCGAGAAGCCTTCATCATCTCGTACTTTATTAAAGAGGTGAGAGTTGAGTTGGTTTCCTCGCGTAATTCTTTGTCGTGAGATCACGAATAGCCTCTGACACATTTTTTTAAGATTTCATGCTAACAATGAATAAATCGTATGATTTCTTTCGACCCGTATATCGCAACCTCCAGCACAAAAATTACCCATCCATTCTATGCTTGATTTTCGTCAAGGGCACTACCCCGCCACCTATGTAGTATTGCATTGTGTCCAGTCAGTGATTTTGTCTGACTATTGGGGTTTTAATTAGTGTCTGTTGTTTTTCGTGGCAAGAGTTAACGAGGCTGAATATGTGTGTATTGCTGTAAGGTACGTTCGATGCGCCTTGCTGATTGGCTAAATTTGTCAGTCCGCGTGAGTGCTCTTCCACCACACTCACACCAACTGGTCACTTTACCTTAAAGTGTCAAGTCGTCCGTTTGGTGTTTTCGACTTTACACTGCTCTTGGTTCGTCGATCGCCTTATTTATCCTCTTCTACTGAGGCGTTTTACAACGACCCGATGGCTCTAGAACAAACATAAATATCCCGTGCCCTACTAATTTGTTAAAACATCAAGCCAGCTCCAGAAACTGTTCTTACTTGCTGCGTACATCGAAATATCGAAGGCCTGTTTTCCCATCGCACCGTATTCATTAGGAAGGTAATCACCTCGATGATCCTCAAGATAGCTATGTTCTGTTCAGCTAAGAATGGATTAATTGTGGCATGTGGTTTTGTGTGGTTGATTATCTCCTCGAAAACTGAATAAAGAACCAGTGTAACGTTTCTAATTGACGAATAAGTAAGTTCTGCTTCCAGTAGTGCCCTGTTTCCTATAGTTCAAATTTATAAATCCAATTAGTTTTACATGACCTTTATTAAATCTAACCACATAACTCAAATGATAGTACGCTTCTATCGTTTTTTGCCGGAATATATGGCGAGTTACTCTACTGTTAGGTTTTTGTGTAACTTTTCGAAAACAGTCCGTACCTTGTGTAAAGTTGCTATTTTCCATCGTAATTGTTTTCGACCTCGACCACAAATGTTTATGTTGAGTTTAACTTGAACCGTTAACTATAACGATGCTTTATTATTATACTAAACTGTAAATGTGGATAACTTTGTCTCCGTTTATGTTCCAAGTAGTGAAGTTGTGAACGGACATTTACAGTTCATCGTAAAATTGCCCATTTGTTATCGAAATAATGGGAACTGCGCTCATGAATATAAAACTTAATACCATTTTAACCATCTGCAAATGGAAGTAATGCCTGGGCAAACCTACCCGATCGAACCCTTCAATTATTCTCATATTCCCTTATTTCTTCACGGAGGAGTACATTGTCGGAAGTATCTTTTGATAAAGCTTGCATCAGTGTTCATACAATGTCTTACGTAGCTTCGCTGCAGCAAATTTTTGAAAATCTACCAGCAGATTGTGAAGACGCATGCGTGTTTACTGGAACAATTAGAGCTCTCGTCTAAACTTTAATTTTGCACAACCATAAGTGGCCGATAAAGTTCTTTTCGAAAAATCACTTCCTGCGTGTCTTGCCTATTCTGTCATTATGTTATCCCGAGTGGGCGTTGTCTCACGTCTGCGCCCTATTCACTCGAGCTAAAAATTCGCATGACTTATTTATGATTCCTTCAAATAAACGGGTGTAAGGAAAGTAACATGTTTGCCTTTTGCAAACAAGGGGGACTCTTGTTCGACTGTGAGTCATCGGGACGAAACGCCGCAAGACTTGTGCAGTAATCAATAGTCTCAAATAACAAGAGCTTTGTGATCTACGTTGCTGCTAGACTTCTTAGGTTTGTCACGAGAGATAACGTAGACGGAATAATTCACATAAGGTCTTTCACACAAATCCCTCCAGAGTCCGAACACTTCGTCGTTAAAAATTTCTAATCAGGATCACGATTGGGGAAATTCCGAATATTGGATCTCTATCTGTCGTGGCAGAACATTTCTATCTTGTGTAATTCCATTTTAGACACGCAGCTTCTGCGTCTAGCCAATCGTCTGCCTCAGCCAGCGGTGGTAGTGGCGCCACTGGCCCTCCCAAACCTCGCGGAGGTCATCGAGGGGGCGGTCCTCGTGGGACACCAAGGACCACCTTCTCATACTCACGCGGCAGGGGTTCCTCCACCGGCACTGGTGTGTACAAATGACTAAGCTCGTGGTGGAATAGTCATTGGCTATCGTTTTTTTAAATACACTATTTCAAATGTATTTGTCCGCTTCATTCTTTGTTCCTGGTAAAAATTACTCTGATGACAATACAGCAACTAGCGTTCATCGTGAAGCACTTGTCAATTTGCTGCAACACGACATTTTCGCTCTTTTATTCTGTGCCTCATTTGCCTGTGATATTTTAAGGTGCTTATATGCATTACGGAGGCTCTGTTTGCCCTTTATGCACACATTGGTGAGATGGCTTGGCTACCGAAATCGCAATACATTGACACAGTATCTGCGCAATTAACCGCCTTAGAAGCTGATCGAGTATACCCCCACGCACAAGGTGGAGCTGTTTGAGCTTACTCCTCCCCCGTCAATGTAGTTGTACTCTTCAACTTCTTTTTAATAGAATCTCCAAATAGGGCTTTAGCATCCCCTTTTTATTTACTGCATTTCCCTACTCTTGTGTACAACGAATTTACGAAGCTCGAACTGAGTCTCCACTCCTCAATGGCTTTGGGAGACGCAACCCAAACTTGCTGACCCTGCTGGTGTGAAACCTCAGTTTGCGAATAAGTTGTTACTATATAAGTGGCAGTTTTCATGCCGGCTTTATTCTATACTCCTACTTTTAACTCTAAAGCGCCTAACTAAGAAAATTGCATGAGGCAGCGTAAAGGCCTCATAAACTGCTAATCTAAGAATACATCAGAGTGCATTTTCTAGACAGGCTTTGGTGTGCAGGCTGGAACTAGGCTTCGGCAGCCTGCTGCCAGAATTGCCGTTTTCCAAACAGTTCCCAACTTCTGTTTCAGCTGATTTCACGGTGATAGCGTCGGTTCCAAGACTCTTTAACGTCTGGTAAAAGTTAGAATTGAGACGCCGCTGGTCTCCAAACTTCGGGTCTCACAAACATGTTCTCAGTGTCATTAAACTAAACCGGCTAAAACATCAGCTCTCTCTACCTGATACAATCTGGCTCTAAGCGGACGCATCACGATTTGTGCACGAGGACATGGTGGATTGCTGTCATCTAGCACCCTAGTTTACACAAAAAGCATCGTCAGCCGAATTGCAGTGCTTCGAGATTTCGCTTCCCACACACCGATGGTCATTGCTTTACACCTCAGACGCACGCGGGCTAATCGTACACGACCTAACTTGATGCTAATATATTGTTCCGTGAATGCTTAGGTATAACCAAAATTATACTTAGCAGTCACTTTTCCCTTCACTTGGGCAGGGGTTTTGTCTTTATTATTTCTACTTTGCCGAATAAACATAATCCAGACATGAAAATGTCTGTCACCTTAGTTTATGTGTTCCTGTGGCACATTAAACGTCACCCAGCGTCCCATTCGGCGGTTAGGTTTTAGTTTTATAATTGACAATCAGAATGTGCAGCCACACATTTGGATTCATTCTTCACCCATTTTATTTATAGTTGTTTACAAAATCCTCCATGTAAGGCAAGTTGTTTATATCTGCCTGTTCTCATCCAGATTTACCTGTTCATGAAATTGGCATTAGGCTTCTTATTCACTAATCAGTGTTGCCGTTTATGCGATTACCAGATAACTCCTGACAACCCGTGCCTATTGACTTACGCAAGCATAAAACGGCCGTACTATCAGCAACGCAAATCATAGAGGATGAAATAGCTTCTAGTGTAATGTGCGCCCATTTAACCGCAAATGCATTTTTGCTTGATGTGTGTCTTGACAACAAGTCTAAATGCTCCCATAAGCGCTAGCTACGAGGTTTGCCAATATGAATTTTTTATTATTATTTCCATTTAGACAGTCTAAAGGTAACATCCAGCTATCTCTAAGTATAATGCTAGCTTAGATGTTCAAATGAAAATCTGAGTTAATACCTGATTGTGTGCATAAGGGGAGCAGAGCGTAATTTTTCAGACCACGTCGATTCCGATGACCGCGTAATGGCATATTTTAGTGCTAAAACCCATCGCAAGTGAATCGAATTTGTTTAGTTGGTTGTTGTACACAAGAAAGGACGACTTACGGAATTCCGACTCTATAGAATAGTTTGTCTAAAGCTGCAAATGTAACATGCGACACCGAGCCAAAGTTACTAGTTTCCTTCCTTGGCGGCTTACGTAAAGGCACTTTAAAAAAGAAATCAGTGACGTCCCTTCCCCTTCGCCTAACAAGCAGGATTTCATTTTGCACGCTGCGATTCCACCACCCATTTCGAGTTTTGCTCGACCTCAAAGTCCCAATCCGATGAGCTAAATCTGTTCTTGGAATGCTAATACTGAAACAAGAACGCTCCAGGAGAAATAATTGTACTGGAGCGTCAGTGGAAGGTCACCATTTAAAGGTCGTCTGAACAGATTTATCTGAAGATGTTTAGTATCTACGACCTTAAGTGACATTTCAATGGTCCTCCTGTGCAGTTAAATTTCAGCATTAAAAAGTATTCAATAAATGCGCTCAAGCCTACAGAAACCATGACAACAGTTTTTTTTAAATTAGTAGGGGTCACTACACTTCGGATAACATTATGGTTTTGTCGTCGTTAATCAATCATGGAATTCCAATTTCCGTCAACTTCATTAGACTGTACGAAGTTAAGCTGGGTCGTGATTTGAAATAAAACGGCAAATAGCAATGCCCTCTAAAAGGTGTTAAACATGTCCATCCAACTACAAAAACTTCGTGATTGTGAGCTGCGTTGTCGCCTGAAAATCAATCTGCTTGCAACTAGCCGCGCCACTGCAACGAACGTGCACCAGCATGTATGCGGGCAACATTAAGTTACAGCGTACCATACAAACAAACTACTACCTTAGGCCCAACAACACACCCTACCGAAACTAATAAATTACTGGACAAGTGGTTTATCCATACGCTAAGTCCTGTGTGACAGTAGCTGCTCATTTAAACCCACGTCACGGCTTGCTACTCGAACTGGGTGCGTGGCCTGATGATCGGATTAGCGCAACTCGCACGATGACCTATCCGCTGTTCGATAGATTCTTAAACGCAGCAAATTAATGGTGGCAGTGGTAGAAATGGCAGGCCAAAGAAATGCTTGTCCAACCCAAACACCACGTACGTTGTCTCACAGGAAAGCTTGATTCTGCCTATATCAGCCCATCAGTATGATAAATAGCTTCACAAGTCGTTGCACTTTACGAACACTCAAGCTCCACTTAGCGTTGGCTAACGGCGAGATTGATTTGACGTCATGAGAGTCAATAAGTTAGACCAAAACAAAGCTTGTCATTCTGTGTTTACTATTTCTATTATGCCGCATCCTGATCGCCTTCAGAATTTACTACTTCGATGTTTCAATTCCACCAGGTTTGCAAACGGCGTATAGCAAGAATCTTATGCTTTTTAATACTGCTATGAAAAATCCCGACATTAGTACAGCACATTCAGTGTAGATTAACCTCATTATTGCAAATAAGTCTGTAACTGTGTGATCCCAAAAGTTTATCTTTGATGCATTTATTCCTCTGAGCAAATACCGGGCGTCATTTCATCAAATGGTTTTATGCGATTTACAGGACCCTCTAGTTCGACTTTGAATGCTTGAAAGCCAGTTGGGTTTCAGCTACGTTTTGACCACTGTCAATACCACTTCATCTTCTTTGGCGTGGCACGTTTTAAACGCGCGTATCCCTAAACCAAAGTATAGTGACACGTTAGTTTGCGGCGATTTCACCAAGCACAGACATTTTACTTCTGAAAAATTATTGTCCTTATCTAATACTACACAGTTCTTACTCTAAAATGCAACCTTTAGTTCATGTTTCAGAAGCACCACTATAAGGACATACATAGCCTAGATTTCACTTCGTTGATATCGATGAACAGCATTTACAAGACTGTTTACGTGCTATTACATCAAATCACAATGTACTTTTGCAAACAGGGTCGACGCAAGGTCAAACTAAGTTCTCTAAAAGTACCAATTTTAGCCATACGATCAAATACATCAGTAAAGTGAACACATTGACCGAGGTTCTAGTAATGCTGAAGGGCCAATTAAGTCTTTTCCCCCATATACTCGGGATTTAAATCACATTATTTATTGCTGATATCGTTGATGCTGTTGCCTTATTGATCTTTGACAGTTGGATGCATCGAGAGCCTACTCATGGAAGCATTTAAAGACATCTTACTTAAGCCTGTAGGAATTCTCGATGTGGTATTCACAGATGGCTTGTACGGTGCCAGGATATTACGGTTAAGTAAAAAGCGACTTCGCCAAACTAGGGTGATCCCATTCCATTGGTCATCACTCGTTTTGACCAAATAACTGGTCCGAAATAGTATAAACAATATTTTGTCAGGGCTGGTAAAACCAAATTGAGATTGTGGTGGTTTACACAGACGTGTGCGCAAAACTGAAGCAACTATGCGTAAATATTTGAGGCGGTAAGAATTGATGGCTACAACCGTCTACCATCAATGGGCTGAGCGAAGTGCAGACGTAACCTAGAAATCAAACACTAGATGTCAGCAATCAAAAGGAAGTGAATGGAAATAATCACATTAGGAGTTAGTTTTCGGTTGGTTGATTAAGCAGAGTTCGATTAGACGAAGTACGTGTACTTGATGTGCAATGATGAGCGCCCGCATTTGTGTGGCCAGAAAAAAAGGGACCCAGACTGTGGTTTAAAGGAGGGGATTATAATAAATCAGTTCACTCAGTTTACAGGCCAACAAGTCAATTCGTGTTCCACTTGCCACTTAAAATTGTAAATGAGATGTTTATTAGCAGCAGCAAAAAGCTGAATTCGTTGACTTTACTATACTGAGATTGTTGGGTCACCAATGTACTTAACCATTGCTTCCCATCTGTTAGGCGAAGAACTACTGCCCGGCAAGTATTCTTGAACGGAATTTGGATTTAGAAAGAATATGAGCCTATAATGTGATAATGTGCTAAATAGGTGGGAGTCGGGAAGCGTAGCTGTCCACTATTTATGATACCAGGGCCGGTTATAGCGCTCGTAGAAATTTAGAAACTAGGTTAATGTCCAATGTTTGTGATTCACCAAACAAAAGTAAAGAACGCCAGAGTTCGACCCAGCGCATTGGCGGCAGTAACTGTACGCTCTCAGATTGATATGTAAAGTAAGATTCTGAGCTCAAATGTGTGGTCCCCGGCAATTGCAGTGAGGAGGAATCTGCAAAAAGTGGTGATGATACGTCCACAAGAGGAGACATACTTTGCTTTTTTTTTAAACTCGCTTTTAAATCCCCATCCCTTCAATTACGAATCTTTAGAAATAGGATTTTTTCCACATGAGTTAATTTCGCATTTGTTGGATGACTGCCTATCACACTAAAAAGCTGCTGCGCAAAAGTATCTTACCAAGTCTCTCGAACTTATCGATTTGTGATCTTAACATTGGCTGATGTTTGGAAGTCAAGAATCGTGTAACAGAATGCAGCGTGAATCATTTCTCGCTTTTCCGACAATACCTGAAAAATTAGATGGAAAGACAAAGCAATCAATTACGTTTTGATCGTGAGGGAGGTACACTGTCGAAAACTTCGATTTCAAAAAAATAACGCATAGATAGATTGCTTGATGCAAGTTTGCTTCCAGATATGAATGAGAGAGAAGCCAGATATAAGTTATACGACCAAATGTTGTCAGCGCCATAACACCAAGACATAGATAAGCTGGCAGAAGATTGCCCATGACAAAGAAATCACAGTGGATACTAAAACTTTTAACAGATATGCCTTCTCAAGTCTTCTTTTTGCAGAGATGACAATAATAGTTTAGAACTATTAAGTAGAATGGGTGGTTTTGGGGGTTCATAGATGTCCTCCAGGTAAATACCAAACCAAACTTATAGGATTTTATGAGTCTCAAATAGTTTAATGACGGCAGGGCCTCCCGACATTTACATAGATAAGCTGGTAGCAGATTGCCCATGACCCAAGAAATCACAGTGGATACCAAAACCTTTAAGTGCCCGAAGTGACGATAGGTGTGTTGAAAATACGCATGCCATGAAACTGATTCTGACACAATTGTACTCTTTTGTAGTCGAAGTAGGTTTAGAGTGGATGTGGAGTCCAGCACTTGCAGTGGTACAAATTTATTCCAAAAGCATTTACCGCACCCACGAAAAGCCACAGACGGGAATGACATCCCAAATACACAGCTTTAGTGTTCATGAATTCGCCCAGTGCATGGAAGTGCATACACATACTTTTGAGTCCAAAAGAATCAAATTACCTCACCCAAATGCTACGAGCTCTAAATATTTAGGAATCAGAGATTTCACACCAAATAAATAGAAACGGTGCAAGGGATTGAACCAAGTTTATTGGATCACACATATTGAAAGGCGAAACTAGAGGTAGATGTGTGAAGTAAAGCTTCTACTGCATATCGGAACATGCCACTTACGCACAGAATCAACAACTATCGACCACTAAGACAGTCACGAACTTGTAACATCAGCCCCTCCAACCCTACTCGATAAAAAATCTGAAAGCTGCATCCTTGATGTGACTTAAACGTCATATTACAACGAAGAAGAATATATGCCACGTGAAAGACTAACTATTAGGCTACAAAGTATTTAACATACAACTCCATAAACATGGCAAAAATTTTAACAAGAAACTTTAAAAAGCCGTGGATAAGACACTGCTCGTAACTACGAACAAATTCGATTTGACATTTACGGAGAAACAATTGTTAGTTGTATGTACAGCATACAAATGAGGCGGAGGTTAATGCTGCGCGATCACTGGTTGCACACATTTTCCCAGCGCTGATGACGCTCTGGAATCAGGTTGATAATTCTCACGTGGACCGCTTGGTATTTCTCATTCTTAGGGGGGATAAGGATCTTCTTGAAGTGAACGCGATCACCCTTTAAGGGGACGACCTCCCCATCAATACTATATTGTAAATGTTGCAAAACTTAAATGACTTACTCAAAAACGTGAACAAAAAGAGTGTCCCCAGAATCGGTTTTGATAAAACCGTGACCTTTTTCACGGCAGAAGGATTCAATAACTCCTTCATCTTCAGCAGCTTCAGCCGCCTTAGCACATTGTGACACTGTGCGATTACGCCTGTGTATGACTGGACTGGGGATAGGAGGGATTGATGATGAATGATCTCCAGAATCAGGCATTATATTTTTGAAAAGTGAGACACGCACACCTGTGACTCGAAGCAACCAAATAAATTCCTAGACCACACGTGCTGGAGAGCCAATAGTCAGCTTGCATTAAAGTCAGTCGACAGCCAATCAGAAGGTAGGATTCTCGCAGTTTCAATATGCCCCTAGATTTAGGAAAACAACACAGTGAACTAGTGTGAACCTATTAAAGAGTTTGAATGCCAGAACGTCTACATAGATCTTTATTTAAGTTTTAGTTGCCAGGTGTTACAAAACTAAGTACACAACAAAGTAGATCAAATCGCATTTTATTTTAAGATGGAACAAAAGTAAAGTCTCCATATCAAACAGATGTTTCGTTAACACTTATCAATTTTTTTATTTGGTCATTGCTTAGAGTGGAGCATTGACTACCTTGCAAAAAATTAAAAATGTTTATTTTTAAACGAATAAATAATAATAGCGTTTTAATTTGAAACGAGAAAAACCAAACTCATGTTTAATATTCACATTTAGAAAAAACAAACGAATTTTTTTAACAGAGGACAGATTTCCGGGGTTTAGGGTAAATTGCCTCAAATTGCAATCAATGATAAAAAATAGATAATCCATCTGTATTGTTGCAACGCCAAAAACCAATAATTACCCAAAGAGGATGAAATCTGCAGAATGACAGAGAGTAAGCCGTTTTTTTCGAAAAATTAACGAAGTCATCTTGTTGCGTATGGTTTGCGCGTGTGTATGTATATTTCAGATTCGTGAGTCATTGATGTGCTAACATCGAGTCCTACGTGTGAGGATAATCCACGATAAATATTCTTGCGAATGAGGGGGGAGTTGAGGATTTGAGCGGCTGGTGACATGCTGCAAAAAGGGTAAATCGTGTGTCGGAGGATGAACCGACAGTATCAAGAAGTGTGTATAAACACGATTCACAACCGTATTTCATGCTGTATAACGTAACTGGTCATAAAAGAACGAATAACATTTTTTCCCATCAGCCGCGTAAAATTTCGGCGCAACGATGCCAACTTTCTTATTATATGCAGCACAAAACACAACAGATATTGTTAATCATAAGTAAGCTCATGTTTCAAATGCTGCCATTATGCTAGGTCTTCTCCATTGAAATTGCTTTGTGCTAAAAATATTTGGCTTTTAATTGCTGCAAACTTTGAGAATGGCATACAGATCAGGATGCACAAAAACAAACAGGCAGATTTTTTTGACTTATAAAAAAGTATAGGTTGTATCGTAGTGGATTTACTTGGCATCATCTTACAACCATCTGGTTAACAGCACTTTACAACCTAAGACGGGGAAAAAGGGGGCGACAGTAATTAAAACCGTCTACATTTGTGAAGGTGGCCAAGTGTCTGTAGATGCGCACGCGCACGCGTGCGTAAAAATGCGACTGTTAACAAGAGTCAATTACAAAAATGTCGAGTCATTGGTATAGAATACACGAATCACGCACTCGAAGTGACTGTCCGTCCAATAAAGTATACTGTAAATAAATAATACCTTTATCTGAGCCGAATGCATATTATTTTACCTAAACACGCAAAACACCAGCATCTAACATGGATAATTTTATTTCCGCACAAAAAAATTACTTAAGGGTTTAGACAACGATTATTTTAATTAAAACTTTGCTTACAAGAAGAAATGGAGTCTGGATTGTCTAATATAATGAAAGATACAACTACTACATAAATTGTAGCTTTGACTAAAGTGATATTTTAAAAAGGAATAGAGGCATGATGAATATAGTTTTCTAAATTTAAAATCATTTAAATTTTACATGCTAGCATTAGGAGAAAATTTTTTGCCATTCTATGCGCAGCAATTGATGCAGAGATTGTTGGAATTCAGGTAAAATATTGACCAAACAACAAACTCGGCATTTTTGAAGATGTGGAAAAAATTTTTGCACATGACATTTGTGTTTATTAGCAATTAATATCAAGTTCATTAATGCAAGGACAAAGAAGTTGTTGATTACTTGTTTGTCAGAAAACGTGCACGACAATCGCAACTTGTGGTTTTCTACTGTCAGTTTTAAATTAGTAAAGTGGTCCTGTGTTAGGGTGTTAGATGTTTAGGTCTAATTCCATTTTATTCTTTAAACATGTCATGCTTTGGCGTATATTGTAGTTATATGGCTGGACAAAAAAAAATTCTTAAACATTTTTTGTCGACACAATTGAAGGCATTCAGTTATATTTCATACCTTTGACTTCTGTTTGATATTTTTTTAATATAATGAGTGCGTCAGCTAAGATTCCCTGGGTGCCTACTATTTCTACTAAGGTTCAGTGATACTATTTTAGGGAATGCTTTTTATTAAAAAAAGGTGGTGTATAGCACTTATGATTTTGTTTACAGCAGAAAAACAGATTTAATGTGGACTTGTTTGAACACATCACATAAACCAACTTTTTTCACCGCCTTTTAATTTCCGTATGTTCATTTTGTTTCGAGCGGTGTGCCGCGTGTGTGTCTATCAGCGTTTGTCTAAAATGTCGACGGAAGGCTTAAGCAAGAAGTAAGTTTGATATTTTTTCTAGACTCCGTGAATGTTTCTGCTTCACACAGTTTCCTTGTTGTTTTTGCTTCGCTATGATCAAAAGGTGTTTTGGTTTTTTCTGTAAGCTTAAATACACAGACAGTGGTGCCTTATAAATCTTATTACCCACGTTCTTATGTTTGTTGCCGCTATTGGAGATGGCTTAGATGTTAGAGTGTGTGTATGTAGAATTGGTTGAATCGTTTTTGTAATTAGCCATAATCCTTCATTTGCTACTGGCTCATTAAAAAAATGTTTTCTGAGGCCCTTGCTTGTTAGTCATCGTTAAATTAAGTTAATACTTGTTAGCTTTTTGTTTGCAAAAATAGGTGCGCTCTAAATCGTTTCGATATCCTCCTTTAAAGTGGCCCGCATGCACTATTTAGATGTACTTGCAGGACATCCATATATGAATACATCGAGTACCGCTAAATCGTCAATTAATTTCGATACTTTCTACAAGTAGATATGTCTCAACATGTACGAGCGTCTGTCATTCACTTTTCGTCCCCACTCTACGCTGGGTATTTGTGCTTTCATATATGGGCCATTGTAAAGAAAAGTGGGAAAAATATAGCTGTTAATCGTTTTTTTTTCAGCGCCTTGAAAAGGCAAATGAAAGCTGCTGAAAAACAGAAGAAAAAAACCGAAGCTGTAGTAAAGCCACAGAATGAAAAATCCAATTTATCTCTGGCTAAAGAAGACCTGGATCCAACGGTATGACTGATTTTAAGTTTCTACTATCTAGGTATTTGGTTTTAATTGTTTTGCTGTAAAATGAGCTGGTAGAATGTTTTATTTAATGCGGCATTGAATTTTTAGATCGTATTTTAGGTCTTGTGTGTTTTCTTGGTCTTAAATATCATTCACATTTTCCTTTAAGCATTGTATGGGAGCGTAGGAGACAATTTCATGTTTTTGCGTTTAAAATATTTCTAAATTAATTTTTATTCTCCCCCAAATTGTTTTTATCATGTTTAAATCCTCAGGTTTTCATTTTTGCCCCTGTTATTAGCTGCAGTGTTTTATGAAACGTTTGTCGCTCATTTGGAAAAGAAATAGGTGCCATCCCTTTGCATTCCTCTCAATTTTCATCCCATCACAGTCTGTCCATTCCTTTCTTCGCACGCGTTTATTTTCGCAGGACAAAATTCCGTGTGAATAGTCGCAACAGTTTGTTTTTGAGTTGTGATATCTTTATTTGACATTGATTGTGCTTCCAGGTAGTCTAGAAAGTTACGATTGTTGTTTTAAAAGTTGTGGAAAGTGAAATATTTCGTTCATGTTCTGTGAAAACTACTTTAAACAACCCCTGTTCAGATAACTCCAATGACCAACCACCATGTCTTTTGAGTATAATTCCTGATACAAAACCTTCGTCTTGGAAACCATGTGAATGTTCTCTACTGAAGTGGTCTGCCACATCTGGACATATTTAAATGAAGTTGGGTTTAACTGTTTTGAGCTTCCATAAAATTGAGTGATAGTTTAGGGCCCTTCTGTGGCACGTATGTTTTTTGTAATTATTACCTCTTATTCCATCTTTTAGCAATACTTTGAGATACGTAAAGCTGCTATCCAAAAGATGAAAACAGGTCCGATTCAGCCCTACCCCCACAAATTCCACGTGTCTATCAGTCTCAGTGAATACATTGAGAAGTACAGTTATCTGGAACCTGGTCAGCATTTGGATGATACTGAAGTCAGTATCGCAGGTAATTTTTCTTACCGTAGGGCTTCATATGCAATAGTTTGTTTTCATCGCCTCGGGAGCGGTAAAGTGATGACATTTCTTAGACCAAAATTTTACATTTATTTCCCACCGTTGCAAATAACTGCACGGCAGCATTATTTGATCACATCAAGTGTTACTACAAATTAGCCAACCTAAACCGAATTCGAGATTGTGCTCGATTAAACCTGGGGGAAGCTGGTCCTTTTTAAAAGTAATTTTTGGTTTTGTTGGTTGTTTTTACTAAGAAATGACCTGTTGTATTTGTAAACACTGCACCGTTTTCTTGAATAGCTGTTTCGTATGCGCGCAGCTTGAAGGCGGTGTTCATGGCGCACCAATTATTCAAGTCGCCTTACAAACAATCATCTGTATTTTGACCCTTGCGATACCCTTATCAATGTTTCTAGGTCGTATCTACGCCAAGCGCGAGTCTGGCTCAAAGCTCATTTTCTATGATGTAATGGCCGACGGGAAGAAACTCCAAGTAATGTCAACCCTCAATGAATATTCCTCGGAGAAGGAATTTTATGAGATAAACGAGATTCTCCATCGTGGGGATGTTGTCGGCGTGGTTGGAAAGCCAGGAAAATCGAAGCTAGGCGAGCTCTCCATTCTCCCCAAGAAGCTAGTCCTTCTGGCTCCCTGTCTTCAACAGCTTCCACATCTGCATTTCGGCCTCAAGGACAAGGAAACCAGGTTCCGACAACGCTACCTCGATCTCATCATGAACGATGACGTTCGCAAGCGGTTCATAATGCGCGCACAGATTGTTGATTATGTCCGTCGATTTCTTAATTCACTGGGATTCGTTGAGGTGGGTGTTGTTCAAATGTGTAGCTTCGTTTTCCACCGCCAGCACCAATTCTCGTTTCGCATCAATCGTTATTACTCTTTGTCTCGAAATTACTAAGTCTAATTTGTTCTAAACAGCATGGTTTCCCTCGTCTCTCTACTTGTTTTTAAGTTCCAAAGGAACTTCTTCCATTAATTAGTTGGCAATTTTTTCACTAACAAATCAGTTGGGATCCCAACTGTAGCTCTAAATTTTCATTCAAGTAAACCCTTTCTGCTTTACCCGACAGCAACCATGTCTTTAGTCGCGAATCGAATCAGTTCCGATCCTTTGGCACCTCTAGCCGCTGCTGTCGACACTCCGTGCGCGTCAGCTCAAACACCGAAGCTCACAGCTTTACACTTCAGACACGTTCACTGATCGTGCGTTATTTAGTCGTGCTTTTGATTACCTGCAGTGCTAGAGGGTCACCATAAAGATACAATCCTTTGTCCAATGGGCCAGGAGGTAGAACCTACAGTTTCCATACTTTTGTGTAATTTGATCCCCTCTTCTTACCTGCAGGTTGAGACCCCGATGATGAGCATATTGCCCGGTGGGGCTTCTGCAAAACCCTTCATTACGCACCACAACGAATTGGACTTGGACCTCTATCTGCGCGTGGCTCCCGAACTCTTTCTGAAGATGCTCGTTGTTGGTGGGATGCACAGAGTCTACGAGTTAGGCAAACTCTTTCGCAACGAGGGCATCGATCTGACCCACAACCCAGAGTTCACCTCGTGCGAGTTCTATATGGCCTTTGCAGACTATAATGACCTCATGACGATCACCGAGGACCTGATATCCGGTGAGCACACCCTAAACTCGGCAATTTCTATAGTATTTGGGAGGACTTTGAGAGCAGAAAGTCTTATGTGCGATTTTTGCATTCCATATTCCTTGTCGAGCTACCCTTTTGAGCAAATTTCACACGCGGGTTCGAGTTTTGCGTGTATCTAAATTCCTGTGCGATGGTTGAAGGTTCTTGTCTGGCCCTTGTTTTTATCAGTTCGGGCTCACATTTGATATATGTTTAATCAGCTTTTGATATAGAGTATAATCCGAGTTTCCGCAACGTGATGAAAACGTGCCAAAACCCAAAGTTTTCGTGTCATTCCCGGTTGGATCGACGTGATATTTGGTGAATCGCAAACAAAAAACCACGTGCGACCTCTTTTTCAGGCATGGTTAAAAAGCTCTTTGGCACCTACAAGGTGGTCTATCAGCCAGAGCCTGATGTTCCCGCCCAGGAAGTCGACTTCACTCCGCCATTCAAGCGCATTGATCTCTACGACGGGCTGAAAGAATACTATCCGGGTGTGGAGTTCCCTTCTGCTGAGTCCCTCTACACGGAGGAGGCCCGACTCCAGCTGATTGCCATTGCGGACAAATTCGGTGTACAATGCGGTGAACCAAAAACTACTGCACGTCTTCTTGACAAGGTTTGTTGCATTTGTTACCTTTTTGCCATATTAATCAGTGATGTCAAGCGGAACCTCATGAAGACACATGAAGATTTAATTTGCTAAACTATTTTCAAAGAATCATTTGTCTATCCTGGTGTTATAAAAGTAGTGAGAAGATCCAATCCAGTACAATTCATTAGGTTTTCCTTCTCCTCGACTGGGCTGGATTTTGGTGGTACTACATTCTGTTGCCAATGGTCAGGTTTCCGATGTTTATCATTGGTATCAACAAGAACGTGGATTGAAAAATGTGTCAAGTCGGTTTACAAGAGGATGCTTCCTCTGTCAAATAAGTCAGATTTTTGCACCTAAAACACATTAGGTTGTTGAATTGGCCTAATGGGCGCTACCTCGGTTCGACTTTGTGTCCAGAGTAGACAAATAAAGTACCCCAGAGAAGAGTGGGAACCCGATCGGTCATTGAGCTTGGTTCACTGTGTCATGTGTCTGCTAATTCGACAAATGCCCCTATTTGATCCTTTCAAGTGTATACTCAAGATTTCCACTGCACGTGTTTCCTTGGTGTATAGCACTGTTACTGTGACACGTACTAAATTTCCTAATTTTTTCTCGTGCGCAGCTCGTGGGTGAACGGATCGAGTCTAAATGTGTGAATCCCACCTTTATTATCAACCACCCTGAGGTGATGAGTCCTTTGGCAAAGTGGCATCGCTCTCGGCCAGGTCTGACTGAACGCTTTGAGATGTTCTGTCTAACCAAGGAGCTCGTCAACGCATACACCGAACTGAATGACCCTGTGGTGCAGCGTGCACGCTTTGAGGAGCAGGCCAAGGTAAGACTGTCGGGGGTTAAAAATATACGGTTTTGCTAGGAAAACTTAACATATTGAATTTATGTGGGCTGAGCTTAACCAACCTACACAGGGGCAAACAAGTTAGTGTTACTGCTGGGGCCTGACCCGCCGTTAGCCACCCGGATAAGAATGAGAAGTCCAGAGACGATTAGAGCTCGAACGTTGCATTGTGCCGATAGGATTGTTAATGACTAATCGCGGTGACTCACGCACGTTCATAGCTTGTGCGCATAAGGGTAAAGGAGCTTGTGTCCTTGGTTCGGGAGATCAGAGGTCAAGTAGCTCAGCTGTAATCGGGGGGATGATCAAACAATGCGGTCTGTCACTTGCGAACCGTGGTAATGGCTGTTAATTAATAAGGCTCACCACAAGGCATTGTGGTATTTGGAAGGGCCTTTAAACGAAGTACACAATCTAAAATGCTGTTTTTGCTGTTTTAATTCTTATAACCAATGAGCTTTACTACTAACTTCCAAGTGCACCCAATATTTACAAGCCCCACTAGCTACTTGGACCGTTTCTATCTTGTTCGACGAATTTGAGATGGTTCAATTATCTGAATCAACTTAAATCTCTTATTGATCAGGTGGGTAGTTTAGGTGCAATTTTGATCTGATTGGAACATACTCAGTTGATACACACAACGTCGGTGTAAAATTCATCGCCCTGTTTTGTTGTTCTGCAGGACAAAGCCGCAGGCGATGACGAAGCCATGTTCGTGGACGAGAATTTCATAAATGCGCTTACCTACGGTCTACCACCAACCGCAGGCTGGGGCTTCGGCATTGATCGATTCCTTATGTTCATGTCGAACACTAACAACATTCGCGAGGTCATTCTGTTTCCCACGATGAAGCCCGAGGAGAGTGGTGCACCTGACCCTGTCAAAGTCACCGCCACAGGGACAAAGGAATAGACCGTTTATGAAGTCACGGTGAACCGCTACCGGCCACCTATCGTGATTGCCCGTCAATGTTAACGTTTTTGTCAACAAGTTTATTCCCGGTCGATGGATGATGCATGTGTCCTTTTGAATCCGTGGTTTGGGCGTATTAGGAAATGGAGACAAAAGTGTTATTTTTGCGGTTTATAGTGACATATTCTTAGAAGACTGTCATAAAATATTTGTGTGGGTTAAAATTGTTATGAAACGTGCTTTTTGCGTGTGAATTCGCTGTCGGCTAGGCCCCACCCCCTCTGGCATGGGTCCACGGCAATGCCGCTATCTCATTCACACGTTTCCAACCAAGGGGTGAAAACCGATGAACGAGGCTTTTAGTCAAGTCCTTTCCTACCAACAAGATACGTAGGTAGAATAGAATTAACATAGTCCAAAATTTTATGAGTCCTCCTCGTTATACACTAAGTATTAACCCTGGTGCCAAGCTTGACAAGGAGTTAGTTTGGCCGAAAAATAGTGCAGTCACAACGCTCAGGCCGCTAGTTACTCGTGAGCAAAATTTGTAAAATTGAAGTTCTAAACGGGCTTTTATAGTCTGTGCGCTTACTGTCTTCACACTTAAGTTACTTGTAGCGGTGACCTTAAACGACTGTTTGAACGATATCAACTCGGTTCATTTTGTCGCATTGATGACAATTTGAAGATGTAGCGAGAGCCTTGAATTCGCATCTGCAGGGATTATCAAGCACCAACAAGCGGATTACTGGCTTCATACTAACACCTATCTTCTCCCTTATTTCGTCACAGCGACTCAATGTTATCACCTGCCCCAGCATCACCTACACGCTTGCACATTCTTGAGCATGTTACTGGCACACGTCTTGCAGTGCGGTAACTGGTTTAAGTCACGTTGCGTACATGGTCTTACGCTTTTCCGTGTACCGTGACAAACGCAAGTGAATGCAATTATTTTTGTTACTAGCTCGTGGGATATACTGGTGTTCAAAGATTCTTTATCCAGATGTCAGAGCTCCACTGCTGGTCCGTCTGCTCTGCCCAAAAGACGCATTGAAGTGTGCCCGGCTGTGGGCTGGAAGTGTCCATTTGTAGGCAAAATTGTGGCCCAATCTTTGCAACTTTGAAAATGCGTTTATTGCAGATGATATTGTTTGTGCACGCATTTAGTCATTTTGCGATAATGGTGTGCGTTCCACTGAGGGTCAGTTTGCCGCTCATGCATAGATTTCTGCTCTCATTGTGTTGCATATTTCAAAATGGTGCAATCGATGTGAATTTAAATGCTTGCCTCTTTGTTAACCTTTGGCAGCCTGCGTCGCAAATAACTAAGGTCGAAAAATCCACATATTTCCACCGTAACCATTCCGCTTACTAAATCATGCAATTGGTCATTGGGCTGCTCAGGGATTCGTTTCTTACGCAGTCTTGAGTTCATAAAGCAGCGTTAAAGTGTGTGCGGTTAATAAGATTGTGGCCATCATTTATTAATCGCGTTTTGACGGTTTTGGCTGTCAGAATTCTCTCGCCCTATATCGTTAGTCGTTCTCATCCGGCTTGCATCCTGATGTGTGAAGCATCATTTCGTACCAAGACGTTTTAAATGTGGTTTGATGTGGTTTTTTCGACATAAAACTGCTAGCGGTGTTCGAAGGCGCGAAAATGCCTATTGCAATTATCAGGTTGGACTGCTACGGGTACAGGAACGTGCGTACATTGTCTGCTCGTCTATGCAGTGTAGGTGAGCTGGGATCTTGGATTGGATGCATGGATGAACGGTAGTGATACGCACCAAACACTCTGGATTTGTAACATCAATGAAATCAATATTGAAGCATTGCTTTTAACCAGACAATGTGTTAAAAAAGTTGTTTTAGTTTCATGAATTTATACTTTTGATTTCAATCATGCCCGATGAAATGTATACATCGTTCTAAAAACGTCATGATTACACGCTCATTGAACTTGTTGCAATCGGCAAAATCTGAACCAAGCGCAATAACGCAATCATCCTTAGCTAAAGTGGTTTTCAGAGTTTGATAAATTCTAGATGAATGAGACTGCTGGTGCAGGGGCAGAGCGTTTTGGGACAAACGACACCGCTTTCCAGCAAAGCTCCGATTAGTTAAGAACAACGCCTGTCGCCACCCATCGTCTAGCCACTTTTCCTAGATTACTTCCTTCATTTTCAGCAATTGGTGATATTAGACTTGTGATTTTGTTGCATGGAAGCGGCTCAAAAATACAAAACCTTCGAAATTCCACCAAATTAACAAGAATTTGGTGCGCTTCATCTTGTTTCACAGTTTTTGGACAGTGGTGAAACGTGTAGAATCTCGTCTTTCAACTCTATCGCCGCACACTCCGACTCGTCGCCACACCTTTCAAGACGCCCCCACATGTGCGGCGCCCTCTTCAATCACCTCGGGGCCTGTACCGTCCACGCTTATCGCTTGTTGTGAATTTTGTTTGCACACTCGTTAATCCAGTCGCTCCATTCTCAAATACAATACCCTTTTTCACAGCGTGCCGTCAGCCATGGGGAGCCTCAATTCACACCGCATACCACTAAGCTTAATGACATCCTTCCCTAAGTCTCGATGCTGCCACGTAATTGACTCACGCTGTCACACATCCGAGGTATAAATATTCATGCGCAAACTCCGCACACAACTTGGTTAAGCCTATTAGGGAAGCGGCTTTGTTCACGCCCTCTCCGGTCTTCGTCTTCACGAGTCAGGGAAGCGTAATCAGGCCTAGTTCAACACACTGGCCCAGGTGTGGTTTGAAACCACATACAGAGGTCCATAACCCACTCATCCAGCCACTCAGATTTTTTTGAATTTTTTACTAGTTCACACAAACCATATTGGTCAGCAAATGCGTTAGTCATGCACAACCGTGAGTACGATCGTTCTAACACATGGTTGTCTTCACCAAATCCGTTCTTCCCGGGTATCTGCATAGCATAATTCGATCAAGACCACACACTGAGGTCTTCAACAAATGGTGACCCCGATACTGAAAATCTTCGCTCTTCGAGCAGCTGACAGTCGATCTCCCGATGGGGATTAGGCGCCGTGATTTTTTTTGTGCCAGAACCCTCAAGTCTTCATACTTTCCTCCATATCTTGGCGGACAATCATTCCTCATTAACCATGCCCGTCTCTTGGTCCCAATGCTTACGTCTTGCACCACCTGACCTCATCTCTCAGCTTCCATCCGTCTCGACTTTCGACACTGATAGGCCAATTCTTTCATTTCTCACATTGGTTCTCGTTTCACAACTGAGTTGAGCCATCCAATAAAAGCCCGCGTCTCCTTCTTATCCTGTACTCTTAGTCTCACCGGGTATCTGTGTGACGAAATCGGGCCAATAAAATATGGAGGTCTTGGTGTGGTTCAAGGCCACGTACCAGAGCCCTCAACAGGCCGATGATTGTTTTCAATCATTGCTGTCGTAGACGACTCATGTTTGATCACCAGTGACAAAATTTTTCATAAAAAAAGACGATTTGTTTGCTTTTACGGTGAATTTGCTTAGTTAAATGAACTTCCTCCAGTTCATTCGGACACAAATATCTTCTAATCGATTCCATGACACTTCAATTAAATTTATGCACTTTGCAACCAATTCGCATTTTCACACATTAATATGATCTTTACCCGATTCAATGACCGTTTTCGTTTTATTATCATCAACATAAGTATGTACAAATTGAGTATAAAATATGCACATGCGATATGCAGCCAATACCATAGATTATTTTGCTTATTCGGGAATAAAAATGCCAGAAGTTCCGTGTCTGCACTTTTTAAAATGTAAATGTTAAGAGAATTCATCTTAAAGGCCTAACTTAGTGAAAGTAAAAATTTATTAGTTTATTATTAAAATGTACTCAATGCAAATTCCTAGCTTTTAAAGTCATGTTGGCGACACAAGAATTTGGGATTTAAAACGAATTTCCTGATATGAAACATAATAAACTTGGCAACAGTGGCCTTAAGGTCGTTCAACCGAAGGGTTGGCCCGCGTACTGAATTCCACCGTTTAGATCAGCTGATCAACATAGTTCCAGAAAAAAAGTTTTTGAAACCCCACCAGCATTTTAGGGACAAATTGAATTGGATTAACTATATAACGTTCCAAGCCAGAGGGCTTGTCAAAAGACTGCTTTGAGCAAAACATAGGTAACAAATGCACGTATTCCCAATTGGCAGGTACAATTTGTCGTGTCTGCACCAGTACAAATTGATGGATCTACGAAGAAGGACACGACGTCTGGCAACATGAGGAGCCGTCGACCACCTGACAAAATCACTGCTACATGTGGAACTGGTCCCGGCATTAAATCCGTGTTGCGTCCTTGGTTAGAGCCGCGTGATATTAATTTCGGGTAGTATCGTGTCTAATCTTGGAAATACTATCATCATATGACAATGCTTGCATATTGTTTCTTAATTGGCCCGGAGGCTTCTTCTCTCGTCGTTATACCTCCACTCTGGGGTGTTCCTAGAGTATTGATTGAGTAAAGAGGCGTATTTCCTTCCCTCGTCGGGTCTCGCAAACGACGCTTAAACTTGGTATCATTTTCAAAGTTCACATTAAGGCTAATTTTTCATATTTCTGCAGCCTTACAACTATTGGATTTATCAGCCCTGAATTGATCCGCATTTCTGCATTTTATTCAGGATGACAATCGAAATCCTGCCAATATAGTTCTGTGTAGCATTTTTGACCCCACTGTCTCCCTAAATCATGCGGGAAATTCTCCCATAATATAAGAATTCCAAGTAGTTCGCCAAGTTCGTGTGTACTCTTGTGGGCCCCAGCCTGTGGTCTTGAACCACGCCGGGCCACTGAATCAATCCTGGCCCGATAACGCTTCCCTGGTACCCGCGATGAAGAAAGAGATCGGAGAGGACGTGAACACAACCGTTTACTTCAGAGCTCAAGCACGTTCGTGTCGTTGTGGCGTCTGTGGGGTTTGTGCGTGTGAATTTATATCTCAGATGCGTGAGTCATAGATGCGCTGACATCGAGACCTTGGTGAGGACAATCCAAGATAAATATTCGGGGTAATGAGGGGGGATTTGAGGGTCCGTGCGGCTGACGACATGCTGCGACAAGGGGAACCCTGTGTCGGAGTATGGAGTGACCGGTTTAAGGAGTGTGTATAAACGCGATACACAACAGTACTTTAGTGTGTATCGAAAACCGACTCTTACTAACTCTACACCTTTTTGCCCCAACATATTTCTGCATTTGTTGACCTTATGCGTGAATATCTTTATTGGTTCAACGAGCAGCAACGTCTCCACCCCCATTGATCTTAATATCAGAGGCTATTGTGTATAGTCACGGGGCGACAAGCAATAATGCATTTGGTCTGATGGCGGTTTGAGCCCTACATCATGTCGGAGTTGTGGAGGCCAGAAAGCCACCTTGTGTGAGTGATGCGTGTATGATGGCCCGAGTGTACCAATGACTCACTATTTTTGTAATTAGCCTATGTTATCAGTTGCCTGTTACCCACACGTACTCATGCATACACAAAGCCACTTGGCTCGTGTGACATCAATAGACGGCCGTGTTCTCTGTCGCCCCTTTTTCTCCTCTTATCGGAATGTAACGGGCTATTGACTAGAGGGTTGTAAATTAGTGTTAACCAAGCCACTACAGGGTCACAAATTTGTTGCAGCACGAATTGAGTACCGTGTGAGAAGGAAGAAATATATATTTAAATAAAAAAATCTATCGATGAATTAGTTGCCTACCGAAGATCCCAGTAAATGTAAACTCACGGTGGCCGTGAATTGTGTAACTGGAGAACTCTATAATCGCCACATATTTGCCGACCTGAGGGAACCATCCAACGATCCTCGTTCTGTTACAATAAGGTGAAGTAAGCTGTTCTCTAACAACAATTTGCAGCCAGAACGAAGCGTTTGATCTTCATAGTTAGGCTAAGGTAAATTACCTTCCCGCTCAAAAAGAAAGGCTAGTCATTCATTCGATCACATGACAATTTGCCACCTGAACGTGCATTTATGTTATGGACTGCCAGAGATCGCGCGTGGTTAAAGCTTATTTGCAGAATTATTGGTGTTGATGACTCACCCCCACTCTATTGGTTGCTGTTATTCGCACGTTACGCGCTCTCACTCATCCCACATACACATTTGGCCGGCTTGACACTTATAAACAGTCGTGTCCGCTGTCGCTTCTCTTCCCTCTGTTCTCTAGTTGTTACTGACCTTTAATTAGTAGGGTTGTAAGGTAGTGTACAAGCAAGATACTACATATTCAGTCACCACCGAATGCGATTACCCGGCTGCATATATTCTTTAAAACGAAATGCAAATAAGTCATATATAAGCTGGCTTAAGTTTATTTTTTTGAGGGCTGATTTAGCAACGAACATGCAGATTCTGAACCTCCTCCTTCTTATGCTAAGTAGAATGCAAACGCATAGGCAGCATTAATTGTCGAGAGGAAAGATGTTAATCTAGCTTCGTTCTCATCAAAATGGGCCAACTTGTATACAAAGTACCCCAAAACAACCAAAGACCAATAAGAATCTACTCGAAATTCCCACGTAAACCTTGGTATAGATTCCTTAGAATGGTGCTTTGGAATAAATCCAAAATGACATTATTATTTTATGACACCGACCAGATCCAAGATACCAGTAGGTCCATACATTCCATTAGACCAATTTCCATATTCAGAAGCCGCCACTACATCCAAAAAGGTACACAATGTCCAAACATTTAATGGGTTTCACACAAATAACATTCAAAGCTCTAGCATGCAACAACTTGGGCCTATCAGACAATTTCCGAGCAGTCAAGTCCCCTCAACGGTCACCTGCGGTGTTAGAGCCTAAAATGGACCCTTAAAAGCAACCAGCTATCGACCGCATAACGTTTACCACACATGACATAAATACTAAATTATTAGCCTCTAGTGAAGTGTTTACTTTATATCCGTCATCTCTGCCCACTCGTTTCCTGGTGCATCACTCATTCTGAACACCCTACACTTCTACCCATGCCAGCGTAATTAATCGGTCGTGCACTTCGAATTTTTTTTTGCGTGCCATTAATCAGTTGCTCCAATTTCGTACGCTAATAAAACTTGATCGAGCTACTTAGCAAACGGCGGAGTCCCAATGGCTTTACTTTGCCTCATTCACAGGATTTAGTAAATGGGATGCATCAATGTAAATCTAAGATCCTTATAACCTAACACCTCTGACATTGGTCTTCTGGAACCTCAGCACGTTAATCCAGCCATCTCCGAGTTTGAGATACTCACAGATGTCACAGCAAAAGTAGTCCTGCTATGCTCAACCCACCACACACTGGCAACAATGCGTCAGAGAGTGACATTGTCTTCTTTTCCTCGCATGTTTACAATTTGAGTTTGTCAAACGCACGGCCGATACTGACTCAAACGTCCACACACATGTCTGACTGGAATTTGTATCATAGTGCTCGGTGTTAAACAGCATCGCGCAATTACACTGGCACAAGACTCACATAAGGTGGGTGTGGGCTCACAACACGCGCGGCTTGGCACAGAGGCGGCTTGGTATAGAGGCGAGACTCAATCTTAATGCTGCACGAATGGGCATAATTAAGAACTGCAGAAAAGAAGCGTATTTATATTTATTTTTTTTATGACCACAAAATAACGTTCAGAAATAAGTAAATTCGAGGTATGCCACTTTCACCGCAGAGAAAACCCTCCTGCAGACCACTCTGCACGCTGTAACGAAAAACGTTGCAGTAATTGAGGGAACAATAAAAACGTTAGTAATGCCAATAGTGCATGCTAGGTCGCTTAAGTGATAATTATCGGAGCAAATAACCGAGAACATAAACAAAGTAGGCGCAAAGCAATACGTTGCATCAAGCCCAACGATTAGATAAAAGCAGCGACTAAAGGAAAAAAACAAATGCAATCTTACCTGAGTTGGTTCAATAAAGGATAGCCAATCCGATGCATAAGTGGGGAGAAGACCCATATTATTGCATTTATAAACAGCTAGTGCAACCATAACGAGATTCCCAAAAACATAAACCAAACACTGAACTGGAGCTTGTTCGCCTTCAATCATCTGGATTGCTACAAAGCAAAAAGATTAGGGACGTAATCATGGAAATAGATATTTGACCACAAGCAACCTAACTCTGTAGGATATTTACCGGAATTAAGGTTTTAAACAGAAATTTGCAACAATAATAGTACGTGGCAATAGTCGAATTTTGCACGACTCATTTTAATGGCACTTAAGAAACCCGTCTGTCAACTTACAAAATGTCAATTAATGGAACTGCTTAGTCTCACGAAGTACTCAGCTAACAAGACGAACAAAATTTAACGAAACCCGATTAAATAATCATTATGTTGAGACCGTTTTGTTTATTGACAGACTACACAAACGTTGTAGACCGCAGAAAGGAATATTAAAAAACCAAGGTGCACCGTTTACGGCATTGTTTCAACTATCTTCGGTTTTATAGAAAGAGAACGATCACTAAAGAAGAAGACGGAATGTAGAGAGATTCCAGATCCCTTATAGAATTAAGATTAATCCTAGACACGACATCAGCAAGCGAAATAGATATTAATAAAGTGCTTACATGACAAGCAATCGTGTGCAAGAACAGCGTTTTAGTAAGAAATTAATGAACAGATATTTGCCACTACCACTGTTCATATTTACCACTGTTTTGCACAGGTACAACAATATCAAGATATGGAAAAGCAATATCATAGTCGAAAAAATTGGTTGAGTTGCAGCATACTTGTTTGCATAGAGAAGAGTGCTTGAAGAGGTCGCATAAACATCATTATGACCATCATAATAGGGAAAATGGAAATGGAGTTGCCAGTCATCCACATGATAAAAAGGTTCATCGGCACCTGTCGAAGAGGAGCCAGAGCAATGTCCCAGCTGCGTTTAACTTTCAGCTGGGGATCTTGATCCCGAGCAGTAGAATGAGGAAATGACCGCTCAACATAACCTGTTGGCTGTAACGTTTGATCCAAAGGAGCATTAGAGAGCAATCCAGTGCGGTTTTTCGGTGTTAGGTCAAGGGACCAGCGCTTTGACAGAAGCAATGAAAGTTCAACTGTGGTACGAACGCCATTGTGCGCAACTTTAAGACTATTCATTTCCTGGTGTTAACGCAAAAAGGAGTCAAAAAAACCTCAAGAATCAACAGGTAGACGGACGTAAATTACACACCACGCAGAAAATTGCGGACCCCGAGTGCGCTGAAAGTAACCTGTATTCACCAATTTTTAAACCAACTGCGTTGATATTGATCCATGTAAACAAATAACTAAAAATTAGAAATATGGCTTTTGTACCTGCTATACAGGACTAATGTACAAAAAATTTTTTATTATATTATTTGCTGCTGATTAGTGCCAGAGGTTATTTGGAGTGTGAACAAACCGAAGCGCGATTTGTGGCTAAACCAATTAAAGTTGCACGTGGAGAGTGGTGTGTTGTGTGCAAATTTACGTTTGCTTTTATGTTCTAGTGTCATTGGAATTTAACTATATGATTTTTACCCCATTTTTGAGTTATGGGGTCAGCTGATGAGTCTTTTGACATGACAGCCTCCAGTTTAAGTGGTAGCGGTGAATGCGGTCGGACCGGTATATTGTTGTTCTTTTTTACATCTCTTAGGCACTGATATCGAGCGACTTGCTTTGAGGATCAGTCTAGCTGATGTTGACGAGCAATTCGAAAAAGTAATACAGAAGTCCCTAGTTTTTATATTGCGGTATTTGGCAAAATATGAGGACCACAGGAAAAAGGTATGTTATGTGTCTTCAGTAATTGTTAGCTTTTGGAGCTTCTTGGGGACGTAACACGACGTTTAAAACGGCGGCCTGCAATTCAGCTTCCAGTGCATGAGCTTTTTGTGGCCTACAATGATCCTGAAAACTCAACATATCTGACCAATTTCTCCCATATGTATATTCGTTTGGGCTATCCTCGCATGCCTATCACGGAACAGATCTGTCTTCTTCCAGTGCTGTATGCATCACTAACAGCTAATAAACCCATCGTCCAGCGTGATGTGTGAGTTACTTCTTCCAAAATCTTATCGATCGTTTTTAGTCTCCTTCATTTAACTCTCCCAATCATTGGTGGCGTTCCTGCCGATACACGCAATCGATTAGAGTTGGAACTTCACGAGCTTCCTGCGCAACGACGGTTCATAAACGAATTTTACTCACTAGTCCTACTGCTCCCTTATACGTAAGTTGTTTTCATTGCCAGGTTTTCAAAACTTTGGTTTGTTAATCAACTTATTTTCTCCCTGTAGCTTCGAGCGCCATATCCGTTTTGATACGACCTCTGTAATTATCCCAGAAGGGTTCAATGCGTACGATTACAGTCGCGTTGCTCACGAACGCTTCTCTGCCATTCATTCTGCCGCAGATCTTGAAAAGGTTTGTTTAATAAATCGCAGTATTTATCCCCTTATTTCCTATCCTTAATTGTCTGTTTGATGTCATTTTAGTATAAAGTCTCCATCGTGCAATTTTACAGCCGTGGATTTTTTCCGGCAGATGAAAGTATCGTTCCTCTTCTATTCGCTGATGCAGATTCCCGTCATTCAGTTGTTTCTGCGGCCAACAAAGAGGTCAGGACCTTGAGCGTGTAAGCCCCACAAATGCTCATTTTTATTAGTAAAACAGTTTTTCATATGTTCGTTGTATTTGTAGCCTCGTTGATTGGGAAGATGAAGCTCTCTTATCTAGAATATTCGACTGGTATCTTGGCAGACGCCGTGAATTTGATCCAAAAGTACGTTCTTCGACTTGGACAAATATAAAATTATTGATGCACACATTAATTACGTTGGCCAATCTTTTAGGGTCGCTCGGATCGTCGTCAAGCTCTGAGTCCAGGTGTTCGAATAAAACTGGGTACCTTTCTTTTGCGGTCACGAATCACCCTTACTGGTCCCCTTGCTCCCGATCTTATTGAAGCTGCGGTGCTCAGTTTGAAAGCAGTGACAGCTTATAGCGATACCGTTAAACAGTCTCTATTCCCACAGCAACAGCAGTCACTGCATTCCCTCCCCTGTCCCACACACGGTGCAAATACTACGGACCAACAACAGCAACAACAACCGTCGTCAGCTGTAGTGAATCCCGCAATTGAATCCAACCCAACTCCCTCCTCTGTTACTCCTGGAACAGCCAACTACCGACCGGGGATTAATTCTCAGCGCCGACTTGCTAATCATGGACTCGACATGCTTTCTCATTTGTTGGACAAGTATATATATACATTTATTGCTAGTTTTCGGCACGTATTTTGGATCCACTACGAGCAGGTTGCCCTGCTAGTGGTTAAAACAGGAGTATTGTCTAATACGCATTTTATGCTCATCTATTAAACAATTCTATTCGTTCACCGTCTGTAGTTCTAAAATGCCGACTTCATTCCCGCAAAGTTTTTATTGGGTAAAAAGAGTTGAAAAAGGCATCTATAAAATAAAAGCCTAAGTTTTCACGAACAACTTAATGTTTAATTGAACCTGTATTTTATTCTGTTGAATCGTTGGAAGCATTAGCAAACCTGTCCTTAACGTCGGCACAATTTACTTATAGTAGCTTCTCATGTCGAATTGGTGCATTTAATCCCCTGTAATCAATATTTTTAGCGCAACATCTATCCCAACTGATGCGTCTGTTAGGGCGCTCGGAGGTCTTATCGAATTCGTCTACGAGGGCACCACCGATGAGGTCAGTTTTCTACTTACCGTTAATTTACCAACCTTTCTATAACTAAAGCATTTTCTTCTTAAGTAAACCCATATCGATTTTGGACTCCTCGCGTTTTTGTTGGCTGATTTTGTTCGTACACCCAGCTCTTGCTTCAGTCAAAGTATACTTTTATCTTTTGTTGACTACCTTTTGGATATTTGCACTGCGCGCAAGCAAATTTGATTTTATTGCGTTTCTTGTATTAGGGTGTATTTGCTTAATCGCCCAGTTTGTATTGTCGTACTGCGCTATTTGTTGAATTGTATTAATTAAGGTTACACAGGCTTCTTGCAATTTAATATTCCTTGCTACCTTGCTTACTACTAACTTCCTGTGCGACAAGTTAGAACAGTGTACTCCCCAAACAATCCACTCCCATGATGTCCCAAGTATATATTTGTATAGCAGTAACAAGACAATTTTTCCTAGTCAGGTACGTTATTTTACTGAATAACATGTAAGTTCTCTTCTACCTCGTTTTTTTTAGCTTGTTCCTGCGAGAGCTCGAGGCTTTGAATTGCTTTCCCGTTTCTTAGCTCGTGAGCCGAACTACCTCCTTAAGGATCCCACCCAACTACCACGCCTTTTCGATGTTCTCTCAGAGGCATGTCTTTTTCATTTTTTTTCATTTCTTAATAAGGTCCCATTCGACCAGATTAGTCCATATTGACTGTTTCTTTTTCCATATTGCACATCTGCATGAAAGAAAAATCCGAAATGCTGCCACTTGCTTCCATTAAATTTATTTTTTTTTACGTTTGTCTTGGTTGTTTAGACTGTCTATTCGTGGCTGATCTCACTATCATTTTAGTTCACATTGCTACCTCCTAATAAAATGCCTACATCGTTACAGTGCTTGTATGCGTTCACTTCGGTCGTGTTAGCGGTTGTTTTACAACGCCCGGCTGTTCAAACACTAATATTCGGCATCATGTTTTATTTCCAAGGCAAGCACTAGCTTATACCCACAGAGATCAGCTTTCAAAGACAACTTAAGTTGCGAAGACGATTCGATTTTTTAATAAGCGTAGTATGCAGACAATGTCAGAGACCTCGGGTGTATCAAAGTCTTGTTCTTTTCAAAATCTTTTATTACCAGGACATAGCTCCGGACTTGAAAGCGGCAGCCGCTAATTGCCTCCGTCGTCTAGCCTTCACCTTCCAAGAGGCGCAACGGCAGAACTACCCCGCTTTGCGACACCAACTGGCCAAGCTTGAACGCCTCCTCTACGAGAATATGGAGCGGGTAATTTTTAACTCTTACTTCGTACACGAATGCGTAGCGGTATTACAATGTGTCTTACAATTGGTTCCTGTCTCGTGTATTTTTTTTAAAATTCCAAACCTTGTGTAAGGCATCCGTCAATAGAAATTCTGTTCAATCCAATTTATACTACTGCTGCATTAACGTGTTACTTTTGTATGACCACTGAGCTACCGATGATAGAATGAAGTACTCGGGTAATGCACGTGCGGTCTTATTCCCAATCTCGTTTTGATTTTGCTTTTCACTCCAATTATCACATCCAATTTTTTAGCCGGACCCTATTAGTCGCCTAGTAGCCGTCCACTTCGCTGGTATCATCTACCCAGCTGACCACATTCCAACTCGTTATCTCATTCTTCAAGCTCTCGGTGATAAGTGAGTTGTTCCTTTGTACTCCGCATTCAATTAAAAGTTGGGAGTTAGCGTCTACTTGTTGTGTTGTCATATGGCGCTTCCTGTTTGCCTCTATATCGGTTTTGAGGGCATGGGTGAATAATCTTCGTAGGGTCGCGACATATTCAAATGATTGCTCCAAATTGTGTTGTACGCTTATTTTTATCAAAGTGAGGAGCCGTTTTGGCAAGTCGACTCAATTTCTAAGAGCGTTAAGAACACCTATATTTGGCTAGTAAATGCGCTTTATGCAACTGAAAAATCTGTGGGCCAATGCTTAGTATGACTTGTCAATATGAAGGACAGATTTCACCAGTTTGAGGCAAATGGGTTGGGTCGAAATGGTCCTTCGAAGAATATCTCTTGCACCTTTCTAAAAGTTCGGTTTGATAGTGTGGTGCGTCATTTCGAAACTAATCTTTACGATTCTCATTGGTTAAACTTATTAAGAAAGGCTGGGTGTTCAGCAAGCCGCCGCTTAGGGCAGCGCCGAGATTTCACTCATCTAGTCGACATTTCCGTTCTTACAGTTCTAAAAAATGTGAAAACATGCCATTTACTCTACTCATTCGCCGTTGCCCTCAACTTTTCCTTTTTCGAATCACCAATGGTTTACTCGTTCTCTTTACATGACTTAGAATTACAACCGATGTAGGTTCCCGCCCAGGCAGTTCAGGTCTTGCGATATGCCGACTCAACTGATGACATAACTGCGTGAAGTACCAATATTTTGGTTCCTTATTTTTACTTGACCTAGCTGGGTTGGTTACTCTAGCGAATATTCTCACCTTATGTATTTTTTTAACTTTTTCGCTCATTTTGAATCATAAATACGCTTGGGGATAACTTTGGAGCACAACTCATAAGGAAAAGTTTATAGTTCTGGGGTTGTCGTTGAATGATTTTTTTAAAGTTTGGACTCCTATGCGACATTAGTAAGGCACCAGCAACCTGCTGATCTGAGTTTTCTAATCCTTAAGCCGATGCTTTCGATTAGCCTGGGTTAATGCAGTTTAGTGGCTTTCTCGGGATGTTTTCCTGTTGCAAATTTTTCACTTTCGGTATTAATCCGACTTGCCACCATTGTGTACTTTTGTTTCCTAGCTATTTTGATTCCATCTAATAATTCGGTCTCATCATTATGTCAGGTTATTGACGCACGTCAGTGATTAGACTGATAGGCTCTATACGAAACCATTTAGTTCCGTTGACATTCCTTGTGCATTCCAGAGACCAGCGCGTTCGAAATGAAGCCCGAGTGGTTTTTTCCATTTTCCTCGATCCTAACATCGCCAACGACATTGTGTATGGACGCGTCAAACTGCCCTCATTTGTTGAATTCGTTAACCACGTATGTGTGCATGTGTATCTGTGCCTTTACTGTATAGCCTGAGTTTTCTTATCCTTAGTACTCGTTACTGGGTTATAGGACACACAACATTCTCGGAAGAATCCGTTCATCGATGTGGAGCGCCTGATTCCTGTAAGACTTCCTTAAAATTGTAGTAATCTGTTGTCTATCAATGTACCTGGTAATCTGCTAGGCTTTATGAGCTTCAAAAATTATTCGCTTAAATGGCGGTCGCTTCACGCCTCTGGCCTGAGCTTGTTGCACAATGTTTAATGTCGCAGTTTTGTTGCCTAGGGCCTTTTTATCCGAGGTGCTGTCGATGACTTGTTGCGCAACATTGCCATTACCCCCTGTAAAGAGCCACTGATGACCTTGAACTGGCGCCTTTTGTACCTCTGTTCTTTGTGTAGTGACGTTTACTTTCCCCAGTAGTTAGTCGTACTTGCTTCACATAGTCCTCTGTTTCGTGTTCATGTAATCCCAATGGTTTCTGTGATATCGAAAATGGTAATGGCGGTCACTTGGTAATCTGTGGTTTTATTTCATCGATCTAGCCCACTGTCGACTGAGTTCATCGTTGGCGATTTTTCTGTGATAGATTAAATACTACTACAAATTCAGTCCTTTAAAACTACTATTAATCTATGTGGCATACTCTGAAACTGTAGACCGGTTTAGCTTTTGGGTTTGTTAAATTTATTTGTGCTGTGTAAACTCACTTCGTTTAGTGTCGTAATCTTAGTCGAGGGAGTTAATCCACCCATAACTTTTCAGTGTGTTCTCCTTTTTAGACTCTCTTTTCATCATGCTTCGTATAATTACCATGTCAAAAGCTTCTGCTATGCTGGCATGAAGAAAAATTGTGAACCATTTAAAATAGATGAAATCGGACCTCTAATTTTTTCAGTTTTGTTGCGTGAATTTAGGTTGTTCAATTTATTCGCCTCTGTTTGCTGGCAGTCAAGGGAGGCCTGACCTCGGCTCAGGAAAAGGAGATGCTCTACGAGACTGATGATGAGATTCGCTATCGCATAAACCAGAATGTCCGCTACTTTCTCTCTGCTGCAGCCTCGAGCAAGTCAGACACTTCATCTGTCGCCGGCAGTGATGATTCCAGTGGCAGCGTTTCCGCCTCTCACTCTGGCTTTACGACGATCCCGAATCCAGACCAAGCGCGGCGCAGCATTGCGACGTATTTTCGCCTCATCCACGTGGTAATCTTCGCGCGTTGTCAGACTTCTCGCGATTGTAAGAAATGTTTTCTAACGGCTTCCTATTTTTTTTGTCTAACTCCGATGTATTGGTGAAAACCATATTTGGTCCTGCCTTTAGACGTATGCCTATTTGGCAACTTACGTAGCCTGCTAGAATTGATTCTATGACAGTATACTCGGTTCGTCATTGTTAGACTCTCTGATTCAATATTCTAGCTTTGACATTGTTGCAATTGTCTTTATCCGCTTTGTAGTGCTTCGTAAACTTTTACTGGCTGGTGTACTTAACTATCAATCGCCCTGGCTCTTCAACAAATTTAACATCCAGTAGTGTTTTTGCGAATGTTTTTGGGGCAAATCGGTTATCGCAGAAAATATGGCCTTCCAGTTCTGCCCCCCCGTTTCACTTAATGTCTTTTTTTATATTTTAGCTCCAGAATTCCCCAATTTCTTGGAGGAGGTTTTGATGAATAATACTCAAGACCTAATTGCAGGTGGGAAAACAATCTTCGAACAGATGAATGTGAGTTGTAGATGCAACTTTTTAAACCACTGAACATGCCCCTTGTAACCATTAAGTGCTTCTTGTCTGCAAACTTACAGAGCATGTTGCTGGGATCTGCCCGTGGGGCTAATTGTCGTCACGCGTGTGCTTCAATCTACTCAGTGGTCACCATGGAGACAGAGAAGCCTTCGGATGCGTTACAGGTAGCTGTGGGAATGCTCGAGAAGATTCCGAAGGACGGGCCCGTACTCGGATCAGAGGATTCCCACGTTGTCCAGGGCATGATGATGGGTGCTGCCTACCTGCTCAAACACCTCCACGACAAGCACTTTTCGCAGCCGACAAATAGCTGCTCCTCCACACTGGGCGCTGAGTCAGGCGGTGGCGGAAAGTCGAAGAAATCGAGAAAGCTAGAGAACAAAAACAAATCGCAACTTCAGACCGGCATAACCACAGCCATTGAACAATTTCTAACTATTCTCGGTATGATTATAGCCGTTTATTATCGCGCGTCTTTAACAATTGCCTATCGAGTTTACCAGTGTGAACTCTAGTTAGCATTTCAGTTACCGTTGGCATTGACAAGCAACCTAGTAGATTGCGCCGAAGGTCATTTGTGTCTAGTCCCTAAGTTAAATTTAGGTGAATATGGGCCTCTCAATAATTAGACAACAATGTAAAAGTCATAGTTTAACAACCATTGACAACTTAAATGCTACATAACTCGAGTTAGTGTTACGGGTTCGGCACACAACACGTATCGACATTGAAATATCGTTAGTCTAGAAGTCACCCTTTTCTGCTCCTTTATTTTTTTAGACGTCTTTCTTGTTCGGCCTGTTTACCTTCTCGATAAGCCAGTCGGACGGGGTAAAGAGAAGCAAAATCAACAGGAAAAGGACTCGAAGCATGGCCTCCGCTATATAAACGCTTCCGTCGCTCAATCCACAGTAACCGCACTCCTTGAGGCCCTGGCGGTACTTGGACAGGCCGGTTGTTTAGCTTACCTGCCTTCAGGTTCCTCGGTACCCACCATCGACTCGACTAATACCTCCCCTCTTCCTCCCTGCGGCGCGAGTAAAGCCAATCTCGTCGCCCGCGTTGCCCTCTACCTCACTCTTGCTCCATCCAATGGGACGAATTCGGCAGCAACCGTGGCTGGCGAGCAGCAACTGCCGGTCATGGCTGGCCATCAACGTGTGTGGTTCGCCGCGTTAAGGACCCTAGCTGGTCTCTGTACAGGAGAGCCCCCAGTTATAAATTCACCGAAAGCAGGGAAGAAGGGAGGTGAAGAACACGCATGTGGTATATCTGTACACCCCCATCTGATGTACATAATCAAAGCTATGTCGAGTATGGAAGAGGTAAATCATTGCTGTTGTATAAAAATGAAAGAGAATTTACATTTTCGTGAGGGGCATGCGAATGTGGCAATGTCACCGCGTGGCTTAACATTTGGGCCTCGGTATGAGATCAGTCAAAGTGACTTGCAAACCGTGATGAGTGGCAAAGTACCCCGATGAACGTTATCAAAGCTTTCTTGGATCTTAGTGCTTTGATGTCAATGCATGACTTTAGTAATTCCTTTGATCCGGCATTTAGAAGGGCCATTTTTTGTCGGAACTCCGTAGATACAAGCACAATGTTGTTGACTGTCAGGTGCATTGCCATCCTAAATTTATCCTCATTCGTTTTACTCCAAACGGTTCTTCACGCACATCTAACACCACCGTGTGTGTCTCAACAAATGTATATTGTATTGTTTGTTTACCTCGACTGCTCACGCGTTCAGTTCCTTGGTCATCGCTGCGAATTGTCCTCATTAGGTACGGGATCCGGCTCTTCAGTTAGCAATCGGCGCTGCCATGGCCGATGCCCTGTTAGGCGCCGCCTCTCCATACAAGGGTCTCTGGTACGAACGCACCTATCCTCTCCGTGTACCTCCAGGCGCCTGTGAGGAGGCCTCGAAGTCCCCTGCTGGACGCTGGCTTGCCGAGCGTTTCGTCAGTCTGCTCACACACAAGCCCGGCCAAATAAAGCCGCCACCCTCGATGCTTGCCGTTGCTCTTTGGGCACTTGCTATGGCCAGGCGATTCGGACCTCCGCCTACTACTCTTCTGCCTCCGGAGCTGTTTATAAATTTGCTTACTGAAAATGATGGTATTAATGTTTGACCTCAATACTTAAAATGCACTAAACGAAGCTATGTAAATGCATGACTTTAAAGCCCTGTTTTATAATTTCCAATTATTTGTGGAGTTTGCGAATGCACAGTAGAATCGGTGCCAGGTCTGAGTACCACAGGTAGATTTTCACACTGACAATAACTCTACGGCACCTTCTTAGGACTAAGTTGGATATTTGTAAATTCTAAGCTATTGAATTTCATCAAAATCTGAATTACTGTGTTTGAAGGCTAAAGTGCTTAGGCTTGACATAATTGGGCTACTTTACGCCAAGTCAACTGTAAGTCCTCACTTTTAGATTCCCTGCAGTGTGTTGCAGCAAGTGTTCTCGGACTGATTTATGATCGAAGTGGTGAGGAGGCTCGTGCAGACCTGGTAAAGAACCTGACCAAAGTAATCACGGACATCAAACGGTACGTTAATTGCTCTCCTATAGTTAATGTCATGCACCAACTTTCCTTTTTGTGTTAGAGCCACTATATTTAAGTGAACACACATTGTGTAACTTTCAAGAAAAACTGGCCTCGCAGACACTTCCGGGCAGTATAATAAATTTTTTCAAGATGGCATTTGCGAACTTGTTCTAAATCATCGTCCATTTTTCTTTTCAGCCCCAATACTTCCGTCTTCCGAGAACTCTGTTCCTTGGTTCAGCAAATTGGTCGTGCCGACCTAGCCCTTCCCCTAGTCGTTTTGGCGACCACTCCACTGCCACCAACTGTGAATGCCTCCTTCCTCTTCCAGTCTGTCAATGCTCTCGACCACACCTCTCAGTCTTCATCATCGTCTTCTCCAGCCACCCCTTCGACCCCCTGGTTGGCCCTCTGTGCGGTTGCTTGTGCGGGCCTTGTTCGACGTCTTGGTCGCTCATTAGCTCCCGCAATACCCCGACTCGTACCGCGAGTCTTTATTCGACGTTACGATATGGCACGACCTCGTCTAAGAAACGCTGTTCAAAAGGTCTGGCTAGGTCTCATCCTCTATGCCACTCCAAATTCTTGTTCGAATAATGTGGCGGCAGGAGCTAGCGCTGCTGCTTCCACGGCCACTATCCCATCAACTGAGGAGAGCGCTAATGGAGTTCCACCCATGAATTTGTCAATCAACGCCATGGCTTCAGACTTGGTAGGTTTTTAATCTAATAATGCCGCTTTGTGAAGGCAAGGCTTGTTTCTTAGCCGATTGTGGGCGTGAGATTCGAGTCGTTAGTTTTAGCGATGGATAACGCTTTTCATCATGCCTTAGGTACTAACGTGTTCTTCGCCACTCTCATTTGTTGATGTTTTGAATGGATGCTAATACCAAATTTTGCTTGTTTGTTACTCGAAATCATTCTGACAACTCTTAAACTGAGTAAAGCTGTCTCACAGGACTGATTTTACGCCCCACGGAGTGGATTTTTTGCTAAGCAAGTCAAAACAACTGACAGTTCTTTCTGAGAGGTCTTTCACATCGTTGTCTTGTCTGCATGATTTGCTGCCCCGCTTCATGCACAACCTTCAGTTTTAACAGAAAACCAACTGGAACCGGTTAATTCGCCAAGATCTCATCTCTCATAGGTTGAGGCTCATTTCAACGCTATCATTTGTGAGATCAAGACCCAACTAGGCTTCAACGCACCCTCGGCCTCTACTTCCCCAACCACTTCCCCCCAATCATCGTCATCGTTGAGTTCGACGACCCAACCTCCTCATTCAGGCACCACGGATCAAAATCTCCGGGACGCCTGCTGCCTAGCCGTTGTCGCTCTGACCGAACACCCGTCTGCTTACAAGCAGTTCTCTGGTCACCTTCCTTCCCTTCTCTCAGGTTTAATGGCTCTTGTCGATGAAGAACAAGCCTCGAATAGCGCTGAAGCCTCGCAATCTGCCTCTCCCGCAGAAAAGGCCGCAACGGCTGTTCAAAAGGTCGGATTATTATTGTGTATTGCATTTTCTGTGTTTATGTGAGGTTCGAAGGTTTTAGTTGGGCTTAAACTTTTGGTTTTTATACGTACTTTTCGGCTTGTAACTGACCAATCTGCGTTGATTTTTGTTCCACTGTATGTACGCAACATTTGTCCGTATTAAGGTTGTTATCACGTCTACCGACCTGTTACAAGACAGACGTATTTAGCCTAGCTTTGCCAACGAATTTCAATTTAGAATGTTGTGTAGATTGTCGAAATTGGTGTCCCAACTGGTCATATAACTCATGATTTGATATCTCTTTTTCTTCTAATAGTTCGCTACTCGTTGTTTATTCCACCCCGCCAATGTTGTTTTACTTACAGTTAGTGATTAGAGCCTTGGACGACCCATCCTGTCGTGAAGTTGCCACAGGTCTTCTGCCTCGCCTTCTTCCTATCCTGATCAACCGCGCCTTGTCAACTGCTACCGCTTTCTCTGCGGGTGGGACAACTTCCCCGGCTGAGTCACGTTCCTTGGCATTGGACCTCCTCCTCGCGGCAGCCCGGATTGCCCACCCATCTTCGCTGAGACCTGCTCTCCCTCAGTTGACCATCGCTGGTCTCCAGACAATGGCCTCACTCAGTCCTGCCCGTGTTGTTAATGTTATGCGGCCCTCCACTCTGGCCTCCGCACCTGCTCATAAGTCATCGTGGACTTCCAGTTCAAAAACTACGTCCAAGGAGGTACAAATGGCTGAGGTTCTACGACTTGTGAGTCATTTTATGCTCCGGCTATCTAGATATGGTATTATTCACATTCAATCAGGGCGAAGTTGCCTAGGCTCGTAGGCAATTAGCATAGTACTTTTTATTTACATCTTACTCCGCTTTTATTGGTCGCCTGTGTACCACTGTTGACCCTGGAAGCATAACCCTTTTTGGATCCTCTAGTCTTAGTGTCTGTTTGCCCACAAATTTTCCTGGAATTGAAGTATTTTGCATCTGAGTAATCACACCCAGAGGTTCTTTTACCAAATTTTATGCCTAAAATATGAGGTGTTTTAGTTTTGCCCATATATCTCAGTCAACTTCCTAAGACAATACTGTCTCAGAGCAAATAACACCTGCTAATGCTTCACGTCTACTGTGACCGCGCAGTGTTAGTTCTCCGATCATCAATTGGTCGGAAAAATATGGGTTTTCATAGTGTCCTGAAAGCCTTAGTGGCTAATCTAATAATCAACTATTCCCATTGCTAACACTAGTTTTGAATTTCGGTGTCTCGACAAGTTGAAATGTACCGTCTGTGTAGTCATGGCGGCTGTTGATAAGGCCTATTCGATCTTGAAATCCATTATCTAAGGCAGTTTCTTTTGTGATTAGTTAAACCCATCCAATTTAAGAATTATCGTTGACTGAACCATCCCTTAAGCCTCTCTTCAGTTTACTTTCAAGTTTTGTGAATCGAGTGCATAATGTCGAGTCCGTGTCGCTGTCGTCTCTCCTAGTGAGCTTGTTTTGAAAAAACGCATTATTTGCTGAACTGATTTTGCTCAAGCTTTTTAACAGTCCCATCATTCTCAACATTTTTAGTGCATCCGCCTCATTGATGAGAATTCTCTTTCACGTTTAATCCTACCTTTGATGGAGTTGATTCGTGCCGGTGGTGGGACGGGGGCTTCTGCTGGTGGGGGAGGAAGCAGTGCCAGCGGTGGTTCTCGAGGCACCAGTGCGAACTCGGTGGCCGCGGTGGCAACCGCCACCTGCATTTTCCTTTCGCATCTCGCCCTTTCCTCATCTACTCTTATCAGTCAACCTTCTCCTCAATGTGAGTTCAAGCCTATTGAATAAACCAGGAAAACTCACTTAATTTGGAGTTTTTGCGTTTCGCTCAGTTTTATCCACCATTTTTCATGATATTTGAACAGCATGTTGCGTGCTTAGATTTATGGTCCATCTGGACACCCCAAAAATCGAGTGAATTGGCGTTGCGCGTTACAAAGCTCTGCAATTCACTATTGTGGGATTTATTTAGCAAACTTTCACATCGAAATTATTGTTACACGGATAACTTCCGCTTTTAACTTGGGATCCCTCCTTCTCTGTTTCCTATCTTAAGTACACCCCAGTGATGACGGAGCAGACCCTTCGAGGTCTTTTTCTCAGCAAACCACCACACGAAGCTCAGGTCGTGTCATTTCCCTCCTTGCACAGCACACCGGCAAGCTGCTTGCTGCTCTGTTGGGGGCCCTGCCTGGAGCCGGACGACAATTGGACAGTCTGGGAAGGAAGACAGTGCAAGAAGAGATGGCCCAGGCCGTTGCTCTTTTGTTGCGCTTTGCAAAGGTGAAGTCTTTATTCGTCGATTTGTTTTTTTTGTGCTAGTTAATGTGTGTTTATAGTCACTGCGAAGTGCTCGAAGAGATATTCGTTGCTATAGTAAATGCCGTAATAAAATGACAAAAATGTCTTAACTGAATGGACATTAGTCACTCACTGTCATTTGACGCTCACCTTCTCACATGCTTGATCTAATCGACCATTCGTTGACGAAATCTCCTTTACCTTGCATTATAACCTTTCAGGACACGAGTGTGGCGAAGGTTTTCAGCCGAGTCCGCTCGTGGTTCATGGAGACCGGTGGCAATGGCCAGTGTCTGGACAGCGCCTCGAGCAGCTGCAGCCAATGGGCATGTGTTCGTGTTATGCACGCCATTGCCCGCTGTTGTCCCGACCTCCTCTTTGCGCATCCCGGTCTCACCCTGCCTCTCGTATTCATCAACACCCAGGCCAGTTTCTTGTGCTATTTATGCTCTTTTGGCTTTTTTCGTGTGCAAGATTTAAGGCACGCCTCCAGCTTCTGTCATGCGAGTTATTCAGATATAAGAATTCTCGCTTACAACCCTAATGTTTTATGCTGCTCCAGCCCTCGAAGTCTCAGTACAGGTCGGGAGAATGGTATGAGCTGGTTTTTCGCATGTGTACAATTGTGAATCGTTTTTCGAATCTATTGTATGGTCTGAAACGGAAGTCTCAGACACCCTATGAAGCATGTGCCCCAATCCTCCAGATATTAAAAGCAAAGATGCTTTAACTATTGCAAAAGTTTATCAGCATGTTTAAGGAACAGCGAAAATTAAAATATCAATTCTTCCAATTGTTGCATCGTGCTCGATAATTGCTGCTGATCGAGCGCTCAGTGCAGGATATTTCTGACGAGGCTTAAAAAAACTTAAGCATAGCTGGGAGGTCTTAATTACCTTAAAAGTCAATCTCAGTACTTTCCATTGGCATTCATCGTATATTCCGAATTACGGATACACCCCGATTTTCAACGATGCACTAGATCAATGTTAAAAGGGCTGTAAGGCTTTCGTATTTGGCGTGAGGCCTTGAGAGCATTAAATAACATGACACTGTTCTTGGGAGGTAAATTGATTTCTGAGTGTTGATGGACGGATGTGGTGACATTACAGAGGTTATCGCGAACTACGAGTAAGTTCTCTGTACTCCGTCAATGGCCCCATCATTTGCGTTTAGTAATCAACAAACAGTGTTGCAATTTAGTAACTCTGGTATGCATAATCTCCGTGACTCTTTCAGCAGTATAATGCAACTATTCAGATGACGTAATGTGCCTTTAGAGCTCCATTGTTCGGGCACCAAAGGTCCCCTCTTGCTATGGAACTAACTCGCAATCGGGTAAATATGGGAACTTGTGCCGGAGATGTTCCATGTGCTCATTGTAGTTCATGCTACCCCCGCGCACATTCTAATTTTACCGCTGGCATCTGGTGGACAGAAGGCTCGAAAGCCTGTGTTGTGTTTCGCAGACAAAAATAATCGTATTTTAAAGGCTTCCACCTTCGGTGAGCGACAAAAATGGTCAAGCTTGGCTTGGGTACAACTGTTATTGACTGTCTACTAACCGCTTGGTTGTTCTACTGTTAGTAGTCGTAATAAACATGTGGCATTTGTGTGGTAATAATTTTCGCCTATTTTTTCTAGTCCGAGGCAGACGTGTTGCAATTAGCTTCCATTCCTTCGGGCACTGTAGGAGCGGAGCCTCCAAGTGCATGTCTTACGAACTTCAATCAGTCATCTTCCGCCGTCTCTGGCTCAGTTGATAACGAAGATTTAGATGCCCGTCGCGCACTGTGGCAGGAGACGTGGAAGGAAATTCTTCCCGCTAGTCATGTTGCCACCGCTACCTCTCGGTCCCACTTTTGTCTCGCGGGTGGTGTCACAGCTGCTGCTGTTTGCCCCCTTGCCGACCTCCTCAAGCCGCCTCTTCTAACTGCCTTCGTTTCCTCACTCTCTGAAGCTCTTCTCAGATCACCTTCTTGGTTCGTGCGAAATCAGGCCGCCCTTGCGCTTCTCTCGGTATCTGCTGCGATAGTCTCGCAGCCTATGTTCATGCTCACCACCGTGGCGTCTTCGCTGGCACGCGATGTAGCCGGATTCGCACAGAGCAACTCACCGAATGACGTCGCCTCGTCGTCGAATCGTGCCACGTCGGCGGCGCCACCTTTGCCTTCCGAGTGTCTTGATCAAGGAGATGAAGACGAGGAGTGTGATGAAGATGATGCTGAGGGGGAAGAGGAAGACGACGACGACGACGACGATGAAGACGACGAGGAGGAGGAGGAAGAAGAAACTGTATTTTTGATTTGGAATGAGCTGGTTCGTGTGCTTGCGTCTGCACTGAAAGAAACCGGTGCATGGGCCGGCAAAGTACGCTGCTTGTTATTATGTATTGTCGTACTATAAGTGAGGGAATTTTTTCTGCTCAAAATCTCGTGTGTTCTTTAAAGATTTGTCCAACCTTGTAATACAGCTTGCCTGGAGTAAGGAATATTCTCTCTTAATATATTTACCCTGTAGGTTTATCTCCTACGTGCTGCTCGAATGCTGTCTCAGGCTGCCCTTGAGCGCGAGTTTGCATTAGAAGATCCAAGTAATGAACTTATCAGTGAGGTATGTGCCCATGTTGGGCGAGGTTTCCAGCTTCAAGCAGTGTTGCAACCACGCGTCGATCCTTGCTTAACTACCACTTTTCTCAGAAGCAACTTTGTAGTCGGCTTTTAGCCTTTTAAAGATAAAGCTGTATGTGCCTGCGACCAGTAGTTTACCTTCATATTGTTGTCACGCATAGCCCTTATAACTGCCTCTCATCTAGATCAAGTTCATGAAGTATAGACCTGGTGCTTAATTAACTGTGCACTTTCCCATTATTGTATTTGGCCCTCTAGTACTCGTTGTCAATTAACATGTGCTTGGCTCTGACCATCGTTGCACACTTTCGGACGTACAGTCTGGTTCAAAACTCACTGATAGAATCACGGACTCAAATGCCTAGTCAATTATGCTCTCCAATCCCATTTATCAAAAGAAAATGCCGAGTAGGCAGGTTGTTCATGGGAAGGGAAAGTCGAATGAAATTAGGCACCGAATAGGAATTCAACTACTCTATACAGATGTATATGGAATAGCATTGCAAATCACTTTGAAAAGGCGGCAAAAAATTTGGTTCCAAAATGTTTTCTTGACATTCGAATTCGTGTTGCCTGCTGTAATCTGCATGAGATCAATTCCAGAGGTCAGCGAACTGTTAATTATCTGAACTTATGGAAGACTTGTTCACGACCTACGTATTCCGATTTAAGAATAGGCGCATTGCCTAGGGGGCATCAAACCACACGGATGGCTAATTAAATCATTCTGTTTCAAAAGTTGCCTTCATAATATGGTGAATCCGTCACTATTGAGGCAGCCATTGCACATTCTGCAAATTGTCGTCTCACCATTGTTGGCGACCATCGGACCTGCATATTTATTGCTATGCTTCTTCGTACTTACTAGTTTAAATAATACCGCAAGAACGACTTTTTGTCTAGGGTTGGTTTTGAAGCCCCTGACAAATATGGTTTTCTTGATAAGCGTGGCTTTTTGATGACCGATTTCTATTTATACCACTTGGATTTCGTGCGTCTTATGATCGCCGATTTGCTGCGTTGAACAGCTCTAAATGCTTTCCCAACATCGTCCCCTTTGGGACTTTTAAGTGTTGACAATATTTGAAATGGCAGCCTGTGATTGACCCTTCCTTCATCTTACTGTGCTCATTTGCATTTGGATTCCACTATCTGCTGTTCTTCGAGTCTAATAATTGAATGTGGTACTTTTTTGATCATCTGAAAGAGAATACGAGAGTGATGTTCATATATGTGATAGCGAGTTGTCAGAGTCGATGGTACATTCAAAGAAAAGCCAATGCTCCATCATTTCGCCACTGATTGTTAAATAGAAATGTTTGTAATTCACTCTGGTCCAGCGTCAAATATTCTAAGTAGCCTGGTAGATTGCATTTTATGCTGCTTCAATGATTTACTTGTTTCCGTAAATCTGTCTTATTATGTAAATTAACGTCTTATAGGCTTTAATGTAGTCAATACGGATACATATAATCAGAGTTATTTCTTTCATACCAGCGATATCCTGGTTTAAAGCATATTGAGCTCACTCTGTCCATTTTGCTTATTTATATCACTGAACTCAGAAACACGCTATACGTCTCAATGTGCAACACAGCCGTTTCTTGCCAACAAAATTCTCATTCCAATCAAAAGATTTCTCTACAGCAAAAATTAATAGCCGTCAACCTGCAAGTGACTATTTTTCATCCTATTTCTAAGATCTGGGCCGTTTTAATACGCGAAACGCGTTCCGGCCGAGCTGAATTCGCTGGCCCTGGCTACCAGGCGGAGGCATTTTTGGCGCTCTCCAACTTCGCTGAAGCCTGTAGTCGCGATGCCTCGGGCCTGACCGACATGGACGGTAAGGACGATCGTCTCACACGCCTGTTGCGTCTAATCCTTCCCAATGGCATCCCAGACGCCGGAGAACACCAATCCTCTTCCAAGAAGGGCAGGCAGACTCAATTCCAGATATCTTCTGAGTTAACAGAAACTGAACTCGAATTGGCTATTAGAGCTTTGGGCATAATGTGGCCTCTCCAGCCTCGACAAGCCCATCGTGAGTCGGATTCTGCGCTCACAGTTTCTAATGCGTGTTTTACTCGGTCAAAAATTATTTACTTTTTTTTCAGTTGATCGCTTTGTTGATACCCTGCGCCACATGAACTTTTTACTGACACAAGGTGGCTGGCGTATTCAGGCGGCTGCTCTCGCCAGTATACTCGCGATGTTCGCAAAGTAAGCTTTCGTTTTCACTAGCACGAATTTTATTGTACTGGCTTTGCTGAACGGATTTGCGATAGTAAGGAAATGGTAGAAGGCGCTACCTAGTAGGGCTCTTTTTAATACTGATGGTAAATTTCGTTTTATTGAATGTTTCAGACGAAATGGGTCACACATTAATCCTAGTCCCCATCGATAGTCTTACACCCCTCAAACGTTTCATTTTCCTTATTCTAAAATAAGTGTTGTTTCATAGCGAAAATGTGTTCATTGTAATTTTTTTACCGCGAATAAGATGTTCAAAAGGTATATGCAGCATTAGATAAAAGTGGTGGGTAATAGACAACTTCTCAGCCCAAATCCCAGGTTCGTATGCAGTAATGTTGGTGTCGTGTTATCTCACATTAGGACCGTATGTCATGAAATTTTAAGCTTGCTACCTAAGGATTGACTTGCTTGGGGTCAGCCTCAATTTCAGCCAAGTCAAGTTCAATGTTGATTTCATTGAGTCTTGCTAATTCTAATCTCTCACAGGTATCGAAATGGCCGTTTGTGAATATTTTAAACCAATGCCAACAAATCCTGATAACTACAGGACTAGCATTTTACCCACAAGTTAATCCTCCATTTTTCAATCAACAAACGCATGCTCCCTCTTTCGAGTTTTCCTTCACGAACTTGGCCTGTTCGATATTGCAACGAAACTCCAGTACTTATGATCACTCATCTATGATCACGGTGTCATGAGATCAGGTGGTATATCCCATGTAAAACTACAGGCACCTGTTCTCGACTAAACTGGGGCTTTTGAGATGTACGTTTGACTCCTCATTTTCAAGATTAACAAACGAACAAAGTGAGCAACTAGTGAAGAAGGCCTCGGAGGGCAAAGGGAAAGTGGTCGAACAGTTGGGTCTGAAGGACCTCGTGACTCGTCTCAAGCGCTGCGTCGAAAACACAAAATCACAGGTTTTACGTGAGCACGCTCTTGGCACGATCGCCAGCATCATACGACATCGAGGTAAGCCCTCTCCGAACTCCATCTCAGCGGTCTTGAAATCGGCATGTATTGTTTCTAGCCATAGGTCAATAATTCGCCCGAAGATGGTTTCTTGTCCACTTTTGGGTTTGGCATTCCTGTAATTCACCAATCAATTTAATTATGACCAGTTTTTATCCGTTTAGAAGTAATTATGAAGTAGCTTAATTTCTTAAATACACCATCATACATCCGAGTTGCCACTCCACGTACAAATTCACAAATCAGTGAATATGAACGGAACCTTTAGTTATTTGGACTCGAGTAAAGAAATTCATTTTTGAATTTTTTTTAATGCGAAGTAAGTGGTGGTTTAATGGAGACTGTTTTTTTTCTTGTAGCCTTTGTAGGTTTACTCCATGATCAATTGCAGCAACTTGTCCAATCGTATGCAAATTGCGGTGCGTCTAATCTACGGGATTGGGCATCCGCTTTATTAAAGAGTCTTTAAGGAAGCAACTTTTTTGAATTCCCTTCCTCGTTTGCCTTGTTTCGTCCCAATCACTGAAAGGATAAATTTTGTCTGCAAAATTACTCTTTTCAAATCATTAATGTGGTTTCTTGGATTTTTTTCTAGACGCCCACACAATAGGCTTGCCTTTCCTGATTACCGATAAGTACTGATGGAAATGTAAGTGGCTACGAAATGAAAAGGCGGCAATTTAACGCGAAAATTCCAAGATTGTGACTTATTAAAAGGTCGCTTGAAAGTCGAAAAAATGAGTAGAAAAAGGTTTAAGGGTCTTCAACTGCAGAGCAAGAGATCTTTGTTGTACCAAACCAATAAGTAACTGTATGAAGCAGTAGGAGCCACTGAAAACGGTTTAGCTAAAACACTGCATAATGGCTTTGGTTTATTGACGGATTCCGAATAAAAGGCGACCACACTGCAATTGGTAAACAATGCTCTGCATTTCTAACTCTAGTGGCACCCTTGTTTCGATTTTGTGTGAAATAAGGCTTCAGTTGTGATTCCTCGAATAAAATCAGAATTTGTGGATCGGGTACAACTCGTGGCGTTGTCTGTACTAGTAATCGTGTGATTGGTAAGTCAAATGTTCAGTAGTTTGGCTAGCTACGTTCAACGGCCTATCGAGGCACCGTTTCAGAGTGAATCTCATTGTTTACAACTTATCGTTTCCCTTCACTTCTATTACATAATATTTTTGAAGGCTGCCTTACCTTCAACTACATCCACTCGACGGTGAGTTTGACAAAGAGTCAAAATTATTTTATAATCGCGCTGTCAGAAACACCAAAGGTGATATGTTAAAGGTATCCCTTGCCAATTATATCGTACGGCGCTTGAATTGGATGACCCACTTAGAAAATTCCAACGGTAGCTGATGACGGGTCGTATAATCAATTAGGTCTTTCTACTTGCCATGAAACAATGAGGTCTTCCATCATATTTATTATGCGAAAAATCACGTGCAAACTACATTTATTCTACATATCAACTAATTAAGGCAACCTGCCGTATCAGAGGCAATTTTCAAGCGTGCTCAAGTTCAATCCTGTGGTAGATCTAGAGCAGCCCTTCTACAACATTGCAATATCTGAGGTGCCGTTTGTAGACACATTCATCGTCGGGGAAAGTTCGTGTTCTATTCCCCAATTACCATAATTTGGATATTGGTACTTCGTCTGTGTAAAATTCACGCGGAATTTATGACTTTATTGATTTATCGGTCATCATTCCGATTTGTGTTTGCTTTTTAGTTGATCATGTTACACATTTCAGAGAGTGCCGTTTAGATGTGGCGATACTTCATCGTTTTTTACTATTTCGTTTACTCTATATAATTCTCATCGAAATTCACACTTTACAGATTGCACATCTCTCCCCACGCTTGCAATACTGAATTATTTCGTGGGGAATCGATCATTTCACACCATTCACGTGTGGTAACACAGGCGACGATTAAAATGGCTGTCACTATCGCAACGTGCATGACCGGGTATCATATCTATTTTTTTAAAATAAAAAGTCGTACACTATGTAACGTTTTCAGTAAAGGCCAAGCTTTTAATAAACATCCAAATATCGTATTGCCTAAATGGTTGCAACATCTTTCCATTCGCAACCATAAAAATAACAAAACAGGCGTTGGCTAGCAACGATCATACAAAAAATAAGTTCACAGAAATGAACGATGAAAAAAGTATGTTCTTTAATCAAATGGGTTGAATGCAGGAACGCTTATCTGATTTAAATGGTAACGAAGTGGATGCGCGACATGTTTGTGGATGATGCCAGTGAGGTCTTGATTGATAATTGGAAAGTCACATGTAGAGAAAAGTTTTGATGTTTTTATTAATTGTAACCGCAGAGTTTGAAACATTACCAGCCACCCGTTTTTTTATAGAGAAGAGGTAGAAAGAAAGTAACATTTTGGATTTATAATTAAATAATAAGATAATTGTTTCTCTTTATATTGTATGAATGGATAGAAATTTATAATCTCTGGTGTGGGATGCAAAACGGGAGAGGTTGTGAAATAGATATTTTGTGAAACCTAGTAAAACTCCATCCAGTACTTGAGAAAGCAGACTTACATTATTTGACGGACCGAGTAGTGGTTTGTGCAATCAATCTATTCTAGTGTGGTGTGACAAGTGATTATTCAAGTTGGTATCAGCCAGAAATGAATGGTTTATGTGTTTGATAAATGTGCGTCTGAATCCATGAACTTTTATTCTGATCTCAGGATCAAATTGCATGAATTAGTAGACGGGAACGTAATGAGTCAAGGTATTGTAGCCTGCTGTGTAGAGATTGTTATGCGAACAATTTAGCGGTGAGTAGTTCTTATTGAATTAATTCGAAGTTGGTCGTTCTGCACTTGAATAACTGCTTTGAACTTAGGATTAAATTATTGGATTATTTTTTTACCTTTCAGGTGAACATTTTAGATCAAATTATTGACAAATCTTCAGCTTGATATAGGAGGTTTAGTCAACACTTTGACTTCCAGGATCAAAGTCACATTAATATTTTTAAGCAACAGACCAATGCGCTTTCATAAAAGCCAGTGTATTGCAACGCAACCCTCATAATTTCATCTGCCACTTCTGAAATTTCAATAATAGTGAACAACAATAATAATAAAGCCAGTGTATTCAGTTTTCTATTTGAAAATTTTAGTGAAGGATTTGGAATTTGTCAAAATGATGTGTAAAATATATTTCGTTAAAATCTCAGAGCCTCACTCAAAAAAATGCTAACAGGAAAATAAACACAAATAAGCATTTATTTCAAGTAGTGGGTTTTTGGGGTAATTTTCGAAAGCTATTCGACCATGTAACCCTGATAGTGGAAAGTAATGAGCTCAACCGACAGCTCATCCATTGGCAGGAGGAACGCATTAATGCACACGAAAGTGAGCATTTCGTCAAAACTTCTTGTTTCATACAGCTTTAGTAGGCGAAAACCCGATTTTTAAATTTGCTACATTTATGGAGATATATTTTAAATAAATCTCGTTCTGTTTCTAGAACGTGAAGATGAAAACAAAGGTTAATTATTAATATCAGGTTCCCCTTTCAATGACTTGACTAGGTTGTATTTAATGAAAGACGGAAAAGATTTAATAAATCAAAGTTAAAAGCAATCGCCAGTTGTTGATTTATTACTCAATAGTAATTTATTGATGCAGCTGTTTATGCTAAAAGCACTACAGACTTTCTAGGCTTCTCTCGTTGAATTGTATAAATATTAGAGAAGAAAGTAACGCTAGTTTTTTAGTTCCTTTTATTGCTGCCTTACCTGCTTCGCGAAAAAAAATGAAAAAAACACTAAACAAACTTATGAAATCATATTAAATTTGATCTTTTTTACCTCAGGCCTGTTATTTTGTCTATTGTTACCCCATTTCCAAGTTTTGCAAAGAGCCTCAATTCGTATTTTATTGCCTTATGTCAACACAATTCAATAATAATAAAACTAAGATGATCTTCTTTGACTTAGTAACCCAGTTAAAGGAGGTCTTAACAACACAAAAATTGATTTCATGGAAGATAACTGAGTTACTTTAAATGATCCTGTTTGAATAGCCAATAAGGTCACTCAATTTGGTATTCATGGTAGCCCATTTTGGCATTTATGTACAAGCCTGATATTGCACCATAATGGATTTTAATGAGGAGTTCCAGGAAACGGTTGCTAGCCTAGCTTTCCCCACTTATGAACTTCTCGAAGATGCTATCAGGCGATTCACAAAGGTATTCTCAAGATCTATTCTAGGCACTCTCTTAGATTACTGGAAGTCAATTTGCCCTGAAGAAAAAGGTGCGCCACAGAACGGGCGCCCCAATGCGAGATGCCCACAAATTTCGATATGCGCTTTTCAGGTGTATTTGCTCTTTTTCCACAGAATGCGAAGCCTTTTTCAACGTCGCCTCAAAGGGGCAGACGTTACGTGTAACACAGTTCTATATGGTACATAATCATGCTGTTGTATATAATCCTGCCTTTAAGCAGCGTGGAGTTGATGGTACAGCCATACAGTCTATATGTAATTTTTAGATGACGAGGGTTATGATGTTAGATGCGACCTTACGGTTCAGTTTGAAGAGTTTTTTCCCGTCAAATCTTTCGCGACCTTTGATGAGTTCCTGACAAAATTACAGGAATTTCAAGATGTAAGGCACTTATGCATGTATTCAGGTATTCTTGGTCTAGGCGACAGGCTGCATATTTGTTAAAAGAAACGCAGATAGATATCCCCCAGAGGCTATTGACAAGCAACATCTAGTGTACAAGGCTGTAAAAATGGAGTGTGTTCATTATGGACACCGACAAGATTCAAAGAAGCCAAGCCACACTAATTTGAGGTTCCATTTAATAGAATTTCTCATTTTTATTATAGGATAAGTTGCAAGATCGGTTGTCGATGTTGTATTCACATATCTACTTATAAAGGCCGAGTTGCTATTGGGAAATACTTTATGAAACACAACCACCCAGTTCCGATTGAAGAGGCAATTCAATATCCCCAAGCAACGCACTTATCCGCTTGTGATGATTCACGTAGGCTGTTTCTTACATTTCTCTGAAATAAAAATATCTGTAGATTACAATGTTGTCTACGACGTAACCACTCAGTTCGTTGAAATATTTTCGTCCGGCCGATTTCCGACTTACCAAGATTTCTTAGTGAGACTAGAGGAGTTCCAGCGGGTAAGCCTTTTATTCCATTTAGCATGCACGCAACCACAGGAAACGGGTTGTTTATACAGTAAGCGCATGTCCAACATGTGGCCGGCAGAAGCTAAAGACAAAGAGCATCTAGTGTACAAATTTGTTATTTTTGATTGTGTTCATTTCGGCTACACACGGGACAATAGTCGGCGAAGATCCACTCAACGAAGAGCTGGGTTTTGGTTCGTTGTTACCTTCTGTAATAAGGGTTCTGTTTTAGCTTCCGGGGTAAAGTTGGTTGTAAATCGACAATGAGAATATCTACCATAAAGGGCTATGTTGAGATTGTAACATACGAGATGCGCCACAACCATCCCGCCTCTCAGGAAGCTTCCGATGAGTACCAGCCACAAAATTGGCTCCTCTCCGGCATAAATGTTGGAGATGACGACAAAGCATTCAAACGAAGGCGCAGACCAAAGAAACAGGCTCTAGCTAGTTCATCAGCCTCGCAATCGTCTACCCATGAAAAGACGGATATCATATCCTCTCAATTGACAAAATTGAAAGAAATCGCTATGTCAGCCAGTTCAGATAAGCTGGAAATATTCTGTGGTCAGTTGTCGGATTTTGAGATACGCTGGCGCCAACGATTGATAGCAACGTACCAGCAGTCAGAAGACCTTCCAGACCCGAACTCCTCTCCTCCCATTCTACCATCGGGTTCAACCATCAAATTGGAGACATTGTAACTGTACACAGAAGGTCTTTTGCTCATGAACTTAATGTATATTTTAGTGTTGATGTAAATTTATACATACATTATTTGCGACAATCCTTAAATCCACCAAAGTAAGTATTCTCACAGTTCTCGCACATTTTTTGTACAAAGCCTATATTTACGAGTACGCAACAACTATTGTCCTGATATTCGTTTTTGTGCTGAAGCCGCAGTTGGAAGTTAGGGGAATATTTTGAGCATTATTGTAGAGCAATACTCTATGGTGGGCCCGATTTCACAGACGCTTGGTAACTAGTCGTCTTTGGGCCCCATGAATTCCCGCATGTTGCTATTAGACCTGTTTTAATCCTCCAGAACATACATACTCACGCAACTTGCACCCTCTTCCTTAATTACCTAAGTCAAATGGCTTTAGGTTGGTTCAGCGTCTCCCTGAGTAGGTTCAACTCGGAACTTATTTCGAGGCGTAATTGCAGTATAGCCCAACCAAATCTGCTTCTCTGACAATCGTCGTCACGCACTTTTTCCAAACACAAATTTTATCTAACTTCTGCCTCTATAACTTCTGTAGCTTTTACTTTGTCCGCGCGGATATCCCTACCCTTCTTCGTTTATGCTCGATATCCTATCCGTTTTAGTAGGCATTGTTTTCCCAAGATTCCATGTGCGTGCTGTCTAGATTCTTTTAATATCGTGTTAATGCGCCTCTATGCTTTCACATTATGATCAACAGAGGCTTTTAGTCACTTCTAATGCAAACTGCCAAAGGGCTTTTTCATCTTAATTTTAACTCTTATCGGAGAGTTTTGCTCTCCCCTCTCTTCAGGTCCTGTTAATTTTGGATTTTTATTAACTCAAACCAATATATGTAAAATGGTTTCTCAACTTTGTACATTTTTTAGTAAATCACATGTCTTGTGATGTTGTAGTATGAAACAAATAATTTTACAACATATACTATGGGCACTGTGGTCAGGTGGTACTGTTCGCTTCGTTAACTAATCAAAGCCACTGTCCGTTGCCCTCGATATTGTTTATCCAAAGAACCTCACAGTGTTCTGAGGCCTTGTATGTTTTAGTTTAGACAATACAGTTATGAAGACATGGTCTGAATTTGCTTCAACACATTCTAAATCTGCTCGTAGAACATGTTTCTCTTTGCTTGCATTTTCCTTTAGTGTGAACTCTGACAAACATTCCTTTTGGTACACCCTTTTAGTCGGCCCAAATTAAGGGAACTCCTCTGCAAGAACTTTTTTTAACCACTATTAAGTGGGTCTAGTATTTGTTATAATGTTTTTCTTGAGTCATATCGATCCCACTGGTGCCTTTTGATTCTGTAATTTTATAGTAAAAAGCCTACGTCCCATCATTCTGTAAACAGAAATGAGTCGAAGTCTTCCGCCTTTAACTTGTTCTGACAAAAAGAAAGCCTGTGAATGACTTCGACAGAGTCCATATTTTAGTCTCCAGGTACAAATCAGACCTTTACTCGAGACAACTTAACTAGGAAGTCCTTAGTAGGTTTTCTGGGACCTTTTGTCGGCTTTTTCAAGCAGCATTTTAAGCAAGACGTGACTGTTGATAACCCATTTATAAAGCTAACTTGACCAGCAAAATTGAGTAGACTTTAACATTTGTGTTTTCGCCGGTTAATACAAAGTTTAATGCTGCTGAGAAGCCCTCGATGAGACTGTGTAAGTAATGTCGAAGTGCCTTGGATGTACCGAAGAGTCACCCCGGCCCGTGATGTTCCATTCTTAACCGTGACAAGTGATTCAGATACGAAGTCACCGCTTTAGTTAATACAGCGTTTCATTTTATTCCCAACAAAGCTCCTTACTTATTTCCTGAGGCCATTTTCTAAACTTATTACCGAACAGACCCAAAAATACTGCAGGTTCATTCAGTATCGAAATACTCTCTTGCATTAGTATGTAATTTTTAACTAGAGGGCTATCAACGAAAGTTATTTGTACCCCAGCATCGGTCCAGAAGTAACTGTGTTTCCAAGTCAGTGCTTTTCAAGTTTTTACGACACGGCGTGTTACGTATTCACTTAAACATGTCAACTATTATCTATTAAGTATTGAATAGTTGCAAAGCGTCGTGCCTGATTTGCATAGGTAGAAAATACCCGCATTTTTGGCCGTGCTGTTTATTTTATAATCGTGCCATTGACTGACGGTTATCGAAAAGCATCATGAGTCAAAATAATCGTAAAAGTTTTTTTTTGTTAAAAGTGCTTCAAGCACTGAGTCAAAACTTAAAATGAGAAATTAGAGGTCGAACTGCCATCACGTTATTTCATAAGCTTTTTTTTAAAAAAGGCGGGACACCAATTTCGATCGGGTTTCTGCCCTTATAATTAGTCTTTCAAGTTGCTGACTTCAGTCTAAACTGTAAGCGTTGTTCGGGGCGACTTTCCAGGATTAATAATGACTTCTCCCGTGGTTTAATGAATAATACTACATACATTACCACTGAGGATGTTACAGAAAAAAAAAACAAATGGTGATAATGTGACTGAATTTCGGCATCTGAAGAAACTTGGATTCACTTCGAAACCTGAAACATGGATTCGGCTAGTTTCGACAAAACACAACAGACTGAAAATTGACTTCGGTGAGCAACTCACTCAATGCTGAAATTAAAATTAAACGCCTTCATTTGGTCAGGTGAAAAGGTATTATCCACAATTTCAACAGTAGATCACATGTAGTTCAACTGAAGCTACCAAACCACGGGAGTCAAATGGGTAATTCTGCAGGGTCCCCCATATTCTCCTGAGCTGGCACCTGTGGAGTTTCATCTGTCTTGTTCTCGTCAAAAGAAATCGAACAGAAAAAATACAATACTATACATGACTGCTTTCCATCAAGACTAACCACGCAATTTTCACAAAGAAGAACATCGAAAATTGTAAAAATTTGAGGGACAGTCATAGGAAATAATGAAGAGTACATTAATGTCCGGAAAATACCAATTATCATGTAAATGTGTTTTACTTAAATCGGTTTCAAATACGATGCAAGCGTTTGCTATCACCCAAACTCTTCTTTATGCGTGGAGGCGTACAGGAATCTGGATCATTTTGCGCTTCTCTTTGATTTATTCATTCCGATAGGATAAATTGCAGTTTTTTTAAAAATGAGGGAAAGTTCGTCTGTGTGGTGCATGAGAATTCTGTTAAAAGGCACATCAACTACTTGAAAATTCGAGCAATCTGCAAAATAGGATTCCCCGAAAAGAAGCAGAAGTAGATTCTACCGCATTCCTGAAATGTTGACTAATGCATTTTCGAAGTTGAATGGGCTGGTGGTATCGCTAGAATCTGAAGTCCAATTTTTATATTCAACCAGACTCATCGTATATTAGCAAAACACCAGCTAATTGTCATGAGGTCTTTTGCCATTTGTCGTTCCAGGACAGCTAATCGGGTACAATTTCAGCGTCTATTAAAGGAGCTCTATAGTGAATTTAGCAACCTCTCTGAGAATAATATTCACAACGCAACTTCCAGCTGTATTCGACTCATAAGACATGTTGGCAAGGGAAATCCCGTTATCGAATTGAGTTTCTTTAAAATCAGGTGGAAAATCAGGGAAGGCTTGGAAAGGGTTCAGTTGTGCAGAAACATAGCAGCATTTTTCTAGATCTTCTCACAGGAAGTGTTAACAAATTGAAGGATCTCATCCGTTATAGAGCCTAATAAACAAGTCGGCTTACTTAAATATTAAGTTACGAAAATTGGTGTTGCTACTAAACGGAAGCGACTTAAATGGATGTAAACTACAATGTAATGGATGGCATTTGTAGGTCTAATCTTTGTCACTCCGAGATGCACTTCTAGCTCCAACGCTGTAAAATGTATTAAAACCATAGATTAACGACCCAAAAGCATGATTGCGTAATATATTATTAACATTTGAAAAATACCACAAAAGGCTCTCATTGGTCTTTTGCACACAAGGTGATTCTCCTGTTTGCATTAGTTTATGAATAAAACCTTACCAGTCAGATGGTACATATAGAAATGGTGATTTTTGACCAAAGAGCTATTTCTTGGCGGCTTGAACGGAAAAAGTGTGGCTTCTGTCTAGTTCAATTATAGTGGCAAATCATCAAGGGTGTCTGCATTGATTAGTTGGAACGCACTCGACTTAGACATGGGGAATATGGAAATTTACCACATTGAAAGGTATGTGTCATTATGCTGAATTGGTAATCACATATTAGTTGGTTTTCAGGGAAATGGTGGTGCATTCTTAGTTGGCTTAATCACATATTTAATTGAATAACCGCATTCAGAAAAAAGGAAATAATTAACCCATTAGAAAAGCAACTTTTGATTTCGAAAGTCTGCATAAAATTATAAGTCAGCAAGAAAGTTAAGACATTAATTTGTTCGGGATTCAAATCGCCACTATTTCATAATTATCACAAACTAATTTGTGTTTTTATACACATTGGCCAAGCAAATGACCCTTTTCTTTTGTGGAGTGGCTAAGAAGATAAAAAAGAAAGTCAGTTTAGAACCGCCATCCTCAGAGACTAATTCAAATATATCATCTTAATTTCAAGACCGGCAATATTTTTAATTCTTTAGTGAAGAGTTTTATTCTAATAAAGTAGTTTAAAATTTGATGATTTATCAATGAGGTTCATAAAGCTGCAGAAGAAATCAGAAAGTAGCTAGTAACAATACACGAACTGGTTGTTTTTTCTTACTAATGACGCGGTCCAACAAATTTTGGTAACTTTTAGCACAAAAATTTTGATTTGTGGTGCTCAGTAGACATTAAATAAAAGACCTATTGACACTATGGATTGGCTTAACAACTAAAGACATTTTTAGAAGGTTCCGAACACTAGTGAATTTGAAAGTATGCTGGAATCCAGCTGTGATCCATTTGCATACATAACTTTAGGGATACAAACCATGATTTAAACCTGTTTTATAATTAGGCAGAATAACGGACTGTTATTTAATTGCCCTATAGACATTGTATTACACCGAGTGAAACAGTTAGTAGATTAATACAGTCCTTCAGCAGTTGAGTTCTAAATGTAGTTACTATTCTCTCTATTGTGAAGTTGATTTCAATGATTTCCCATGAGCGTTAAAAAATCCGAAAACGAATGCAGAGAATGCATAGATAGATGCAGTGAAGTGCCTTCTGGCAACCCTTTGATTATGTTATGACTACTTTTTCGAAGAGAAAAATAGTGGTTTTTGTTGTATATGGGCTTATAGTTCTTTCAAATAAATATAAAAATTTAGCAGGAAAAGGAATGTTGATAACATTTTTTAATGGGGGACGGGAATTTTATTAGAAAGTATTACAATGCAATGAATTCATTCAGCTGATAATTCCAATCGTATCAATAACTAGGTAAATAGAAATTCACACAGCCGACAATGAAAATAATTACACATATTAGTTATGAAGAGCTTTTATTTTTCCAAACCGTCCTTTGATGCAAGGCAATATCCTGAACTATCACTGACTTTGCAGTCTTCCTTAATCAACGAAAATCCATAGGTCAACTATTATTTGTTCCTACCTGAGTAGATTTGTGCACAGAATGCTCATGCGTAACAAATCTGGATTTTGAAATAAAAGTTTACATTAATCTGCCGTTTTACAAATTTATTAGCTTATAAAGAATTTGCCCTAGCTAAAACTGGCTAAAAAACTAAGGCACAGCAGAAGAGCCTTGACGTTGCGTTGAGTTATTCACATTATAAATAAATTTCAGTTGGAAGCAAATTTAACAACATGTTCGTAAATGGAGGTACAGTTCTTTGTTTAGCATTCTTGGCTTAAGTAAACGTTAATGGCATCAAGAGAGTAAGGTCTCTATACAAAACTGAAACCACGTGCACAATTCTTAATGTCTTACAACTATCATCGAACATTTCTTTTTTTAATTTTAACAAAACATTATTTCCTTACATAAATACGTTTGAACTTTGCTATCGCTTGATTTTACACACAATGGAGCAAATCTGCTTATGCAGTTGTGTTGCATTTATTGGTCTTGTTAGTCTAACTTATTCGTCCTTCAAGTTACATAATTTAGCGTCTAGAGAGCCGCGTATTTTGATGTAGTGAAATGTCTTCTCTTGATTTGAATGACTTTAAACTTAAATACATTTCTCACTACCTTTTTTCATCGCTAAAATTGAAGGAAGAACAATGGACACAATTTTTGAACTCAGAAGAGACCCAGGATATTCTGCTCAAATTCTTCGCAGCCGATCAGGCGAAAAATTTATTCTGCATTTTGGGATCTAATGGCACCCTTTCTGCAAGCAACTCATTTAGTTTTAAGAAAAAAACAAAGATTTGCTTTTTTTTGAAACCTTTGGCGCGTCCTGACTCTAAGGTTAACAGTCAACCTGCGAGTATTGTATGTGGGGATTTTCAAACCGAGATCCTAAATGGGGTTTCTTTGTTTCTTCGAAGAGTACATACCTATTTGTATTAATAGCTGCCTTGTAGCTTTTTTTGCCAATTTTTGTAAGAATTATTCAGGCGCAATGCATAAATTGTGTCTTATCAGAAGACTTGATAAAGCACACCAAAGCCCTTACACGCAAATCAGATTTCATCAATGGAAAAATGGGCGGAATGACTCACTTACCTATTCCGGAAGTGGAAGATCTACTTTGTGATGGGTAGAAACTTCTATTTTTAAATTAACCTTAGGAAGAACTTCTGCTTTTAGTCTGGAAATTATAGTTGTTGAGTGGTCACAAATTCTTCAAAATATATTCCAGCCCCATGTAGCTTCCACGAATGCTTTACAGGTCTCTCAACCACCAGAAACGGAGATTGAGCTGTGGAGACATAGAAACAGGGAGCTTGTTTGCATTCTTGCTCTGCTGACTTCGAGAAAAGCCCAACAAATGCTAGATAAACTCCGAATTTGTGGAAGTAGTTATTTAAAACCCTTGGATCAAATGACAGCCATCGTCCAAAATGGTTCGTAGTATTAATAAAGAATATTATATATGTTTTTAAAGTTTTCTACTTTAAATTAACTTGACCTACTATTTGCAGCTGTCATAGAAGCTCAAGAAATGTGTTCCTTTCTGAAGCCATTTGAAGTTATTTTCAAAAAGCTGGAAAAAGCGGAGTTTCGAAAAATTTCAATATATTTTGCACCACTGTTTCACTTGCTGGCTCTCAGTTGGTCAAAATCACAATATTTTCGTAGTCCGCCTCGACTTGTTGTGCTTCTGCAAAAGATATCCTTTGCGTTGATTATGCAGGTAATCAGAAGTAAAGTATAGAGAAATCACTATAAACTTTTACAGGTAAAACAATTTTTGGATTCTGCACAAATTTTCAAATTTGAGCCGCAAGAAATAATTGAAAAAGTTGACTGCGCATTACAAGTTCTAGAAACATTTGTAAACCAATTTAAGTTATACCGAGCACGGCTTCCAGTATACTTTGAAAAAGCTAACACACAGGTTGTCCCGTGGCAGTTCCCGACGCGGCTTGCCTTTGGGTTGCTTAAGGGAGTTCAAAAGCGCCTTACTAAAATTAAGGTGAGAACTTATTTGAATTTTTAGTCTTAGATTAAATTTTCAAGATATAAACTAATGGATGTTTTTCTGCTTAGTTTCATTCAATTCAGATTTTTCAACCTGAACAAATAGATATCTCTAACAGCCTAGTGCTGTTTTTTAACAGTTAAAATTGGCCAAATATTTGTGCAACCTACAAGATGTACTCACACGAATTAAAAAGTTTAGTTTTGCATTGTGCTTAAGTCACAATATCCATTCAAAATAAATTACTTTCTTTGAAATTATGCATGGAATGATTTAATTTTAATTACGTTCAGGAATTGTTGATCGCAGCAATAGATTTCGGTAACCTCGAGAGAATTGTTATTGGTGGTGTGCTGGGCGCTTCCTTGAGCTCCGAAATAACGAAAATTTTTGAAGACTTTTCTGACACCTTCAAAGTAAGCGGAATACTGTTAGTAGTGATTCATTCAGAATATTCACTTGACAATTTTGTTTTACCTGCACACCTCAATGCTTATATAGGCGTTTGGACAACGTGAATTTGACTTCTTGGATTTGGATTCCAGTGAGTTAGAGCAGGAGTTCAACGCTATTTCATCAAAATTTGCCTACTACAAGCAGCAACTGGTCAACATTTTTTGTCGTGCATTATCTGACTGTCCCACGGCACTACACATTTACAAGGTGCTGCTCCCATTTAAATAATTTTTTCGTTGCCTTTTTTTGAAAAATACATAGCTTGTTTTACCCCTTAGATGTTGACCGTATTTGGGAAGTTGGCTGAGAGGCCGGAAATTGAACCCTCCATAGTCCCCTTCTACCAGCATATGTTGAAGCTGATTGACAAGGAAGTTAAGCAGATTCAGGTCATCATGGAAGGAAACACAATCGACAGTCATTGTGCGTTTTGATTAAGTAAATTTTCCCCATGCTATGTTTGTACAGAATCGTAGTCCTTTGTCTCTGAAAGACCTCAGAAGATGACATTCAAGCGAAAAATATGTTCCTCCAAGCTACCGATTAAACCCATGCTGTTCTTACATCTACAAAAGAAGCCCCCTTTTTATCACTGCAGGAAGTGTGTTCCTAGTTATCATGATTTTCAGCTTGTACGATTCAAAGCACACTGTCCAGTTAAAGACTCTTAGTGTGAGTGGTAATAAATCTATCACAGAGATTTTTTTAAATAGTCTTTTGAAGCTCACAGTATCTTATACTGTCAATTTAATCACTAAACCATGTGGAAAGCTCCATTTTTGTCTCACCTTGAACTAACGAGATCCAAGGAGAAAGTTTTATTTGTCAAAATTAACTGCAGCACTTTGAAAACCTTCAATTAACAGCTGTGCTCTTCATGAACATGGTGACATCAAGTTTTTAATTGGCCGTATCTCACAAGGAATGGTAGAATTGTGTTCAAGTTTTCTAACCTGATTCATTTAGAGAATCCGATGACTGCGTCTTTTAATAATTTCATCAAATAACCGGTACTCTAAAAACACTTTAGAGAGCGTCGATGTGGAGCTTTTCGGTGGAACCCAGAGAGTTGTTACTCCTGGTTAATTAAACATTCTTCATGAATGGTGGCCACTTACACATTTCAATTAATGAATCAGGTTGCCATCGAGACTTGTCAAAACGTGCGCGGGACGTACTATTTCACTCGCCATTAGGTAAAGTGCGTTTATGATATCGACAGGCCGTTCTATCGAAGTCATCATTAAAAACCATTCAGCAAGTTATGACTCTGCATATTTCGTTTCCTTGAAATAAGCAGCCTTTTGTGCCCGTCCCCTTTTTAGATCCCAGTTTCATTATGCTGTTTCAGATGTACACGAGTAAACTAGCGTTGATCTTTGACGTACGACGACTTCAATTAATTTGTAGGGATATTTTGGTAGCAAATTGAATGTCTTTCATATATCCCTTTCCATCTTTTTCAACAAAACTTCCTGAATGCATTGTTTAAATCAGTGTTAGCTTGAAAATTCTGTAATAGCCAGGGATGACATCACTAAATTAAGAAGAGTTAAAATCACTAAGTAACTTTGGTTAAAAGGTGAAAAATCGCCAAAATTAAAAAAAAACATGGATTGTATCCTTGCTTAGTTGCAGGTCCTATGCTACATGCTAAATAAGAACTCATTTTGTATTCCCCTAAATTTAACCAAAATGTGTTCCAGGCTACTTTAGAGTACAATGTGCTGGTACACGAAACGATGTACCTAATATAAAATAACGCTAAATGGTCACTTAGCTCCAACCCTGCTGTTATTTTTAACTACACGCGTTGCGAGAAAAAGCATATTTTGATAGATGCATTCTATGGTTTTCAGGTCAAATCCAGTCGGTAGAAAGTAGAACTATGTCTCCGAAACTCCGCAATGAGACACAACCACAAACAAGTTCCGTAGCAGACCCTGGTGGATGTCTTCCATCACCCCTCATCCACAAGAGCATGCCCCCTGTTGCTGGGCATTTGATGTGGTCCTCCCAAATTCGTCAACGCCTAGAAGCCTCCAAGGCCCTGCTTGATGGCACTAACCACGCGTGAGTTTTGCTACCCTTACAAAATCCATTGCTGGACAGAGCACAGTCAACATATCATACTGGGGTGCGTGTGGGGCTGTTAAGGCAAAATAGTTGACTTCCCCAAACCCGGAAGATATTTATGGCTCATCGTTAGCTCTGGTTGGAATTGCAATCCTTAGTCAAATAGATGTCAGTAAAAAGTAAAAGTAGTTAACACAAATAATATCTTAGTCTGATCGAAAATTCCAGCTTTGTTTTATGAAGTACTTACCTCGTGAGCACTAAATTTTCTTCAGAGAAGTTAATCCTAAATCAAAGGTCGACTTTAAAATTATGAGTAGAGACACCTGATGTGTCTATCATGGGGGCGTTGTGACACATTTTTACTATTAAGGCAAAATATGTTAACTAGAGCAATGCTAATTCGGCGCAGCTAATGACTGCTTTTGAAAAAAAGGGCTTCTGCATGGCATACCTTCGCCTTAAGAGTACTGCACAAGGCTAGAACAACTTTCGAAATTTCTACAAATATCGAGCGTGATATACCTAATTACAACGGTTTGGCAAATAACTAAAGGGAAATTTTTTAAGCCGTTAGATCTGTAGTGGATTAACAACTTCAATGAAGGGTCACATTATGGGTGTCGAGGATTTGGGCTGATATATCAGCAGAACACTCAAAACCTGACTACCCACCTTTTTCAGAATAATGCTGTCAACGAAAGCCTGTCGAATTCGCAAGAAAATAGCTGCCCTCCAAAATAAGCTGATCGAGTAAGTTCAACAAGGCAATGCCTGAAAAATTATGCATTCTTAAATTTGTTTACCTCTTGCATTCATTAAAATATTTATCTAAGCCTTGTCTGATGTGTTTTTTTTAGGCGAGATGAGCTCATTTTTCAACATTGGGCAGAAAATGTTTCAAGGTTTTGCAAAGAAAGAATTAGGCAACCATTGCTTACATACGTTCCGAGTACTAGGTTGTTTGAAGTCAACTTTGACCCCGAGGTATGTCTGTGGCGTTTCTGCTTCATACTGGAAGTTCATGTCATTTAAATAGCACTTTGTTGTGTTTTGGGGGTTACCTCAGCGCAGGCAAAAAACAGTTATTAAAATTAGGTGGCATTATAATAATGTCAGTTAACAGATGCTTCAGTGGTTCATATACCAACGAACATTTTCCGAATGCACTGGCATTGCTGCAGAGGAAAATCCTTCGAGGGACGTTGGAATCACGTATTTTAAGAAATGATGTCTTTGAGCGACTTAAACGATGACCAAATGTCGAGAACGCATGGAGTACTTCAATGTCGAGTATTATCAGTGAGTGAGTGGGACAAAATAAAGGCAACCAGCCTCTGGCAGCCAAGTAGAGAGCTGGTTACCGATATAGGGTCTCATACTTACTAGCCAAAGTGCAATTAATGCTGCAAGCCAGCAAATGCAAGAAGCCAATAATATAGTCCATTTTAAATGCATTATTCAGATAGCCATGGCTTTACGTGAAGTGAAGTACCTTCTGTCACTTGCTGGAACCGTCATCCCGGACGCCGCACTGGATTTATTTGAACAGCGTGAAATGTTTCGCAAGCAAAAACTATGTCTAGATTTAATAGTTACCTGGTACACACATCTCCGAACCAAAGTTTCCAACAGTGAAGCCGCTCTGGTTGCCGTGGAGCTGCAGGAGGTCGAGGGTGCATTGCAAAAGAGTGCCACAAACCTGCTTTGGTCTGACGAGGGTAGGCAACTTCGCACCAGAACGTGCTTGTTTTAACTTTTAATGCAAACCTTAGTTGACTTATCCAACAATCTTTCCCGCAGCATGATCAAATTAACCCTTTCTCTTCAACTTAATTCCGTTGGCTATCATGATCCTTCATAATATTCACCATTGCATTAAAAGAGTATAGGCCAGAAAATTTTATTTGGTAATTACCTTTTTTAAATATCAAAATTATATTTTAGGCTTCCTACACACCCGTTTATTAATGCTGCCAAGGTGGATTTTACGTCTAATACTTTAAAAAATTATCGGCAAACCCCAACTGCTTTAGTGCTCGTCGAGCGCACGTTAAGACTTCAGTGAGAGATTTGGTGGTAGCGGTGGTTAGATATTCACGAGCCGCTTAGCAAGTATGGGTCAGCGGCCAGAACTTGTACAGCACATCTCAAGAGTCATTAGGCATCGGCCCTAACTCACAAAAAAAATATAGTCAAAGTTAATTCAAAATAAGTCAAGGAAATTTACACACAAAGATTAAAGAAAGCGGAAATTTGTTAAATTTTCAAGGAAAACTTTAAATTGCAAAAAAATACCCAAGTGCTCGTGTAGCGTAAACTGTAATCAACTGGAAATACCTACTGATTACCCATTAAGAGAGTTCGATCAGCTTAATCAGACAAAAGAACACGTATTTGGAAAACATGTGTCAAGATGGACCAAAAACGAGCTTTAAGTGGGTCAATAGCGTTGTGAAAACAAAGGAGAAAGTCTTTCTGATATGTGTGTTAATCATATAGATCCGCTTGTCCTTCAGAGTCTGACTTAGCCAGGTCAATACCAAAAAGACATGTTTGGTTTATTGTGATTTGAGACGATCGGGAAAAGGGAAATTGTTGCGTTAGCTATCAAATGCCTAAACTGAATCGGCCCAGCAAAGCAACTCTGACACATTTCCCCCATTTCTTTACTTATTGAAATACCCCTCGTCCAAATCGCCAAAGATTAAAATTTTTTCTTACATGCAATTCAGCTGATACAGAAAAGCAAAGGCAAAGGCTACTAACTACCGGTTAATAAGAATTTTTTGGTGATTTATTGAAAACACTCCTTCCAAACTTATTTCCAGGGGCGTGGGAGCATTCTGAAACAACTCGCAACACACTGAGTGACATTTACCGGCGCGTAGTCAAAGCACAGGAAAATCTTGTTGCTGTTTTGAATCTTATGTCAACATGGACGAGGGTGCCATTGTACGAAAGACGAGATAATAAAGTAGACGCCCTTCTTGAACGGGATGGAAAATTTGAAAAGCGCTGTGTAGAAATCAGGGAAGCTGGCGAATCCATAGTTTCGCTTTTGGAGGTAATATTATTCACGTGTAAACATTCAATCTAATAACTAATTGTGCAGCTTCGGTCAAAATGCGTAATAGTAGATGCGAAGCGTGAAATTCAGTAATCAGGACTCCTTTGTTAATCCCTGCTGACTCATACTTAACATAGCATAAATGCTTCATTTTGCAGAGATGACAATGTTTTAAGACCCTGAATTGAAGATAGTTTTTGATTGGGACAGTAAAATTGCATTTTTTCGTGTAAATTCTGTATTATCGGTGTGTACAGAAGCTGATAGTGTGTCTCTGGGACCTCTGGGGGGTGGGTTGTTTTCTTGTGATTCGCGGCTTGCAACACATTTCTTCTTCCAAAAGTCCTTCAATGAATTCACCTTTCTAGTGTTCCTCTCTTACCAGGAAAACCGTCAACTGTTTAAAGCAGAAGTCGATTCAGGAGTCTGGAAGGATTACTTGAAAAGCGTAGACGACGTTATTGCAGAGTGTTTTGTGAAAACGATTCGGTGCTCTCTTGAGTGGTTACTGGGAGAAACCAATAATGAAAACCCACCGATGTACCCTCTTTTTGAAGTTAAAATGGATTTATTGGTAAGCTCAATCCCTTCTCATAGTGATGATGTGGTTCAGTTCTGCAATATTTCTGATCTTTTAACACCATCTGTCTACGCCATTGTCAACAACTTCATGCATAATGCCAGATTGCGATTTAACAACTTAATGCCTGTGTTTTTCCACCTAGTACTCATATCGCTGCAATTTCTGTGATCAAGCTAATTTTGTTATTTGTTCTTATTATTACTTCCGGTTCAAGGCTTCGGGAATTAATTTCATGCCTGCCCTAGAGCAGGGACCCAGTACCACTTTCTACGACGTCTGCAATGCCATTCTGGAAGACATTTACAAGCAATCTGCTCAGATACGTAGAATTTGTGGACAGAATGGAGACGAGTCAACGTACGAGGTACGCATGCCTATTATGCACTTTTGTAATGATTACTGCCTGGGCACGTTTTCTGAGCCCTTCACATAAGTAGTACTCAAAAACATACCTGATCTACTGAAACAGCTATGTTAATACCTTTAGTTTGTAAAATGTATGAAAGCCTCGTGTTCTTCCTCAAATCTCTGTGCAGGGTATCAAGAAAAAGCGGTGGCCCAAGCCAGAACAACATTCTAAATATTCAAACAAGTCAAATTAAGTTGGATTTAAGTCAAACAAGCATTCGAGAGAAGGCGAAGTTAGAAAATCAATTTATTGATGACTTCGGTGGCAACTTTGTTTTACCATGACGGAATGGTTTTCATTTCTCAATTATGATAAATATTTTCGTGGTCTTATTATCGTTATTAGCGATGTGAGCGATACGACTCTACCTGGCTTTATTTATCCTAAAGGATCTCATGAAACAGAACAATGAAATAGAAGAGATGCGACAAACGTTCATAGAAAGGGTTGAATCTGCTGTTCAAGGAGCTCTAGAATATCAAGATGGTCTCGGTCGATTTGCCTATCTGTGGACAGAAAATAAAGAGGAAGCTTTAGAAAACTTCCTGAAACAAGAGGACAACGCCACGGATGATCAGGGTTTAAATCCTTCTCTTGATCGGTTCAAAGAAAAAATAGAGGAATATGAAGCCTCGTACTCTGAGGTAAGTTAGCTGATCCTTTGTGGTACCGCAGTTGGCACGCGTCTACCCTTACAGATTGGCGAATGCGGTTGTAATCTTGTAAAAACGACATTGCACTGGAAACCAGAGTGTGCAGGGACATGCTTGGGTAGTGGATGATGTAATCAAGAAAATGAAACAAGGGGGGAGCGATAACATGCCGATTGTTGAGTGTTTTGGGAGGTGAAGAAACGCATGAATCTGCATTGGTGTGACAGTGACTGGGAGTGTGTTCATTATACATCAAAATGGTTTGCAAACAGGACCCACGAGCAAGGTGGAATGGTGTTACGTGCCGCCAAATGCAATCCCACCCCAAAATCCAGGTGTGGATACTCTTAACAACAACATGGGCATGAAAAGTACTGTGCGGGTATCAGTTGACCTCTTTCCAACAATCTTGTCTACAACCGTGGTAAGTAATATAGAGCCTTTTAGTAACTTCTTGTACCTGGGTGGACACTAGGACGCCGGAGTGTGTTGTAGAGAAAAGCTCAAGCTGCAGAATGCATTTTATAAAAAAAACTCAAATGGACCAAATATGCTAACACGAACTGTTTTAGAAAATTCTAATCCCGATTTGCTGATGCATCGTGGGGCCATGCACATGGGTTGCGAGAAAAAGAGGAAACAGCTCATAAAACTACTTTAAAGATGGTTAAAGAAATTGACGGGTTGTTTTGACAAAACAGGCAGTGAATAAATCATTACTTGAAATCATTTTCTGACATCAATCTGCTCCAAATTATTCGCCGATGCTTGTTAGGTGTAGTTCGCAACGCCTTTTCTAGCTGACCATTTATACCTCTCCATAATGCCCAGATTTTACCTCTCCATCTCTTTATTTTTATCAAACCTAAAAGGTCAACCTAAAAGAAATGCTTAAATGGACCGTTGACTAGCCAAGAGTATATTTTCACTGGATCAACTATTGCCGAGCACTTATCATTGAGCAGGTCTGTTGATAAAGGCCCAGCTTCTTTAAGCGCAATTACATTCCCGTCCCGAGTGATACACATCGAATAAATTTACAATCCTGCCTGGTTGGCTGAATACTTAAAAGGGTCCAATGTCAGTCCGGTAATCTGTGTTTGTCCCTTGTTTGTAAAGTATATATCGATAAGTAGATTTTGATCTCTTCAACATATGTGAAATCGATAATTTACATTTTCAAGTTTTTCCGCTTGTGTCTTTAGGTCAGTGAGATAGAGGAAACGATCCTCGTAGATTCTTGGTTCAAAATTGATGTAAAACCATTCAAGCATGGTCTGCTTAACTGCATCAAGCGATGGAGCTTTATGTTTAAGAAGTACCTGATGGACTTTGTAACCAACAGTCTCAGCAATTTGGACGACTTCATAAAGGTAAATTATGTCGCATTCCCACCCTTAGTCGCACAAAAAGTCAATGGTCTAGTTGAGTTGTATGCGCTTTACCTTCCTTTGTCATGTTTTGATGCATTTTTGTTGCCAACATTCATATCAAGAAGAGTCAGTTAATTAGGTGGTGCTAAATACACTTACGAAAGCCTTGCGTTTCCACCTTGGTTGATTAATCTGACGTCACACCAACGTTGGCCGACTATTGACTTGACAGTCGGGAGTATTATCCACACCCCCACCAGTAAATCGGGCTGAAATGATATAAAGGGACCAGCATGGCTGCCAGCACGATTAAGAGGACTGTGGATGGGCTTTTCACCATATTCACGTCTGCCGATCGATGCATCGTCTGTACGCAGGGTACAAAAATGAGCACAATAATTTGGCCAAAAGCTTAGGCTGAAGAGACCTTCCCAAGTCTTGATTTGGCGCGATGTGTACCCCATGCAAAAATACCGTATTCAAAAGGGTTTTTTTATTTTGCTGCTTTCGTAAAGACATCGAACAAGGCTTTGGAGGAGGACCCAGCACCAGGTGACTACGATCGACTAGTTGGAACCATGAGTTGCCTCGGCGCTGTAAAGGCCCGACAGTCAGCTACCGACGAGCTATTTGAGCCGCTGAAACAAACTGCAGACCTTCTGAGGTCCTACGGTCAGGAGGTGTCACAGGAAATTCAGCTCTTAATTGAGGTACCTAACCGACCATAGGCTTAACTTCATGTCTCATTAGGCATGAACTTTCTTCTAAATTAAGAATCAGCACCAGGTAATCGAAACATTGAAGCAACTTGATTCTTCAGTAGTACATAACACCTTTTCTCATTTGCATTGCCATAGAAATTGTCATGGCCTAAGCAAGCATTCCAGCTAGCTGTGGCGCTATACGTTTAATAGTCGTATTTGTCGGACCCCTTGGTGCTCAATCTCTGAGTCAGTTGGATGTGACGGGTAACGTGTATTCATGATAAGTCTGTTTTTCAACCAAGTAGCATACAGCACGTTACCTCGTGATTTCATTCAGCTTATACTTAGGCCCCTCTCATGACTTCACTTCAGCCAATACATCTTCCATTTTAGGAACTCCCAAGAAAATGGGGCAATTTGAAAAAAAGGGTTTTGATTTTGAAGCAGGTGGTCGCCCCATTACAATCAGAAGAAGCCACAAAAGTTCGCAGGCGGGGGGCCACGTTCGAGGTCGAGCTGCAAAAATTCCGAGAGGAATTCCTCAAAATCGCTCCATTCCAATATGAGTGCGAGGAGCCATATGGTGTGCTGGACGAGGTGGGTTTTAAATTTTTTGTTTGTTCCAGACCTAATATCTGTGTAGTCACTTAATTACCTATGCTTGTGGAAAGCTTAGGAACTGGCAGAATCACTTGCGACATAATCTGTGAGCAGTTTTAGGTAATGATAGAGGCAGCAGACAACATATATTAGTTTTTGCAAATCCCCTGGTTTTTTCAAGTAACCTAACGGCATACCACTGATTTTCCATCACAATTTTTGTTAATGTTTGAGTAAAACTATTTGTGTGCGCAGTAACAAAAACATCTGACAGTGTTGTACCGAAGCTAAAGCAGCTTTCGCTGCTCTAAATTTAAAGCTATATCACATACTTTATTCTACCAACCTGCGTAAATAGATGATCCCCCCTCTGTCTCTACCATGAGCCAAAACTATGATCACCCTGCTATCCTGAGTAAAGTTAAACCACTTGCATGTTGTCAGTAAGTTCAGTACGAAAGAAAAAATAATGTCTGGAGTTCATTCATTCATTCACGCGGTCCTGTGCCACTTTGACCGTCGAATTTAAGCCAAGATAAGCTGTCGAAATTTTTGCTTGTAAATTGAACTAATTTTATTCACACCCATGGCCAGATAAATTGAAATCGATTTGTGATCATTGTCAACATGAATTCGTCCACGAAATTGACCTTGCAACGATTGACCGGAAGCGTGCCTACTGAGTAGTAAAGATTATTTAAATTAGGCGACTGAACATGCAGAATGAGAATATCATTTTAATAAACGTAGCTTCTAATCCTAGCCACCCTGATTACGAATTATGTCTTTACTTGAAATTTCCCATTACTTATAAACAAGTATCACATTTCTTTAAGGTGCTTGGCTTTAATGTGTGAAGTCATGGACAAAATAGCAGCAGTATTTCATAAAATAATTACCACTAATACATTTCGTGCTCACATGCCAGATGATTTGAATTGATCCCTAATATTTGGGCCTATATAACATCTTGTTTCAATTTGATCCCAAGCTGCTGATGTCGACTTAGGCGTCTCGCAGTGGAGTAACCGAATGCGTGGGATAACAATTAACCATTGTAGTTGATCGTGAACGCCTCAAGCAGGTTGCGTTGGCAGCACCCTCCAATCTCTAAGAAACAATGAGCCCTTTACTTTAGTTGCAATTGTGTAGCTATGCCAGTGGCCCTTACTCTGCATTCCTGAAAGCTCACTTAATGTAGATTGCGATTGATGACTTGGAGGTTTAACCTAATATTTTTGCGCTTGTATAAATGTGTCATGTGTAGGGGTGGAGAATATTAATGAAGGGCTTGCCATGGTGATTTCCACAACATGCGAACAAAGTGTGCACGATGACCTGGATGATGTGGGCATGTCATCATTTTGGCTAGTAGACCGGGTTCAAAGGCCTGTTCAATAATTAGGTATACAAAGTGTCAAATATCATTGAGATGTCGTACGTACTAGTTAACATCCAGGATTTGGTCCACGTTTGATACCGACCAGGCACCATTTACTTGTGAAAGATAACACTGTCCACACTACCTCTGGTGCCGTGTAGATGATTCTTAAAAAAGTTTAATAAATTACCTTAAATTATAGGCCGAAGAACAAAATACCTTCAATTGTTTGATTTTTAATTAAAAAAATTATTCAGACAAAGTCGCCTAGTTTCATTTGGCTCGCATTCAGCAACGAAACTCGCTAAAGTCTTAATTTCTAAGATTTTATTTTTACTTTAAGGAAAATACACGCATTGCTCGGATGGATCTCGAATTGGCGGGGATCAAGCGTCAAGCTCAGTTATTTGAAGTGGCTCTACCTGACTATCGCTTCCTCGACAACTGTCGACGAGAGCTCCGCCTCCTTAAGGTCGTTTGGGACTGGGTCTTTTTCATCCGCTCCACCATCTCGGCTTGGCACGACACTCCCTGGCGTCTCGTTAACGTCGACGAGATGGACTTCACACTTAAGCTGTTTTCTTCAAAGGCGCTACGTCGCCTAGACAAGGAGGTCCGAGCTTGGCCAGTGTTCCTCGGCATTGAAGCCGAAGTCCGTAACATGATGACGTCATTACGAGCTGTAAGTGAACTTCAGAACCCTGCAATTAGGGGACGCCATTGGTCTCAGCTAATGGCAGCTACCAAGGTTCGCTTCGTCATGGACGAAAACACTGTACTTGGTGACCTCATTAACCTGAATCTTCACAACTTCGAGGACGAAGTCCACAACCTAGTCGACAAGGCTGTCAAGGAAGCTTCAATGGAAAAAGTGATGAAGGAGCTTGATCAGACTTGGGGTCAAATGTGTTTTGATGTGGAAACTCACTCGAGACGAGGTATAAAATTATTTAAAGTTAGCCAAGATAAGATGGAGGTGCTAGAGGAAAACCAGATGCAGCTGCAAAATATGATTACCTCAAAATACATTGAGTTCTTCCGTGAAGAGATCATGGCCTGGCAAGTAAAACTTAGAACCGCTGACCACATAATTGGCCTTTGGTCAGAAGTTCAGCGAACATGGGCTTACCTCGAGGCGATCTTCATTGATTCGGAAGATATCCGCGAGCAGCTGCCAACAGATTCCAAGAGATTTGACCAGGTCGACGCCGACTTTCTGGGTGTTGCCACAGATTTTGAGACAAGGGGAACAAATATTATAGAAACTACTCATTTACCGGGGCTCTCTGAACGTCTCGATGCGATTAAGCAGCAATTATCTCTCTGTGAAAAAGCCCTCTCGAATTACCTCGAGACGAAACGGCTTGCCTTCCCACGTTTCTACTTCATTTCGCCCACCGATCTTCTCGACATTTTAGCCAATGGAAACGAACCTCCCAAGATCATGCGCCACCTATCAAAACTTTTTGACAGTATTTGTGATCTGGAAATAAAACAGGGCACAAAGACTGCAACATCCATGAAATCAAAAGATGGTGAAGTAGTGCAAATCTCTAAAGCCTGCAATCTGGACGGTAAAGTTGAAGTCTGGCTCAATCGGTTGCTGGATGAGATGCGAGCTACACTTTTGCATTACCTCCACCAGTGTGTTTCTAACCTTGAAGAGAAACCACGGGATCAGTGGCTTTTCGATTATCCCGCCCAGGTGTCGCTAGCTGGTTCCCAGATAGGATGGGCCGCAGAAGTTACCATCAACTTTGTCCAACTCGAAGAAGGCTTCGAAAATGCTTTAAAATTCTTCAATAAGAAGCAAATAGCTCAGCTTAATGCTCTCATAAATCTACTGATCGGAGAACTAAGTCCCCAGGATCGTCAGAAGGTGATGACTATTTGCACAATTGACGTACATAACAGAGATGTAGTCTCGCGGTTAATTTCACAGAAGATCGTCGACAGGAATGCCTTCGCCTGGTTAAGTCAACTGCGACATCGTTGGGACGAAAGTGCGGGGGATTGCTTTGCCAACATTTGCGACGCCCAGTTCCAGTATGCTCACGAGTACTTGGGGAACACTCCTCGACTGGTTATCACACCACTAACAGACAGGTGTTACGTTACTCTGACGCAGTCCCTTCACCTCATAATGTCTGCTGCCCCGGCAGGGCCAGCGGGGACTGGTAAGTCGCTCTTAGTCACATTCTCTTATCATGGCCTTCAGGGCTACTCACAGCTCGCCTTTATTTCTGCAGAATAAAGGGTCCGCTAATTTAAAATCATAAACGTATGCTGTGTTGTGAGGTCATCCGTAGAACCCCTCCATTGGTATTTCGCCATCACTCTTCGCTTTTTATCTTTATCCTTGAGTGGGCACAAGTATATTTGTTCGCTAAAGCCACACAAGGCTAACGCTAACTCGTAAGATGCCAATTACGCACGGCCCCTTCCATTGTTGGGCAATTTTGAGACAAAAACCTCTCTAACGAGTGCATGACGATTTCTGCCATCAATAAAACACCAACTTATTGATGGCCAAGTGATTTACATTGGTGTTTATATTTACCTATCAACGTTTCGGTAGTTCAGGACATGAGGTCGGTACGGACCTAAAGTTTAGCAATGCATAGACTCATGTGCGTGTGTAAAAATCTTTTTTAGGTAAAACCGAAACAACTAAGGACCTTGGTCGGGCTTTGGGTGTAATGGTCTACGTATTCAACTGCTCTGAGCAAATGGACTATAAGTCGGTGGGAAACATCTACAAAGGTCTCGCCCAGTCGGGCTCTTGGGGTTGTTTCGACGAATTTAACCGCATTTCTGTCGACGTTCTTTCAGTCGTTGCTGTCCAGGTTAAGTGCATCCAAGACGCCATTAAAGATGGATGTGCTCGATTCAACTTTCTTGGTGAGGAGATCAGTCTGAATCCAGCAGTCGGCATATTCATCACCATGAATCCTGGCTACGCAGGTCGTGCGGAACTTCCAGAAAATTTAAAAGCACTCTTTCGACCCTGTGCCATGGTAGTTCCCGATTTTGAACTCATCTGTGAAATCATGTTGATTGCTGAAGGCTTCACCGAGGCGCGAATTCTCGCACGCAAATTCATAACTCTCTATGGATTGACAAAGGAGCTTCTTTCAAAACAGGATCACTACGACTGGGGACTCAGAGCCATCAAGTCTGTCCTGGTAGTTGCCGGTTCTCTTAAAAGAGGTGATCCAACTCGTCCAGAGAAGGAAGTCTTGATGAGAGCCCTTCGCGACTTTAATACACCCAAAATAGCATCAGATGACCTCCCCATATTCATGGGTCTAATTGCAGACCTGTTTCCCGCAATGGATGTGCCTCGTAAAAGAGATGTCGCCTTTGAAGAAGAGGTACGAAAAGCAGCTGTTGATCTGAAGCTGCAGCCTGAAGAAAACTTTATAATAAAAACGGTTCAACTGGAAGAGTTATTTGCTGTCAGGCACTCCGTCTTTATTTTGGGCAACGCTGGCACTGGAAAATCAATGATTTGGAAAGCTCTCTTCCGGACAAATCAAAATTTGAAAAAGAAACCCGTTGCTGTTGATTTGGACCCGAAGGCTGTTACAAACGATGAGCTGTTTGGAGTGATAAGTCCTTCGACAAGAGAGTGGAAAGACGGTCTTTTTTCTGTGGTGATGCGAGAATTAGCTAGGATGACTCATGAAGGGCCAAAGTGGATAGTTTTAGATGGAGACATTGATCCAATGTGGATTGAGTCATTAAACACCGTAATGGATGACAACAAGGTGCTGACGCTAGCAAGCAATGAGAGGATTCCGTTGACACCCAGTATGCGTCTCCTGTTTGAAATAAGTCATCTGAGGACAGCAACCCCAGCGACAGTTTCGCGGGCTGGTATTCTCTATGTGAACCCTCAGGTTAGCAACCTATATTTACATATTTTGTCCATATTAAGATTATTCAAATGCAAATAACCCAGTAACGTGGGATAAGTCGAAATTTCCCCAAGGTTTTGGTGTTCAGGTGTTGTGAGAATCGAAATTTTAAAAGGAACACCAGCCACCACGAGCTCCTAATAGCCTCAAATGCAACAGCCACTTCGTCTCCTGGGGGCATTTAATTAGAGTGGATAGCACCCTCTAGGGCTCTTTGTATCCGCTTGAAAACTAAATACTTTGGCATGTATAATATGACAACAATCGGGTTAAAGCAAATTCCCTTTCTTACTGGTCTACAGATAAGCCGGTTTGTTACCCTGAGATCTCAATCAAGGGGTGTGTGACTTGGCAGGCGTCAAATGTTTGGTAATGTGTCAATGTAAACTATTTACCTGAGGTAACTCATTGCGACTCTTCGTCAATTCAGGTACTGTCTAAGTGTGTTTTATCTACAAAACTGAATCGATAGTTAGAATACCTGCTAAGGGCTGATAAAATACTAGAATTTAAATCTAGAATTTTGCAGGAAATACCGAATTGAAGTTGATTCATGATTTTGTTTTAATCACTGACATGAAACGTTTTATCCAGACGCACGTGGGCAAAGGCCCAATGTATAAAGTTCCAGGATCATTTTAGAAATCAAGATTTGTTGTGATACGCCAAAACCAGCCTTAATCGGCGACTAAAAACAATCTTCCCTTCAAAATAGTGTTTAAACTAAAGAAATTTCAGCCGTGATGCAGTGCGTAAAGCAAGCATGAACATTGTTCTAATTGTGGAGGCATTTTTGAATAAAACGAGTGGTTTCCCCTAGCTCAAGTTAATAATTCTCGGTTTAAAATGGCACGGATGCATTAAGAGAACTCGGTTTTTTTGTATGCCTTGGTTACGGCGGTTGATATAGCTAGACTCGAACAAAACGCTTTCACATTCCCAGTCCTGTGGTTAAACCACAGTAAGGACCATCTCACGTTTTCGATAGCTTTTTCAGACTGATTTGGAAAGTGAGTCTGTATTTGCGGTGCATTTAATTTTGGACGTGCCTTTTACCTATTTGGTCATCATTATTGGCTACGAGTCAGCCCCTTTCCTCGTAAAACCTGGAGAAAGATGAACAAATGCTTATAATAATTTCCAATCACCTTTGAAAGTACTTCCCTTTAGGACCTTGGCTGGGCGCCCTATGTTTACTCGTGGTTAGCAGCTCGGAACAACCGTTCAGAACAGGCCAACCTTGGAATCCTCTTCGAGAACTACGTGCCCGTTTGCTTGGAATCTCTCCGCACGCGCTTCAAAACTGCCGTTCCATTGGTTGAGCTCGGTCACGTTCAAATGCTTTGCCACCTTCTTGAGGTTCACTTAACTCCCACAAATATCCCGTCTGACGCCCCTAAGGAGACTTACGAAGTCTACTTTGTCTTCTGTGCCATCTGGGCGTTCGGTGGTGCTCTCGGCCATGACCAGGTGGTTGATCACAGGGTCGAGTTCTCCAAATGGTGGGTGGAGGAATTTAAGAACATCAAGTTTCCTACGACTTCAGGCTCCACCGTATTCGACTACTATATCGACACGGTGACAAAAAAATTTGAACCATGGAGCAAGAAAGTTGGGCAATTTGTTCTTGACTCTGAGGAGCCTCTTCAGGTACATCCTTAGTTTCATGAATAGTCTTCATTATGTCATATCGTGTTGCAAGATCAGGGACCTTTATCACATTTTTGCATCTCCCAGAGGGGTATCTAATCACTTGGTGATACTCAGATTGCCAGTTAGACGAGAAAGCAACAGTTTTTAACCATGTTTTGCCCCTTCATCAAATAAAAACTCCACACAAGTTTTAGGCATTAAAACTTCCCTAGAGGGTCTCAAGGCCCGTACTTAAAGCTTTTACCAACTACCGTCACTAAAAGTAATACGCCTACGCTTCTCATACACTAAAATAATGAAGATGAAGTCGGGAGTGCCTTCAAATGTGTCACCTGTTTTGGTTTCATGATTGTTTTCTTGATTAAGGTTTGATTTTTATGATGCCGTAACGGCTGATTTGTAATGAGCCTCACGTTAACTGATCCAAGAAAGCACATCATGCTTACCTGTTCTAGTTTTAACACTTTTCGTTTGCTAGACCGCCCTCGTGTCGACCGCAGAGACGACCCGCATTCGCTACTTCCTTGAGCTTCTGATTACGGCGCGTCGGCCTGTCATGTTGGTCGGAAGTGCTGGGACCGGCAAGACTGTCCTCGTTCAAGACCTGCTTCGCGACCTCGGTGAGGACACCCTCGTGGTCAACATTCCGATGAACTTTTACACGACGAGTGAAATGCTTCAGCGAGTTCTTGAAAAACCCCTAGAAAAAAAAACTGGTCGGTGCTACGGGCCACCAGGGAACAAGCACCTGGTGTACTTCGTTGATGACTTAAACATGCCCGAGGTGGATACTTACTTCACTGTGCAGCCTCACACGTTGATAAGGCAGCACATTGATCACTCCCATTGGTACGATCGGACAAAACTTACTTTGAGGGAAATCACCAATGCTCAGTATGTGGCCTGCATGAACCCCACAGCAGGCAGCCTCACAATTGACTCACGGCTACAGGTACTGTTCCTAAATCCTTACAGTAAAATATCAAAGTTATTTGAAATACAAGTATACTTTCAGTTACCCAGGGTAATCCAATACCTTATGACGACCTATGCCATTTTGATACCCCTGAAAGCCCACTTGCCCAGCACTGTTTCTCTTGCATTCCAGCGCCACTTTGCAATATTCAACCTCAGCTTTCCGGGGCGGGATGCCGTCCATTCCATTTATTACTCCATTCTGTCTCAGCATCTTGAACAGCCTGCGGCTGGTTTCCCACAGGTAATTCAACGAATGGCCTCGAGTCTCACTGACTTGGCAATTGACTTTCATTCAAGAGTGACAGCTACCTTCTTGCCAACTGCAATAAAGTTCCACTATGCATTCAATCTGCGGGACCTTACAAATGTGTTTCAGGTATGTATAACGTTGCTTCAAAACGCAATTGTGTACTTAATTGGCTTATAGAACCCTGAAATTCACATCAATTTTGAGGGTAGGATGAGTTTATTCCGTTATCAGAGGTAATCGCACATTGTAATTGAAATAAAGTCGGGGACCAAAGTGCCACGGCAGTTCCAAAGCAGCTAGATGGGATTATGGCTTGGGGTTAAACAAATACGCACATACACCGTAAAAGCTAAAAAATGGTTGTGTCTACCTTGCCATTTCGTCTTTGCACTACCTTTTTGGTATTAGACACTACCAAGAGTTATTGAAGAGTATGGCTGTAAAGAAGTCTTCCTATTCAACGTCTCTGACACAGTACTTCTATTCCCGCCTTTATAAACTTATGAATTTTAGATAAAGCTGTTTTAAGAGCATATAAAAGGGAAGTCGATTCGCAAAAATGTCACTATAGCACAATGACCTGGTTATATTTATGCGTTTCGTTACAAAGGCTAACGAATCATGTCGCCTTGTTACTTTTATTTTACTAGTGCGTCTTTATTGAACTCAGTTCTGTCGCATTTAGGGTCTTTTATTCTCAAGAGATGAGTGCCTCAAAGCCCCCCTTGACCTTGTTCGTCTTTGGATCCACGAAACAGAACGGGTCTACTCGGACAAAATGATTGACACAGCCGATCAAACTTCGTTCAAAAAGCTTCTTCGTGATTTCGTCGTGAAGCACTTCACAGAGTTAGACGTCGATGAGGAAAAGATATTCGCCAAACCCCTCCTTTACTGCCATTTCACTCAGGGTTTTGGTGACCCTCGATACCTTCAAGTAGACTCTACTGCTAACCTCGCAAAACTGCTCAACGACGCGCTGGAGAATTACAATGAGTTGAACGCCACGATGAATCTCGTTCTCTTCGAGGATGCAGTTGAGCACATTTTGCGGATCGATCGCATTCTTGAGTCACCACGAGGCAACGCCCTCTTGGTTGGGATTGGTGGTTCAGGAAAGCAATCTCTGTCACGTCTCGCAGCCTTTATCAGTTCACTTGAGGTGTTTCAGATTGTGGCGAGAAAGGGTTATTCAATCACTGACATGAAGTCTGACCTAGCCGTGCTGTTCCGAAAGGCTGGGCTAAAAAACGTAGGAACGGTATTTCTACTTACTGATGCACAAATTTTAGACGAAAAGTTCCTCGTGATTATTAATGACTTACTCGCCTCAGGCGAGATCCCTGATCTTTTTGCAGACGACGAGGTTGAGGAAATTATCTCTGCCGTTAGGTCGGAAACGAAGTCTGCTGGTTTACTCGATACGAGAGAAAATTGTTGGCAGTTTTTCATTAACAAAGTCAGGCGCACACTAAAAGTGGTCCTCTGCTTCTCTCCAGTTGGTCCGAAACTCCGAGCTCGTTCCAGACGCTTTCCAGCGCTTATCAACTGCACAAGCATTGACTGGTTTCATGAGTGGCCAGAGGAAGCTTTGCTTTCGGTGTCGAAGAGATTTGTTTCTGAAATTGAGCTCCTTGGTCCCGAGTTGCATACCCCAATTTCCACATTCATGTCGTACGTTCATAAATCTGTTAACGAAATGAGCGAGAAATACCTACTGTATGAGAAGCGTTACAACTACACAACCCCCAAGTCCTTCCTGGAACAGATTCACCTGTATAAGAACATGCTAAATAAGCGTGCGAAAGCAATACAGGAAAAAGTATCACGCCTGGAGAATGGATTGCAGAAATTAGGAAGCACCTCGAAGCAGGTCGACGAATTGAAAGCAAAATTGGCTACCCAGGAGATTGAAATTAAGCAAAAAAATGAAGATGCCAATCGGTTGTTGGGTATCGTCCGTGAGGAGACCGACGTAGTAATGTCTGAAAAGACAGTAGCAGACGGAGAAGAACAAAAAGTCGCAAAAATCAAAGCGGAAGTTTCAGCAAAGCAACACGAATGTGAAAAAGACTTGGCCAAAGCAGAACCCGCTCTTGTGGCCGCGCAGGAGGCCTTAAACACGTTGAATAAAAATAATCTGACGGAAATGAAGTCCTTCGGGACGCCTCCACCGGCCGTGGTCAAGGTTGTCGCCGCTGTTGCTTGCCTCTTGGCTCCCAACGGACGAGTTCCCAAAGATCGCAGCTGGAAAGCTGTAAAGACTGGAATGATGGGGAAGATAGATCAATTTCTCGATAATCTAATTAACTATGACAAAGAAAATATGCACGAGAACTCACTAAAGGCCGTAAGCGAATACCTGAAGGACTCTGAATTTGACCCGAATTCAGTTCGAACCAAGTCACTTGCGGCTGCGGGACTGTGCTCCTGGGTTATCAACATAGTTAAGTTCCATGAAGTTTTTTGTGTCGTCAAACCAAAAAGAGATGCCTTAGATGCCGCCAATAAAGAACTTCAAGAGGCAACCGTAGCACTCGAGGGCATTCGGGAGAAGGTCTCGCGTTTAGAAGCCAAATTGGCAGAACTGACTGCCAACTATGAACGTGCCTCGGCCGAGAAGCAAAAGTGCCAGGATGAAGCCGATAACACAATTAAAACTATTGACCTGGCTAACCGTCTTGTCGGAGGATTAGCTTCAGAACAACTGAGGTGGTCCCGACAGATTGAAGAACACAAGCAACAGGAGTCATGTCTCCATGGTGATGTTCTCATTACGGCAGCTTTCCTTTCTTATCTTGGATACTTTACAAAAAAGTATAGAAATGATTTACTGGACAAATTGTGGATGCCCTACCTCCAATCGCTGCAACCTGCTGTCCCCATGACCCCCGAGCTTGATCCTCTTTCTTTGCTAGTTGATGATGCAGTGGTGGCAAGTTGGAATAATGAAGGGTTACCCAATGACCGATTTTCGGTGGAAAATGCTGCTATTCTCACTGCTGCCGAGCGTTGGCCCCTCCTTGTTGATCCCCAGTTGCAGGCTGTTAAGTGGATCAAAACCCGTTATGGTTGTGACCTTAAAGTTATTCAACTGGGTCAGAGGGGCTACCTGGAGGATATTGAACATGCAGTTTCCGAGGGGGGAGTTGTGCTTCTGGAAAATATTGACCTGAGCATCGACCCCGTCCTCGAGCCCCTGATCGGCCGAAATACCATCAAAATGGGAAGCGTTATTCGATTAGGGGGGAAAGAGATTGATTACAACTCAAAGTTTCGATTAATTATACAAACTAAGTTGGGTAACCCACATTACGCACCAGAATTGCAAGCACAGGTAACGCTGGTAAATTTCACTGTTACTCGTGACGGATTGGAGGACCAACTTTTAGCAAATGTTGTCCGAAAGGAGAGGCCAGACTTGGAGGGGCTGAGGGCAGATTTGATCCGACAGCAGAACGACTTCAAGATCACACTAAAAGATCTCGAAGACTCGCTGCTTGCACGACTTTCAGAAGCGGAAGGCAATTTCGTGGGAAACTATGCCCTTGTCGAGAATTTAGAGACCAATAAAAGGACTGCATCGGAGATCGAAGGTAAAGTGGAGCAAGCCAAAGCAACAGAAGTGGAAATCAACGCGGCTCGTGAAATTTATCGACCTGCTTGCGAGCGTGCTGCAATGCTCTACTTCATCATGAGTGACTTAAACAAGATAAACCCAATCTATCAGTTTTCTCTCAAGTCTTTCAGCTTCGTTTTCGATTCGGCCATGACCAAATCAGGTCCTTCAGATGAGGTGGAGACGCGGGTGGCTAATATAATCGATTCGATTACTTATTGTGTGTATGTATACACATCCAGGGGTCTGTTTGAAAAAGACAAGTTACTCTTTACTACCCAAGTTGCCTTTCAGATCTGTCAAGCGCGAGGTGAGGTCAATCCTGTGGAATTAGACTACTTGCTGCGGTCGCCTGTCGACCCGAATGTAACAAGTCCTGTTGATTTCATCACAGACATTGGCTGGGGAGCAGTTAAGGCACTCTCCACCTTGGACGCTTTCAGTAACCTCGATTCAGACATTGAGGGGTCTGCAAAGCGCTGGAAAAAGTTGGTTGAAAGTGAAACTCCAGAAAAGGAACGACTGCCACAAGAGTGGAAGAACAAAACACACCTGCAGCGCTTGTGCATTCTTCGAGCTCTTCGTCCTGATCGCACTCTTTATGCTATTCGCAACTTCGTTGCTGTTAACCTTGGCAAAGTTTATACTGACAGCATTAGTCTCCCATTTGCAGAATCTTTTAAAGAGTCTGGACCAGAAACACCAATTTTCTTTATCTTATCACCTGGTGTTGATCCACTGAAAGACGTTGAATCCCTTGGACGCCAACTTGGCTTCACGAATGACAAAAAAAACCTGCATAGCATCTCCCTCGGTCAAGGTCAAGAGAACGTAGCTGAGACAGCAATGCAAGTGGCTGCTTGTGAAGGTCACTGGGTCATTCTTCAGAATGTCCACTTGGTTGCAAAGTGGCTGCCGACTTTCGAGAAACTTTTGGAGAGGCTGGTTGTCGACGCGCACACAGACTACAGAGTATTTATAAGTGCCGAACCGGCAAGTTCACCGGAATTTCACGTGATTCCGCAAGGTATTCTGGAGAATTCTATCAAAATCACAAACGAGCCCCCAACGGGCATGCAAGCAAACCTTCATAGGGCCCTTGGCAATTTTACTCAGGCTGCTCTCGAGGTGTGCACTAAAGACAGCGAATTCAAGATGATATTGTTCACACTCTGCTACTTCCACTCCGTAGTGTGCGAGCGTCGTAAGTTCGGACCTCAGGGGTGGAACCGAATTTACCCCTTTAACAACGGCGACTTGACGATATGCATCGATGTGCTTTATAATTACCTTGAAGTAAATACCGATGTGCCGTGGGAGGGCTTACGCTATCTCTTTGGAGAAATAATGTACGGTGGACACATTGTCGACGATTGGGACAGACGCCTTTGCAAGACCTACTTGGAAGAATATCTGCCAGCGAACATGATGGACGGAGATCACTTGTTAGCCCCTGGATTCAAGGCCCCACCAAATTCTGATTTAGCTGGTTACCACAAGTATGTGGACAGTAATTTGCCGTCAGAATCGCCGTATCTTTATGGACTGCATCCAAATACAGAAATCGAAATTATGACCGCCGATTCAGAAAAGCTGTTTCGACGACTGCTTGAAATGATGCCCCGAGAGGGAGGTGAGGGAAATGTTGTGGGTGACAGCCTAGAAGCAAAAGTTCAAGCTACTCTTGATGACATCCTCGGAAGACTACCAGAGCCATTCAACTGCCAAGATCTCCAAGCTCGTGTTCCTCCAGAGGAACGAAGTCCTTTCGCTGTAGTTGCACTCCAAGAATGCGATCGAATCAACATATTATTAAAGGAGATCTCGCGGTCGTTGAAGGAACTGCGTCTTGGACTAAAAGGTGAACTCACAATAACTTCTGAAATGGACGCTCTTCAAAATGCCCTTTTTTACGATGTTGTTCCTGAAAAGTGGGCTGCAAGGGCCTACCCTAGCCTTCACCCCCTTGGTTTATGGTATATGGATTTGGTTGCTCGGTCGAGAGAATTGGAAATTTGGGTTACAGATTTCACATCTTTACCTAGCTCTATTTGGTTAGGAGGTCTATTCAACCCACAGTCTTTTCTGACTGCGATTATGCAGCAAATGGCCAGAAAAAACGAGTGGCCTTTGGATAGAATGGCTCTGAAGGTTGACGTAACGCGGAAGACTCGAGAGGAAATACCAGGGCCCCCTAGAGACGGGGCGTTTGTGCATAGTCTCTTCATGGAGGGAGCGCGCTGGGACACCCAAGTTGGTCTTCTAGCAGAACCCAAATCCATGGAGTTGGTCGCATCCCTGCCAATTGTCTTTATTAAAGCAATTCCAGTTGATAAACAGGACACAAGGGGGACCTATGTCTGTCCGGTGTACAAGACCAAAGCACGCGGATCAACGTTTGTGTGGGCGTTCAACCTGAAAACTAAAGCAAAGCCGGCCAAGTGGATTCTAGGAGGCGTTGCTATTGTTTTACAAGTATAACCTTTGGCCTATCTTCAGCATGTTCTAATAGTTAATTTATTCTACTTTAATACTGTCAGTAAAAAATTTAACTTTGTTGGTTCTATTTATAGAAGGAATGGCCTACGACATTAGGCCATTGCAATGTATGTGGGGAAAAGTGATTGGTGCTAATTAACCGCAACACGTAAGTGCACATAAAGTTGATAAAAAAAAACAAATGACCTTATAAACGGCAAGGAACGCGAAGAAAGGAAATACAGATGGTGTTTGTAAGTGTGGCGGCTGTGTCTTAAAATACTACCGGTTGGGATTGAAGGATTGCTTCAACCTCGGATGATTAAATGCTCCCAATAGAGTAACCAGGGGTAGACTGGCGGGTGGAAACAACAAATGCAGGTACTGTGTACCTCATCGCTAACTCCGCAACACTCATTTGCTCCTTATGGTAAAAGGGCAAGGAGTCTTCCGTACAGCTGTCATAGAATGCTCGATGAATATTTAAAAAGAAGGTTTTAAAAATGCCACATTGATGGAGTTAGCAGACCTGACCTGACATATTTGTGCTCGCAAAATATTGTCTTAATAAACGTGCTTCTTAAACAGGAGCTTAATTTTGTGCTTCGTGTACCTCGCTTTCTCATTTTGGGCACCAATCGAGGGTAAAACCATATGGCAGGGTTGTGGTTGAACTGCACTTGGACAACTGACTGGGCCCACTAGGTGGGTTGGTCATCCCGTGTATCGATCGCCCGTTCCGATCACACGATGGATGTGGGCTGGTAGGCGAGGCAGGTGAACGGGGGAGAGAACCACGTGATCACAGTGACTCAGGTTCCCGATGCCCACGGTCTGCTCCTCACGCTTGCACTCATGTCTCCTTGTCAAAAACAAATAAACTTATGTGAAGTACACTTTCTAGGAACAACATATCCTGAACAAGAAACCTTTTAATCCACCCTAATATTCCACAAATTTCTATCTCGTATTTCATTGACTTTTTTAATCGGCATACATTTCCTAACTTTATTCACAATACTTCTGTGTGCGTCCTGCGACTATGGCTAGTCCTGCAAAACCACAAGATCTGGTTTGCCTGAGTACATTTACTGTCAGTGAGGGTTCTCCGTTACACTGGAATCAACCGAGTTGCCGTAAACCCTTAGTTGAATGCTGTGCGTTGAGTGGCTAACTGCTTTTACTGATCACTGGGATCTGCCAACTTGTCGCAGACGGCTCCAAAGCAAAAATTTGGTTTTCTTGTGTACAGCTGTGTACTAAACTCGTGGTTCCCTCAAAAGTTTCACTGCTATCCTTTAAAAAGTCAGCATAGGGCTGATGATGTGGTGCCTTATTCATAGAAGAGGTTCAATACTGAAAAGAAAGTAGGGTTAGACTGTGCTCGACTGGATCAAATGGAGTAGGCTTTACTCGATCATGTCCAGGAACAGTCGCAGAAGGTTTATCAAAATCCTCCAGCAAATCTGCTGGTAACCAGTCAGCAGAAGTGTTTCTTACTTTGTGGTTGTCAAGGTGGATCCCACGTTTAAAATTATACAGATCACCAAATAAACTGTTCACTTGGTTAAAAGTTCAATACAACATGAGTTCTCTTGATTCTATAGAGTAAAAGACCTCTTTTGGTTCACTGCTTCTATGGGTTCAGTCCGGTGTACTTGCTTGCCAGAAACACATTTGGCTCTTTAATGATGACTTTTCTCGTCTTCGGATAGTTTACCTACACTTCCCTCACTTTTCACCACATTTCTCACTTGCGTCTTCAAACGAGACCTGGCTGGGCAAAAAAAGAGGATTTGTTTGTAGAGCCTCGTTACCATGCGGGTAATCTGTAGGCGGCAGTGAAGGTGTTTGTTTAACGACGAAATGGACACTGCTGGAACGTGTCGATTAAACGTGCCATCTGCCGTCGCGCGATGTCTGCTCTTGCCGCTGACATTGGCGCCTTGGTACATCCCGGCTCTCGCTGGCCTCGGCCTCCCTTCACACATTCCACCGCCCACTGCTGAGGCGTCTGGCCCAGCCCAAGCAGCCACGCCCCACCATTGCCGCTCCATCTGAGCCCGAAGTTTGATTGGTCCTCCACACCCGAAAACTCCTCAAGAAGGATATATATAAATTGAATGACTACATCATATTTCGACTGTTTCGATTGCAAGCACAGCATTGACCTAGCGTTTAACTGATCGGGTGGTGGTTTTCTAGAACATGGTTTAAGATCAGTTCAGTTTCTCAAAAAAACCGCTCAACTTAGACACGTGCATTAGCGGAGTAATTGCTTGCATTGGCTTGTCCCCTGTCATTAGCACGGCGTCAGCCCTTGTGGATCAAAGGAAGACCTCCCAAGATAGTGCCTATTTTTTTCCCTTGAAAATAAAACCTACATCAATGGGGAAGTGTGCGTGTGAATATGCGCAGGTGTAAATTTTTGTGTGTAGAGAAAGCGCTTTAAGTAACTATGTTATTATGAGTATTGGCATTGTGTGAATGCTCGGCTATCAAAAAGCCAAACTCATGTCAAACAAGGAATAGCACCCACCCAATTTTGGACTTATTGAACACGTCACCGACAACCTCATATACCTATTTACCTCTGACATGACAGGCTTGACAATGGAGCCACGATTTATGTGAAGCTAACCCCACACCTAAATTAACTATTTTGGTGAATTTCAAAATCAGTGTTGCAAGCTTCAAAGTGGGGGACAGGACGTGCGCAAACGCACCCGTACCTCCTGGGCCTGCGACGACGTGTCCCCTTCGCTTCGGCCCCCTCCGCTCCCACTTTCTCTCCTACGTATGGTACCAAATGGCGTTAACAGGTGTGCATGTGTGCACATGGCACCTTTGGCCCCGATTCGACCACTTCGTTAACCTGCCTTCTTCACACACACGCACACACCCTTGGGTGTATCTGATTTACTAATGGTGTGCTAAGTGTTTAGATAAGAAAGTGTTATAAATTTCCGAGGCAAATTTTCAATATTTCCATGCGTGCAGTTCGATATAAATAACCATTTTTTTATAAAATGCAACACGACTCAAGTTTCAGCATAAATTAACAAATTTAACTTCCGGTTGCATTTAGCAAACCCAACATTACACAATTATGTATCCCGCGAACAAACTAGTCAAATTAAGAGCCAAGATAGCCACGGTAATGCACGGTAAAATGCCATGGGTACTATGCATGTTATTATTTCAGATGTAGGTCTAGTTTCAAGTTATCAGATTTTTGCACGTGCCTTTCGAGTTTTTTCCTTGTTGTTAACGTCTCAAACAAAACAAGATTTGTCAACAAACACACATTAAAATTAAATCCGCATCATTAATTAGGCTCACACCTTGATTATCCGATAAATTTTAGGTAGACAAAAATAATTTAATCATAAATTTCCCTTTTTTGCAATCTGCCATGAGAGCGGAATCAAATCAGCTGGGTCCACATGCTTGTCGACGTCCCCAGTTAAAGGTGCTCAAAACAAAACAAACTTCATATACTTGCGGTTATCGAATAGTCATATCTGGAACTTAAGTCGAACCGTTTGCAAAGTTAATTCTATAACATTTATTTTATAATTGTCAACGGTATGACTTGTTACGGATAATACTCTCGCTTACAGACAGAAAACCGCTAGCAAATATTAACAAACTGCTATTAATACATCTTGTATGCAGTCTGACTTCCGATTAGATTGATTTAGCTTCGACTTGGCATCCAACTTGACAGATTACACGACGAGAGCTATCTGTTGCTTTTAACCTAGGGGCTCCGCTTAACCGCGTAGGTCTCTTAAGGAACCACGAGACACACACATACACACGTCACCGTTGAAAGTGATAGCAATTTTGTATCGAGTTGGCACGAGAGAGCGTCTGGCGTGATGCTGAATGTTTCAAAGCACCTCCGGTGACTGGGCTGGCGGTGGTAATACAGCTTGCGCCATAGGTGGCATTCGTACGGGTCTGGATTATGTATCGACTACTGCTGATTGTTAATTGGTGGGGGAGGGGGGAGAGTGACGGGTGCAAAAAGGCTGATGATTACACCGTTAATTGGACGCCTCAGCTCAGCGTATGTTACAATTGTATTTTGGTGAACAGTGATTTGTGGTGCCACCCCACTGCCGTGCAGGGGGGCTGCGATCATGGGCTCCACCCCGCGTGACAGAACTTGTGCTTTCGAAAAATGACACAAATTTACCTGGATTACCATAAAAGCCATATACTTTCGAAACCTCAATCAAAAATCGGTGGTTGATGCAAAAGTTAGCCTAAAATGAGATATTTTTATAATAAGGGCCGAGCATAATAATGAGCTGTACAAGACGTTTTAACTCAGAATTGATTTAAAGCCAAGACATTGGTATCTTTCCTGAGTAAATTTGGGAACCACTTAAATCCTTCACTGTAACGACCTCAATCCCTGAACTCCCTGACACCTGGTCTTGACTGTGATCCGCCAACATCGTCCCGACTCTGAGCATCTTACTCCGTTATATTAGTGGTCCACTTTTACTGCTCCCATTTTCTGACCTCCATTCCGTCAGTTCTTCAAGCAAGTAGCTGAGGACCAAAAAGCAAATTGGCGATCTCAGTCCTTACATTAACTACGTTTTGACGTTTTGTCACCCGAAGCCGTGTAAACATTAAAAGCATTTCTTTTTAATCGATACAACCAACCCAAATCCTTAAAATCTTTAGCACTATGAATAATTTCAGTTCTCGAGCCTACAACAGTTTGCGTGTTATGCAATCAGCGCGTGGCCCAATGAGGTTTTTGTGGGGTGGGAGTCACCAAACTGGAATACCAACGTTCTTATCATTCCAAACTCCTTTACATAGTCAATATTGAATTATTATGAAACAGGACAAGGCTGTCCACCCTAATTAAACGTCGATTTATCAAAAAGGAAGAAAAAAATGAAACAGCTCCACCTAACCACTTCGTTAATTTAAACAAAGAGACACCTTGGGACACCTTATGTAACTGAGCATATTCTTTTTATCGCTTTTGCATTTCTGCCATAAGTGTTCCCTACCGAGGATAAAAAGGAATCAACACTGAATTCTGAACTTTAGACCACGGAAATAAACACTATAAAAGCATAGTGACTAATAGCCTGTAGTCAAAAAGGGAATCACAGTGGTCTAGAGGTATCTGGGAGCAACGTAAAAGACCCTGCTGCTAAACACATTAACTTTACCAAAGTATTTAACCACAAAATTATTAACCAACCAAGGCATTAATTAATTCAAAAGGTGTGCACCATGTGATGCAGTCGGAGAAATCAATGAAACAAATGATTTTGAAGATTTCCAACTCTGTGCATCGAGCCGAATTTGGTTGAAATGTAGAGTTCAAGTCCTCAAGAGTACAAAATCACCATTCCTCATCAATTTTGAGCACAATCAGGATGTATTTTGATGTGCTTCTGAAATAAATGGCCTCAAGATGTTATTGAGGATTAAATTGAGACGTTAACTTCTGGTCCATCGATTTTTCAATTATTTAAAATTATCGCTTGTTAAACAGAGGTAAATAATTTAAATGCCTTTCTGAAAATGCGTGGAGATATGGAGTTACATCCTAGGAAAGAAGAACCCCGTCGTATCCACTTAGCATCACAATACGCAATCCCTGATTCAACTTCTTGTAAAAGCCCACAAACGTTTGAGGGGGAACTTGAACGCCCTTCTAAAGACTACATCGAATCGCTGAAGCAGGCCATCAGAAAACACACTGCAACACTCCAAGGAGAGGCCCGGCGATGCCAAGAAACACCTGATGCCTTATACGAAGTGTCTCAACTGGAGGAACAGGTAGACCGCTTACAAAAACGTCTAGACAAATTGGACTGCCAGGTGGAACTTTGCATCGTCGCTAATAAACACCTGAGAACAACCACGAAAGGTGTTATGATTAAACTATTCCAGCAATCGACCCAATAATATAACATTCCACATGAATGTCTTTTATGACGAAAAGCTTCGAACATGAGTTGCAATTATTTTCGTTAAAATCTATTCCATTCTCTAAAGTAGGATCCCCATCTCTAGACCACTAGTAAGAGTTATAGCTGCTAATTAGCGAAAGTGCTTTTCCATTATCATCAAATTGGTCAAAAGTAGTCCTGTTTCTCCATTTAGATGGAGACATCATTTTTAGATTCTGATTGGTTCCACTTCACCTGATGAACAGTCTGAAAAAATCGTGTGCTGACACAATCATTGTCAGTTATTAATCAGTGTCGTTAATCAGACAAAATCGATTTCATTTGACTTTACCAACGAATGTCATGTGTTCTCCCGATAAACAGGCTTGATTTTGTAATTCACCAGTTGGTCACAGAATATGCAGTTAATTATTTTATCCAAATTTTAAAAAAAAATTATAGTTGCCCCATTGTCAAACGAAAAAGACATGACAACCGTGGTGGCTGCCAAAACCACAGAAATGTGTCCACACAAAAAGATGCAATCCAATTCGATGGTTTGCAAAATTGCTGTGAATTATCTTTTTAATCAAAGGAACCATTTCCCAACATGTTTATAGTCATTTATTCAAAATATCAAATGCTGATGTCGTGAATGACAATAATTTGAAGTCGGAAAACCTAAAAGAAATTTGCTCAGTCTTTCTAACTTAAAGCAGCTTATGTGGCCACATGATAGCGAATTATCCAGTTTCAGCCCTATATTTGTTTCTTGATTAACTAGTTAATTTTGTTGCTGCCGATTTCAAATTCAGTATTTCCTTGAAACCTCAGAACCGATTTCCTATTTTGCACGTACCAAGCCTAGACAGAATCGAATTGACAGCAGTGGTGGGGTTATAACCCAGGCACAGGCACAAACACACATGCACGTACACACACACCAAGCAACAAGATTTTGATCAGAAAAACCCTCAAATGTCGCCTTTGTACACTCAGTCTTTTGTACTATCGTATTGCGGAACGCGCTTCTATGCTTAGTGTAATCCCAATGTGCTGCCTAGAAAACGCAGTTTTGGAAAAGTATTGCATTTTAATGATGTGGCTCAGTAATGGTGTTTCCGATTATCAGTTATGAGGAATTCTCAGGTATTAAAATATCACTGGGAAAGGTTCAGCCAAAGGATGCCACAAATATGAATCTGAAGGTTCGTCTTTTAAAGGTATAGCAGGTAGTCACCCAGAACCGGGACAGGAGGTACCGGGTTCTGGGAAAAGGTGTTAGTGGTGACCCACCTTTCAGAAAATTGACTGCCTTAGTTTGTGTAACGATTCACCAGCGGCTGCAACTACTGTACCAGCTGGTGGTGTCAGCACTGCTGGGTGGGCGGGTGGATGGATGGGTGGAGGTGGAAGGGGGAATGGAACAGTGCACCAGGTGTCAGTGCTATCTCTCCCAGGCCATCTCGGGCTGACCACGTGCCTGATATGTGACATCAGTGACCTGGTGACGCACGTCAAACAACTTATGAAACATTTCTTTGAGCAAATCGCTACTATCTTAGACGGAAAGTGGAGGGGGATGGAGGGGACTGCATCAGGAACGAAGACATGTGCAGATTAGATCACTTTTGAAATCACTTGCTAACTGCATTGCCATCAGCTGAAAACAACATTTTTTAAGATTTGAAATCTCGAGAATCGTCCAAGACTGAAAAATCCAACCATTCAGCTTAATCTCTGCCCAAGTACCCAATTAAACCCACCTATCAAATATGAATTACGTGTGGGAGACAGGTTTGTTGTGTGAAGCAGTTGGAAATATTTCCATTTAAATAAATTTTGCCAAGGGTCGACCTAATCACCGTCCCACACTTTGATAATGCATTACGACAATCAGTAAAGTCTCACGACTTTGTGACGACCAGCAATGACCATTTGTGCAGTTGGTGGTACTAAACTTTCGAAAAGATCTCTTGGCATTAAGCAGATCAATGTTAAGAAATGCTACTTTTTCGGACCACATGAGCTGAATTATTCAATAAGGGAATCCTAACTTTGAAAAATCGAGACATCGAAATTTGAACAGGCTAAGGACCACGTTTATGTCAAGGCTGTTTTTAGGACCTAGAGGCGTGGTACCCTAGCAGCCGGCTGTCCCTCAAAATAAAAAAAAACCATTATTTTTCAAAGTCCGCCTTACAGTGTTTAGAAGGAAAGTCATTGTCCAAAGTGGGAATAACATTTGTTTCAGAAAACCGTTTGTCTGTTTTTGCCACAGAACAACATAGCTGACTTTAATTGTCTACAATAAAATATATCAGATTTACCGTTTATTGCTGAGTTCATATTTTATCAAATCCATTCCTATTCGAGGAAAGTAGTCGGATCTACTGTTTGCCCCAGTGTAAAGTTACGTAATTCATATAAAACAATGAGAAAGCCAATTAAATTTTCCAGTAGTCATTCATTTTCGTAAAATCACTTCGTGCGGTAAAAAATTACAGGCTTGGAACACCGTACAACTGTGTAAAAGTTCATTAAAAAACTTGTTGTTAAACTGATTTATAAGTCAGATTTTCGCCACATTGGTTTTATTTACAGGATAATTCACCCTCCATTAAGTTGGTTAATCATTTGACCAATCCACTGGGCAGGAACTCGTCTAATACCACCCTTATCAGTTCCGGTTACGCGTCTAGCCAGTCGGTATGTTATTGTTTCAACCGTCCAAGTCCAGCACCCACGACCCCTGTCCACTTCCCACACTGAAACCCCGATTTGACACGGATTATAATCCGATCAGGTGCCTGACCGAGTTGGCCGAGGCGAATCGGGGGAGGAGGGGGGAATTCGACTGGGTTGGCGTCGAGGGGTGGCGGCGGCGGCGGCCGAGGGATTAGAGGCCTACTGGAAAAACAAACATTGCGGGAACTCGAAGGGTGTGCGTGAAACTTGAGGGATCGATTACACCAGTGGGAATAGGTCTGAGTTTCATAGTCAGAGACCGGAAAGTCGTCGTCTTTCTGCGTATTCCGTCTGTGCATATTTTTAGTCACAAGGGCCCCGCGCTCCGGTGCTAAACACCATTGAAGATGAGGAGCTCACTCGATGGGTCTGGTCGGTTCACTTAGATATTCCATGCCTTTAACTGTTCTAGTTCACCTTGAGCACCGTGGTTGGTAAGTTGAATTCGAGGGATCAGAATGCCACACTGGCCACCTCGCAAGAACTCACCAGGTCAACTCTGACGGAGTTAATAGATTTTTCCCAGTTTTGTTCCACAAAGTGGTAATAAATGCGGGTTTCAAACCTTAACCTAATGTAACCACAATTGAGAACTAGGAAGTAGTTGCAATGGTATTCATGTTTTGGAGCTCTCTGTTTGTACTCTCGGGCTAGTCGAAGATAAGACAGAATATACAACGAATGACACTTTAGTTGGCTCTCTTAATTTCAGATGCATAAACTACGGTTTGTCGTCCAGACCGCTTTTTTAGACCACCATAAGTGGCCTGACATTAAATTTAGCGAGTACCAACCAGAAAGTGCATATTTTTCAATATTTTTGGGTCTCATAAGTAAAAGCATCCTGTTTTTGCAGACAATGTCATCTACAAAGCAGTCGTTTGACGAGACAATGTGGTTGATGTGGTCTCCGAAGTTGTCCCTCTTTTCAGAATCCACGTGACTGAGCCGGAACCACGGACGTTTAATAACAACGACGCAGTGGCCTCTAAAACTAGCTCCGGGCAAGAAAGATCCAAGATTCCATATCTACCTTGGTCAATCAGATTATTCTGCAATATCCATCGAGTCAGTTCACATTGGGGCTCTGGTGTAGTTGTGAATGCAAAACCAGTTGAAGGATACAGAAACCCTAACGTTTTGCGTTTGTGGAAAGCACTTTTCCACTTGTCCAGCATTTAGTATCACACATTGAGCCAACAGATTTATTTCAAGAGTATTCAATGAGATATGAGGGAGCCTTTCTCGCTTACGCTACTCGTGACTGCCAGAAATGAGTTGAGCTTCGATAATTGCGATTACCGAAGCCTGAATTGTATTTTTGTCGTTAAAAAGCCACACGTTACCTGTGTGTCCTTTAAATGTGGCATAAATATCCTCCGAGGTAGTTATGCCCCTAAGCAATTTCGAATCCACCTGATCTTGGGATTTGTTTGCACAAATAAAGTTCATTATGACCAACCACTCATGACGCACTGGCAAATTTTTACCCCTCAAACAAACCTTTTGTCCACGATGGTAATGCAGAGCCCTTCAAGTGTTCTCACGACGGGTAAGTGGGATCACATTCATTTGATTGCCACGCTGAGCTGTTGTATTCAGTTGAATATTGAGGATTTTCATATCGTCTAGGTTGCTAACTTGTGCGTTGCCCGAATATTTAGAAGCCAAAACAACTCGTCCATTCTGGATTCAACCAGTAGATCGATAAGTGGCTTCGCTGCCGTCTCTATGAGCTGCATAGCCCCCACAATGCACACGGCCACTAGACAAAAAGTAATCTCGACGTTCGCAAGCTTTCCTCACAGTTCTGACTAAATTGGAACACGTTGGTTGACAATTTTTCCAGATGAGTGATGCAATACGATGCACTCTTTAAACAGACTGAACCAGAGAACAGGCCATAGGCATTGTGTTTTCAAATGAATCCAAATCTATTAATGAACTTTGGGTCGTTTGATTATTTTTGGTGCTTGGAAAGGTTAAGGACAGCCACGGACTTACCGGCTTGTCCTAACGTCTTTTCCACACTACAGGAACGTCACAGCAGAAGGCCCGTGGAGGAATTTTCAGTAGGCGCCCGTTGTTAAGGGGGTCTGTGGTGATGATTGGTGTGTGTGTGTGTGTGTGAGGGGGGCACGGCTTAAACGCAGTTGTGCAAAAGCAAGAAAGAGGCACACTTTGGGCCCATCATTGTGGTTGGAGGTGGTGGATTTGGTTCGACTGAGGTTAAGCCTGTGTGTGAAAACTTGTGCCACGAAGATTTGCGCGTGTGCACGCAAGCATGCAGCATCTCTTTAAACTAGGTTATGGAATGACGCAGTGGTGAAGATCCAGTTGATTTCATCCATTGCAAACGCGCAAAGACGACGCCTTTCACAGTATGATCACGTTGAACCCTAAATTGGCAATAGGTGAAATAGGTGACCATGGTTTCACGTTTTTAGAGCCGACCCACCATCAATGCTTTTCAATCTTACACTCGATATTTCGAGACAAGCCTCGCGATACTTTGTGAGAAAGAGGAGTCGAGATGTGCTTTGGCTTCTCAAACCGCAAAGCCACCAATGAATTTTGCGCCCCCTCCTCGACACCTGAAGCGTTGAGGGTTTTTCACGGTAAGATGCAGAAAAGGATTCTTTCTGGTAGCGATAACTGAGACCGACGTGAAAAATTTGTTTTACTTTTGACAAATATAGTATATTTGAAAGAGCGATTGTCTTAAAAACAAAAGGAATGCTTAAAATATCGGGGAAATTCACCTCATAAAAACTTTGGTTCAGTGACAGAATTTACGCTAACTTAAAAAATGACGGATGGACATAAACGGATTGAAGCTACGTATAGAAAATATTTGACGAAAACCACAACGTGCTTGCCTTTGAAAATCTCCATACTAAATGGAATCGCTCGTGAGTTTTACTACTGGCCTGTTGTGCGCAGCTCTTACACGAAATTTCTGAAATCCACGACTGCAGCAGGACTGCTCGACTTTGTTTGTGTCCAAAGTCCGAAAAGGAGCGGCTCATGTCCCCTTCCACCTAGGGTTTCCTGTCACAGTGGCTTTTACTCTGCAGCAAACCTTGTAAACGCACACAATGTTTGCGTAAGCCTCGTGGCTGCGTTGAAATTAGAGTTAGTAAGCACCCTCTTTGCTCTAGATCAGGTCCTAGTCTTCCCTTTAGACATTTGTCACAGTTTTAGAACTTTCAATTGGACTAGTCATTTAAAAAATGTATGGTGAGAGTTAACCTCATTGACTCAAATGAATTAGCGTTTGTAAATAGCCAGAGCTCTTCGTTTAACGACTCGTGCAAGTACCGTGTTACAGCAGAACGGTGCAGCTATCAAGGTGGTATTTAGCCTGACTCACACACACTAAAAAAGCTTGTGTTGGCCCACCAAGCACTGGCTAAACACCAAAATAGCCTATTTCTGCATCAGGGCCAAGGCGTAATAGGCTCCACTCACACGGCTACTTGTTGAGTATGTATTACACTTTGTCAACAAAAATGCTGCTGTGGCCCCCAGTGTGGCTTTAGGAACCACACCAGGGTCGGCGATGCCCATCGACACGGTCCGTCCAAAGAAGGAGGCGGAATGCAGATAACGTGTAGCCCGACTTGTTTATTGACACAATAGTGATGTGTGTGTGTGTGTGTACAAGATAAGTATCTTCGATCCATTCTCGGCTTGGTTCTCGCCTCTCGTAAAGCTTCAACTATCTGACACCAACGCCCAGGCGTCACGTGCCACCTATCTTACGATCAACCTTTCAGATATCCTGCTGAAAGAAAAAGTGGTATCTACCACAGCAAAATCATCCCGGATGTCTTCCGACAACGTACAATTGCGTCAGAAGTTTCATTCACCATCCGGCGACGACTATTCACCTCGCTTAGTCCCTCGCGTTCATTAATTTCCAAGGCCTCAAATCGTCCAAACCATACTTACGACCTGCCTTTCAGAAATACTGTGGGAAAGGAAAGGTTCGTCCATTTCATTCGCAAAGGAAGAGAGCTATGGCGAGCAGTAAGCGAACACAGCAATCGTGAGCAAACTCTCGTGGCAAGAGTGAGCGAACATAATTCGATTGATTTATGTGAATGCATTTTACGCAGCTGTGTTCGTTCAGGAACCGGTGTTTAGCCGATCCTATATAAATTGATTTTTCACTTTTTACACACACACCAATCCTGCCATAATAAATTAGTTGAGCTACTCGTTATCTGCATCTCTTCACTTTTTTCAAACAGACTGTGTCGACGCCATCGTCGGTCCTTGTGTGTTTCCCAAAACTGCACCGAAGGCCACAATAATACCATCCCTGTTGTGTAGAAAGCAAAACTCAGAATGAGAGCATTCACTATTTTCGTTTGACCGATCCCACTGCCTACGCCAGTTCCCGTTAAGTCGTCGCGGGCCGATGGCGTCACACAATACAGATGTTTTGCTTGAGACCATTTAAGTCATGGTGAGGCCCACCAGAACTTTTCTTTTATTGTCACGTCACCGTTGGCAGAATTTGTTTGCTGTAACCCACATCTTAAGGAATCCAGATATAGACAAAAATGCTACCTAGTCAATACGACAATTTTCAAGTGAATTGCCGAAACAGCGAGATTTTGTGGCTGACGTTGGAGAAATATGCAAGAAAGTAAGGAAATTAATTCGCGAACCCGTGCCCTTTGCGACACCAACGACGATTTATATCGAACACCCCGCGTAATCAATCCGGACAATTCCCAGTAATTTTCATTATCACAATTGTACGTATTTGAGAAGGGTCCTTTGCAGTCTACTCGATTAAACTTCGTGTAATTATTGGGGATGGGAAAGTGGAAATGTTGGGCAACTCAAAAGGTGCTAATCAGGTGGTATAAAGGTGCGAAGTCGGAGGTAAACTTAATCAGTCACTGAAGGAGAACTACTTCTTCACTTTATTAACGTGCGAAGTAACACTAAGGTCATGTTATAATTTACCAGAAGACCGCCTACTTATCGTAGCACCAAAGAAATATCTGAAAGGACTCCAGTCTTGATACCTTAAGAATTTTGCTAGAATGGGAAAAGCTACTCATGTCGAATGGCTAACATATAAATCCCTATACATAGTGGTCAATTAAGCTATTAATATAAGTTGAATATTCGTCGCCTTTAAGAGGTAACTTTCCTTGCGGCATGACGTATTACAACCACCCGAATAACTAAACTCCGACGCACGCAGTAATCCCTCCAATAAAGTGTGCGAAACCATTCAGCCGTTCCAGCACACAAACCAATCGCTGGATAGCTGGACGCAACGTGCGCACCAATCAGTAGACGCGGCTCTTCAATTGGTTCGCGCACGGGTGGCCAGGTTAGAACAACAAGAGACTGAACACTCTAGCTGCCTTGCCTTGCACCACACGCAGCGGTTATGTTTTTGTTATCTCAGTAAACACTCCATCAATGCATACCCTCCAAAACAATCTTGGACACCCCCACACCCATCTCTTTTATAATACAAACAGAAACGTCATCGGTAACTCTCCGCTAGTGGAGAAAACAGAGGAAGGCGACAGCAAACAACCTCAAAATATTTCTGTTCCAAACCAGTGTGTTTCGGTCGAGGATTGGTCCGGAGGTCTCCCAGAGGATATTCGCATTAATGGAGATGCCAGTCAAATACAAGGCAGCTCACTACCTACTTATCCCAGTGATTTATCCTGTTTTGCATCCACTTTGACAAGGATCCCGGGCACAGCAGATGGTGGATACGCATTCCCACCGGCGTCGCAAATGCACAGCACCACTGACCAGTCAATGAAACCTCCATACTCGTACATTGCTCTTATCACCATGGCCATTGACGCCCAACCAGACAAATTGGTCACACTGAGTGGCATCTACCGTTTTATTGCAGAGAGGTGAGCCGCTTTGCCTGACGTTGTGCATTATCTATTGAGAACTTATTGCAAATTATTTGACATTTGTTGATTTGATATTTTTTTGCAAAAAAAGTTCACGCTGAAGGGATTTTTGAATGGCATATCCTATGCCAACAGTCCCCTTCGCAATTTACACTCGATTCTCCTTTATGGTCACAGCAAGACAAATCACGGGGTTGTTCACGATGTAATCAATTATTAGACTCTCCTTTTTGACAGTGCATGTCAGCGCTGCTTTGTGCGCTTTCCAGACTTTGCGATCAGTGAGGTTTTGTGCAATCCCGGATCACCAGCGTCGGTGAGAAAGCTCATCTCAAATGAGGCTGTTTTACACACATGTCCACCAGAGTGATCCAGTTTTGAATTGGCTCCAGTCTCACAAACGCAAGTACGGAGTTTCATTAAACCATCCAAGTGCATAGTGGGTGGATTAGTACAGAGGGCCTTAGACACAGACAACCTCAGAGGATGTCGACACTGGACGAGTGCTTTTAATCTCAAAGACTTCCTTATTGAAATATGACGAGACACAAGGGTGAGGAATGGGATTGTAAGCGTAAAACATTGCTAAGCGAAAATACTTAATTAGGGTCATTGGGACAAACAACCAAAATATTTCCTTCTTTGTTAGACATCCAAATTCGTTTTATCCCATTTTAAATTAGCTTTGTCTACCTATCTGTTGAAGCAGAAATACCTGCCACCTGAAAATGCGCTGCTTATTTGCCCATTATTAAATGTCACCAAGCAATCCCTCTAGGCATTATCAGTGCAGAGATACGCTTACAAATTGAATTCAGCTTATACTGCATACAGTTTGAAACCTCTCTAGAATAACCCATATTTCTGGCTTACTATCTAAGCTGGATGGAACCACATTCGGTTTTGTTTACCTCAGAGATTGGTTGGGCTCTTCGAGTTTACCTAGTATCGAAATCGCACTTTTATGGAGGCGAGACAAATTATCAAAAGGGCGCTCAAAATACTGTTTTCGGATTGCACCACACACACTTAACAACTGGCGATGATGCGATGTGACATGGCATAAGCATGGAGGAGTTGGGTTGTTGGCATTATGTGACTCACCAAATCCCCTCGACCGCACTTCACTCAATCTTTTAAGCTCATTTGCTATCATAATAAAGTTATCTATTTTCCGAAAATATTTCAGATTTCCCTATTACCGTGAAAACAAGCAAGGGTGGCAAAACTCCATTCGGCACAATTTAAGTTTGAACGACTGTTTTGTAAAGGTTCCACGGGACGAGAAACGGCCAGGTAAGGGCGCATTCTGGACGCTGCATCCAGCCGCGCACGGCATGTTCGAAAATGGCTCGTTCCTTCGCCGAAAACGACGCTTTAAAACACCCCACAGTGACATGCCTTTCGGAAGCTCTACAGCAGTATCAAATCTTATTCGCAAGCGAGGTGCATCTAAGTCATCGAGGAAACAGCACAACTCTACATCGTCTAGCACTACGGAGACGGATTGTACAGTGGCTGAATCAATGGCAAAGAACGCAGACGTTAAAAAGGAAGATTGTCTGGAGGATGGTTCATCATCCTACGAGGAGGTGGCTCCTCTGCAACGCCTGGGAGGCTTTGCTTTCCAGGAGCCCGCCTACCAGCCGTACCAGGCGGCCGGGGGAGAGGAGAGGAACGCCAGTGAAGACAAGCACAGCACGGTTTGGGGATGGTCCGGGTTTCGTGGGTGCAGTCAACCTGGTGAAAGAAACGGCCACTGTTGTGATGTGGTCGAGTATGGCAGACCTGTGGTAAGTTCTGGCAGTTGGCCTGAGGCGTTTCCCGCGTAGGTGTGAAAACGTGGCGATGTCGCGTTGTATTGCTTTATGTGCAGAGCGTTGTGAAGATTGAGGGACGCCTTCACTTCGGATAATCAGGCTCTTGCAATGTGAACATAACAGAGTAGTTGGCAATAAGGTACTTGATGACATGCGTGTAACGGTGCCAGCCGGTGGTGCGTCAATGGCAGACTACTTTCGTTGCTTAAGTATACTGTATATTCTGGCGTTATAGACTGACTCAACAGATGACCAAATCAAACCTCTGCTCAACTCTACACATACAGGACAATTGCGCCCATTTCCGCCACTGACTCATAATCAAGATTTTAACTTGTGGACATCACGGCAATTCCTCCCACCGAGCAACTCCAACCTCGAGCTGTCCACCTCGTGCCCTCGTCCAACTGGAACGATATACCCTTTCCAAAACCCCCAGCAATTGCCTCAGTACCCACCACACAACGCTTGGGTGGGCGATGCATCCTTGATAGACCACACCTACCTGATGATGTCAAGCCACCTGAAGCACAGCGCCATGCAGATGAATCAACAACAGCATCAACTACCGCCCAGTTGGTTCGATTTAGGCTACGGGGCTGCGTCCACTGCGTACAACGTCGCCTCGCACGACTCCTCGGCCAGTCTTGCGAGCCCGTCACCGGAATCGGGCGGAGTTGCGCCCAGTGCCGCCATGGTCGCAACAGATCTGCCGTCACGAGCGTCGGAGTACGCGCAAACCCACAACTACCCCTTCAACGATGGTGAACCACACTTTGGCAATGCCGACACTGCCAGGAACGAGGTCATGGGTTACCCGTTGGTCTTGAAGAGAGAGTCATGACAAAAGGCTCTTTATTTTCTGGGCTAGTTTATAATTTTGCATATTTATTATACAGTCACTTTTGTACACGAGGGCTATGAATACTTATAACTTCCCTGAATGTAGTCTTTTGGCAGAAAGTTTGAGCATCCAAGGTAGCACGCGTTAAATGCTTTGGAAGGGAGGAACTGTGAGTTAGCGAACCAAAAATTGTCAACAAACGGGGATCTGCGTAGTGGTTTGTTCGCCGTTAACTCACAGCTCTGCTAGCTAACAGCCCGTAACAACGTGAAAGGCAAAACAGACGACAGCGAATACTACAGTTTTTTTTTAACTCAGACCACCCAACTCTATTTACATGAGAGTGCGTGAGTGAATATCGATCGTCAACTGTAATCAACAGTCGATGATAATCAACTTTAAGACAGTCTACGATCAGAATATCCTGTTTTGCATTTCTGTCAATTGTGACACACTTATTTGCGCACCGTGGAACATTTAAGGGGTCACCATAAGGTGGCTATTAAGGCCTCTTGATTCTATCGACACTAACGAAGACATAGGGGAAAGTCAGCAAACATGGCTGGATCTGTGTTTGTCGTAAGGAAACTCTTGTTGGCATTGGTGGAAGTTCCTTCATGGAACATTTTAACTGGGTGACGTGTGACGAAGATGGAAAGTCAGTAGTGTGATCAGAGTTTGTGACCATTTTACCAGGCAGACACAAAGTTGTGCCGAATACAAGTTCTGCTGGCGTGGAGTTAATGTCTCCCTTTACTATATCGCAAATGGAGAATAAAATCAAAGTAATGCACCGAACCAGTTAGTGGACGTAACTTTTGAAACAATAGCTGATTTAGCTGCTGAAGGAAACGCTCAAATATGCGATTGAATGCCCATGATACGCTGTAGCATGGAAATATTTGTATACAAGATAGCTGTTTAAATCATGAAACAAATAAGATGTGAATTGTGCATCGCGATCAGATGTAGTAGAACTTGGTACACTGAATGACGCAACTCATGATTCTATAAACGCTCGGGCAACACTTTCAGCAACACTGTCTTTAGTAGAGACTGCTATCGGCAAACGCGCAAACAATCCACGAAAGTGAGGTTATAGGTAAAGCCACAGGATGGGGGAAGAGATCCAATTGAATCCATGTATACGTGTCGAAAACGCCCGTCTGGGAGGGGAAAATGTCCTGGTTGATACACCGATACTGAATTCAGAGTTTGACCCATAAACCCACGTTTTTGCGGACGCTAGGCCAGAGCAAAGCGATCAATTGTCAAGTGCAAAGTGGTGTAAACACCAGGATTTGAGAGCGAATGAAAGTGGTCGAAAATTCGCCTTCCAAATTGGAAAGGAAAATAGGGTTGAGGTCTGCCAAATGAGGTATTGCACGTAGTTTTGGTAAAATAGTGAGGGAGTGACAGCTCTTCCAAACTGAGACCAGAATCTTGACGAATTTGTCGTACTCCTGGGTCATTAATCAAGACCGACACCAGGAACTGATAGCTAATGGATATGTGCTCGGGAAAGTGTATCGCTCACGGAGTTATCACTCCTATCAACGTGGAAAAATGCTCATTGTGAACCGTGAAACATAGTCAAGGCACATGGATTCGAATGGGAAACACCGATCGAGCGCTTCATAGCAGGTATAAATCGAGGGCTTGTGATGAGTAAAAATGGTGAACTCAGGTCTTTCCAATAGGCGACGGGAGTTTTTCACAGCTAAATTAATCGCCAACATTTCTCTGAAAACTGTCGTGTAGTGGGTCTTAGCTGGTTGGAGCTGTCGAGAGAAGAAGCATGATGGTTCAGTAAAAATGTCTGGTTCTTGTTGAAGGACTGCACCTACTGCAGTTCGGGAAGTTTTACTCCCTTTTTTCAGTGACAAAATTTTGTGATGTCTGTTAGTGCCGCATTATGCAAACCAAAAGCCATTCGAAGGAACTCGTATAACTCAAACAGAGTAATAACGGCAGTTGTAGGGACGTCTTCAGGGCAACAGGCATCTGACGGAAGGCCCGGAAAAGGTTAAGTCTTGAAGAGACTTAAGAACCGCTTAAACCTTAAATCGACGTAATGAATGTGTGGGATGGGCTACCGGTCAGGAACTGTGACACTTTCCAGGGCTCTATAATCGCAGGGTCCCCAGCCTTCAGATTTCTTAGGCACCATTGTAACGGGGCCGGCCAAGAGCTGTCGGCAGGACAAATTATGCCACATATGCTCATACTGCTTTGGCTGCTCCGGGTTCATCAGGCGCAAGTCGGCTGGCTTTAGTGGGCGTTGGCGGACCTTTAGTCACAATATTATGCATGACTTGGTGAGTAGGTTTGCAGGGCGCGTGGGTGACTGATAATTTCGTGAAACTCCATGAAGGTTTGGGAAAGGGTAAATGGAGCCCGATCGAATATTTTTTATACTGAACTTGCGTTGTGCCACATCAATTGGTAGACCAATCCGGGAAAGGAATTTATTTCAAATTTTTGGGACGTGAACATCAGCCATTGTAAAAAAAGGAAACTAGCCCTAGGCCTTGACCTAAAGTAAGCAACTTTTGACCCTTACGCAGCTTGAATTTGTAGGCCGAAAGCTTTGAGGTGGCGTTTGTCAGGTCCTGGAGGAATTACACTAATCTCGGCATCAGGTTCGACCAAAAACTTGAAACCGCCTACTGTATCAGAGCGGAATAATAGGTGACTAGATTTAGCGCCTAAGCCATTCGTAGCCGTTGTGGGTCAGTTGTCACGATTAGCAAATGAGCACTTGAAAGGCCTGTAGGTGCGTAGTTTAACCAATTTTTAGTTAGGGTTACATCTGGTTTTTAGGTGTATCCACAGCGTGAACGACGTGAGGTGCACTCGAGGTGACCGATTGAATCCGACCTCATTCAGATTTGTTAATAATATTTGTCCACTGACCGCCACAGGGCCATGACGAGTACGATTGGCAAATACCCACTATGGCGCCTGTCTACAGAAAACCCAAAATAGCATTGCTGCGGCGTCAAAAATTACAAAATCGTCTCATCGGATTTCCTGTATGGACTACCAGGCATTAGTACAACAAGGTTGACTCGATAGTTTACCACGAAGGTGCGTTATACTATTCAAATTTCATTTGTTTCCTGTGTTTCCCAACACCATACCGACCTGGCTGTCAATTATGATGAGCTAAAAAAAAAAATTTAATCAATGTCTCTATCGGTGCAAAGTGATCCCAGAAAGTCGGAGATTTGTTTTGAGAAGCTAACGACCGCCCACGAACAAGTCCCAAGAAAAAAAAACATTCCCGAAAGAGAAAACAACTCGCTGAAGGACCAGATCGATTTTACTTAAGCCTCACACGGTTGCTGCTCAATAGCAGTGGCATTAAAGTTCTCTTTAAAGGTTGTTCTGGACCACTTTCTACACTTAGATATGACACAGGAGTGATTTACGATACAGTAGTAAATACAACAAAGAATTTACAAAAGTGAGGTGCATAATGTGGGCGTTGGCACACACACACACACACTACTCTTTAATTTCGCAGGTCAACTCGGGGACGAAATTAAGCGTCAGCACGTAAGGCTGACTGGCCGCGAAGACAGGTGCCAGAAGTTTCTGGAAGAACACAGGCGAGTGACCGTCTTTCTTCTTCTCCGTGATCGATGGAAACCAATCCGATTCAATTTGACGGCTGGCGAAAAAGGCCACCGAATTTTCCGAGGGGCTTGTTCGTACCACCTCGCTGAAAAGAGCACAGAGAAAAAAGGAGATGCTTTTTAAATTTACAACCATTGCTTTCCACGCCAGCTACCGATGTAAGCCAGCAAAAACTTAACTTAAAGGCAAGCACGCATTATTCTGAAAATCCTTGGTCAAGATTTGCTGACTAATAGTAAGACCTGACCCCGTCCTTATGTCTCATTCCTTGCACCCAAGATAAGAGTTCAGTTTCGGGGAGTGGAATTTGTTCTACCGTATGGACGAAACTTTGGCAACGCAGGTGAGGTGGGTGACAAAGGGGTGGAACAATTACTAGAGCGGCTAGTTTCGAAGCATGCAGATCGGAAGTCGTCTCAGGCTGCTCCTGACAGTACACCGGCAACTGACGGCCTCTCGGAGTTCTCCTATGATCAGGAGAATGGCGTAAGGATCGAGTCCTGGTATTGGCGTTACGAAGACGTGATCCGGGCCGATCTTGCATCCCAGAGCAACGCGTGAAAGGTCAGTCTCCTCACCCGCAAACTGGGTCAAGCAGAACTGAAGAGACACACGGACACGATCCTCCAAGTCCTCGTTCGACTTCACTTTTGGAGAAACCGTTCAAAATCTCAAGCGGATGCTTGGAGAACGCACCACCTTGTTCAGTACTCTTAACCGATGTCTCAAACTTGCAATAGGAGAGTTCGACGACTTCCTTGACCATTTAGCAGTCGTCAGCCGAGAGTGCGAGAAAAGTCAATCCAAATCAGTGACTGATGACCAGCTCAAAACTCTCGTTTTCATTTGCAGCCTTCAAATCCCTAAGTACACGGGATCTGCAAACACGGCTGCTACATCTGATTGATCAAAATCCCTCTGTGACGCTGGGTGATATCCGCGATGAATACCTAAACTGGAGCAGCGTGCTGCATGACTCCAGAATGGTCCAAGCTGGGGGCCGCAGTCCTCCCGAAGTTAATGCGGTTCAACGTATCCAAAAACCACCTTCCACTTCTGACCCTCCCAGCCCTTGTCAGCCAAAGTCGGACCGAGAATCAGCCGACACAATTCGTCAAAGGAGAACAAGGGACAACCCTCCTTCTGCGTGTTGGCACTGTGGAGCCAGGCATTATGTCAAGTTCTGCCCTTACAAGCAGCACCGATGCCAGAAATGCAAAGTTATGGGTCATTATGACTGATTCTGCCAATCACCCCCATCTAACAGGAGTGGACGCCACCCCCATCTCCGCACAAAAGATCAAAAGCAAACCACCCAGCCCCACCATCGCTTCCCTCAGCCTACGGGTCACCTCCGAAGACACTACAGCAGCAGAGGATGTATGCAACTGTCCTCATCAATGGCCATTCGGTTCGTCTGCAGCTAGACACAGCCTCGGATTTTGCCATCATTTCGGAGAACCAATGGCGCTCCCTCGGTCGGCCTCCACTCAGGGCGGTGAAATTCACTTCCGCGGAACAACCTTTAGTGGCAAGTGTTATGTCATCAACGCCAATTGGAATTTTCTTGGTCTGGAATGGTTCGGACAATTGGGTTTGGCCGATATCCAGACCAGCTCCATCTGCAATGCCCTAAACTTGTCGAAACCATCCTGCGAAAATACCACGGACATCATTAGTAACCAGCCCACCACCAAGGAAGATGCCGTCATCGCCGCCGTCTACGTCAACGAAGGTATAACACAACAGATATCTCATATATTTTGTGCGCTGGCGGTTTCGATTCTTAACATCAAACAGGAAATGGCCTTGGGCAACACTACAACAGGCCATCCGTTACGTCCAAGGCAAATTGCCAAAACGCCCCCCCATCGGAGATCCTCAGCAGTTATTCCAGCGACGCGATTCCCTCTGCGTTATAGACGGTTGCTTGATGTTCGAAGAACGCGTTGTGGTGCCCAAATCACTACGCTTGCGGGTTCTTCACCAATTTCACACTGGCCATCCCGGCATCGGTCGCATGGAGTCTCTTGCCCGCAGCTACGCTTACTGGCCAAATATGGATCAGCAAATTGCAGACCTAATCAAGAGTTGTCGCCAATGTCAGCAGGCCGCCAAGAACCCTCCCAAGGATCCTTCGGTCCTTTGGCCACAACCACAAAAACCCTGGTCACGCATCCATACCGACTTTGCGGGACCGATCAACGGAGTCTCGTACCTTGTGCTAGTGGACGCCTACTCAAAATGGCCGGAAATCGTCCCAATGACTACCCCACAACAACGAGGACATTACAGGCTCTATCCCGGATTTTCAGCCACTATGGGATTCCGGAAACCATAGTCTCAGACAACAGATCACAGTTTACATCGCAACAATTCAAGGAATTCTGTCGACAACATGCTATTACACACATGCATTCCCCACCCTACCGCCCACAGTCAAACGGACAAGCGGAAAGGTTCGTCGACACATTGAAGTGAGACCTGCTAAAATCCCGTGGGAAAGGAACAACGTGCATCTAAAGTCTACAGAATTTTTTTGTTGGTGTATCGTACAACTCTAAACGTAGCTCTTCCACATCGACAGTCGCCATCTGGGGCACTCATGGGTCGTAAATTGCGGACAATAAATTCCGCTATAATCCCGGTACAAGACAACTGTCTGGAGCCTCCGAGTACGAAATCTACCAATCCATTTGAGATTGGAACGGCCATGCACGTTCGAGACTATCGACCAAGGCACAACCCATGGATCGGGAGGAAGACTGCATGTCGATACGGAAAGGTTATGTTTGACGTGACGGGGGGTCACGACACGTGATTAAGGTATTGCAACCAGCTCCAATGAAGAAAAGGATCTGCGACACTAAATCGCCAGACCAGCGTCCAACAGGATGTACTTTTGGACACTCCAGGTGCCGACATCGATGGCAACGTTAGTGAAAACGAACACAGATAAACTAGCAGCAGACAGGTCTACATCCCCAAGGCAGAGTAGTCGAAAACGACGAAAACCGCCACTACTCCAAGTCGACCCAAAGAAGAGGCGTTACTGGCTTTCAAGGAGAGGTGTTGGGGATCCAGGATTCCCCAAGATTGCCCATCGATTATTTACATCAATTCCCTGACATCCATTTTATTACGCTTTTCATCGGGTCAAGGTTGACCTTGACCTGAATTAGTGTATACTTTTGTGAATTAACTCGCATGTGGCTGACGTGATTAAAGCTCTCTACACGAGCTCTGGTCTTGTTCTTGTATTAGCGTGGGAAGGTCGATTCTAGCGTCAACAAAGGATTTGGTACCGTTATTACGGGCAAAAGTAACAGAAAGGCACAGATAAAATATGTTCAACCATCTACTAAGAGTATAAGCAAAACCTTCAAAAACGCGGAAGTTTACAATCGCAGTTAGAACAAGAGGTGTTCGTTAGTCTCTTGGTTGGATACTCTCGAAAGTCCCACAGTTAAGGAAATGACACAAATAGCTGCCTAGTTAACTCCAGTTGACAGCTGTAGAAGAGGCATTGAACGGTTTATCCAATAAGTGAGATTGCCATTTGAATGTAAACGTGAGCGACAGTTAATCACAGGCTACGAGGAATTAATGCTTTTGATCAAACATACGTGAGCAGATCTTCCAGTTTTTGACATTGTTCTAGCGTAAAAATCCCGGATATTGTCAGGATCGTTGCACCTCTCAGACAAATTGCCTGTCGTTGCGAAGACGAAGAGGCACGACGCGAAGACAGCGGTGATAAGTAGCTATCACTGAATTGATGACAAAAATGTTATAGATGAGGCTGATCTACGAATAACTTATTTAACCACTGAATGACGTACTTGGCAGGGTAGACGCCAGCGGCCATCTGCTGAAGTGTCGAGTGCGCGATGCGGGCAGATTCGTGGTCGACCGAGGAACCTGAGGGATGGTCCACCGCGGAGTTTGCTTCGATAAATCGAGGCACCTCGGCACCAGCTTCCAGGTTGCACACCTCCACTGTTGGAATCGCCTAAAGGCAAAACATGACCCCACACAACGTGAGCTTTGTGCACTGAGGCCCAAGTAATCGGAATTGACGAATGTAAAGGTCTAGGCTGCTATGTTGACATACCTTCAGAATGGTCAACATAAAAGTACTACGACCGACACCATTGTCGGTCAAACGGAACCAGTCGAGGCACCCGCACAAGCTACACGAGAACGGTGGGTGTGTGGGCTGTGAGGTGGGTTGTCACGTAAAATGTGCCGTATCAAAAGACGCGGATAAAAATAAGTAATCAAACCGGACTGTAAACATACTTTGTTATGACAGAGGAAGAACAAGTTAAATATCAATTAAAAAGTAATACTGGTGAAACATCTGGCTTGATTGGGAGATGAGGGATGTAAGATACCTACAATGCGAAAATCGGAGGCGAGGAAGCGAGCCAGGGAGTATGGATGAGGCGCCTCCGACAGTCCCCCATTCTCAGCCCGCGTCCAGTCGATGTTTTTATTCACCGCCCAACGCACCACACAGGGACCGGGAGGGCGACGAGAGGTAACCTCTTCGCTATTGAAGAAATTACGCAATCTCATGTGTGCATTGTCGTTCCGTTTGAAAGTTGGCCAGCCGAGGTGAATGTTGAAATCTACGTGAAAAGTAGAATTAACAGAGTTCGAAAGTGAACCTTTGCTTTTCAGACCCTCATCAGCAAAACACAGAGGGCGACGAAATTAGCTATGGACACAAGCTACCCCAGGCTGACTGAACAACACTTATCTCGAGGCATTACTGGGTAGGCCGCTGTCATCAGACGCGTCCTCTAGAGTAGGAAGACACGCCGAGAAGGCCTTTACCCTACAAACATTTGTCTGGAAAAACCAGTACACCGGCTATTCCACCGGAGCGTTATTTTCCTTACTCATTAGTTTAAGGCGTGGGGAAGCGTGCCGAGGAGTCGACACAGCTAAAAATATTACCCTTGCAGTGATCCCGTCACGAGAAACCAACGAGCCAAAGCCATGCACCTCCTCAAACTCCCTCAAAGAAACTGCTGTAGAGACGATTTCGTACTGGGAAATGCATACGAAATCGCGTTTCGACTCGACGGAACTCAGAAATGTTGTCTGCTATCAGATTTTAGAAATTCTACTATTCTACATTGTAAGTAGTATAGCGTGCATGAGTAAAATTATCGAAAATAAACTTACGATACATTTTCCTGTTGTTGCACATAAATTTAACGCCTGCGAGTCCAAAGGCAGAATAGACAGAAGCAGACATGTTGATAGTTAGCATATCTAAAGTAGGAAAAGTAGGGAGCTAAGTGTATATGGAATCATATATTACGTCGATACAGCCGACTGACTATGCTAAACAGATGGGGATAGCCATTACAAGACAAACCGTTACCTCAAGGAGAAAGATTTGTAGTGCATGGGTGCTAAAAATATAAATAGCCGGAAAAGCAGCCAGCGGTGAACCAGCGAAGCGGTGTACATATCACAGAGTTTACGAAAATAATTACTTTTTCGTACGAAAACTTCGAGGTCGTTGTGGTGTGCCAGCGGGATAATATCAACAACACCTAAAATAGGGAAAACGGTTATATAAACTCAGGAAAACTCATAACCAGTTACATGTAGGAATTAGGTCAATTGAGAAAAAGGCCGTAATGTTCTACGTCACAGGTTTAGAACAGTCAATAAGCCTTGATAATCAGGGGAAATTAAATTCATGCACAGAAATGTTAAATACGAGCAGTGCAATTGCAATCCCCGGCAAGAGGTGAGCTTCAAGTAATGCTAGACGAACGAGCTACATGTCTTTTTCACAGGGCATTATGAATGTGGAAAGTGATATAGAGAATCCCCGATAAATGAGAATTCCTCCAAGATCAAGAGAAATTAGACGGTAAAACCTGATAGAAATTTGGCGTGGTATATAAGCAAGCCGATCACTTTAAACGATTAGTATTTTAATACAAAACTACTCTGGTTTTGTAACGTCCCATTATATTTTGCAAATACTTCAGGGTTCAAAACAGCTTTAGTCTTAGTGGTCTACAGCATACAAAAAACATTGACCTCTATCGGAATATGAACAAAGAGGTAAACGACTAACACCTGATAGCTTTCTGAAAAGTATTTCGGTTTACAATCAGAAGCATTGGAAAAGTGATGCCAAAACCAGCTTAAATGACTGACAGAAAATAATGGTATCTCGCGAGGACTGTCATGCATATTGCGAAAGTACTGAGCAACGAGATCAAAAAAAGCCTGTGGTATAGGGACAAAAACTCACGGAAATACGTATATATTCCTTACCTCTGTGGCAGAATCCGGCAATAAAATCATCATCAACAAGATACGAGAGGGGTAATAAAGGAACAAGATAATTTTGCAACTGCAACTCTGTAATCCCATCGCATAGCTTGGCCTCTTCTAACTGTGGACTCAGAACGATAAAAATCTAGAGGACATATGTACTAAGAAAGCACTGTACCTTAGATGCAAAGTCCATGCGGCTTAAAATTCAAAGGCTAAAAAAATAAAAATTCGATGAAATGAGAGCAAGCAGGCACAATTCACAGAGGGTGGAAAGCGATCAAATATAAACTCGTTCTGAGCAGGGAATACTAAATCGACCTGAAAATTCACAAATGATTTGCATTAATTTAAAGACTACGATATCAAAAGCACAATAAGAACAAGCCTTGTTTAAAGTAACGACTCAAAGGAGCAACAAAGTGGTTTAACATAAATAGGATGCACCATAAGTCACACCTTTGGAATAAATGCCAAACAATGTTTATTGGGTAAACAGAGTTCAAAGAAAGGTATTTTTAACCCCAACAAATCATAATAAAGACGGAAAAATAAATTACAGCACACGAAATTCTATAACAAGAATCTCAGTTGCAAGTCGATTGGTTGAACCCACAATGTCAAAAATCCGAGAGGTTAAAACAAGATGTTTGAACACAAATTGGTCGAAGAAATGTGAAATTTCTTTTAAAGCCATAACCCGGTACCGTGTTAACTACATGATTTTGAAAAAAACATTGACAAATAATGTATGGGCCAGCAGTACAAAGACCGTTTGAAAGGTGAACTTATAACAAAAAATTTAGGACAGGTCTCATTATATTTATGGAGTTCAAATTTTTGATTAATTGAGAACACTTTAATCTACGATTACAGAATGACACACAAAATACAGATGTAAGTGTAGCACGTAATTATGTTTAAAACCTAAGGCCTAAATTCATCAAAGGAATTCATTTTATGTAATCGGATTGCTGAATAAAAATCTTTCTAACACTGTGGTTCGTGTTACTAGGACCTATCACGGAATAATAATACTTAAAGGTCTTATGAGTTAGGATGAAACAATATGGTACCCTAAATACCTTTTCGCATTACTAGTAAAATCAGCCAACTTTAGGTCTATAAAAATGCAAAATCTTTCTAGGGGCCTCATCCCTCTTCCGAATTTACAGATTGCATAGTTTAAATGAGCGTCGAATCTAGGCTTACAGATTCATAGGGGCTTTGATAATCCATATATGCATAGACACGAATGTTCAAATAATATTCAATCTCAAATCAATAATCAAAAAAAATTGAACAGATTGAAGCATGGCAATTTTTGATGCTAGGATCATGTGGTATGCAATGTTTGCTCAACTAGATCTTAGTTCGAGTACTGCATAATGATTTTACAGCTTTTTGTAGACCCCAGTATGTTGTCTTGAACCTTCGTGAAGCCGCAGAATTGAATCTGCTACTTCTTTTTATGAGTTATACTTTGCCGTGGTATTGTATTCTTCTAATTTTAGCTATATATATGGGTAAACAAGACCATCTAATGCAGAAAGGCATAATATTTAGGCGATTTTCATTTTGTTTTGCAAGAAAATAAAATAGTGCAACAATTTCTATTTATCGCATTTTGAGTAAAACTCTGAAAACAACCAGCAAAAAATAGTCTCAAGTTAAATGAAATTGCAATGTGCATTACACGCAAATTTAATGCGTCACGGGAGTATTATGATGAATATTAGTCAGAAAACGAAGTGTTTACGGAGGTTGCAGACCAAAGCATGCTAATATATTTTTTATTAAAATCCTTGGTTGTTTCTTTAGGGATAAGTCCCTCCTTAGTAACCTGCAGTGTTTTCTGAGAGAGAGAATTTCCGATGGCTCAATTTCCGATATCTCGTTTAACTATCCAAGTAAGTTAATATCTGCAAGTGAAGTAATCTTTGTATTTGTTCTAGGAAAACAATCATTCAGAAGATGGAATCTACACATCGAAAATATGCAGTGCCTTGGGAAAATTAAAAAACGTTGAACGAATGCCGCTCGTTGTAGAAAATTTTGATGATCTTAAGCTCTAACTCACTTTAATTCAGTTCCAAAAAGTCAAATTTGCGTTGTCCAAACACCTAAGTGCGCATTCAGGTGGGCAGTTAAAGCAAAATTGCCATGTGAATGTTCTAAATGAATCACTACTTGCAGCATTCTGCTTACCTTAAAGGCCTCTCAGAAGTCTTCAAAAATATCCGTTATTTCAGTGCCCAGGGAAGCGCTCAGTACACCAACAATAATAATTCCCTCGAGGTTGCCGAAATCGAATGTTGCGATCAATTGCTACTGAATATACGTTCGAATTAGATCATTCCACGCATAAATTCAAAAAAAACATTATTTTTTACATGAACAGTGTAGTTTAAACACGACACAGGTCCAAAAATTATGTGCTTCAAACCCATTTAATTGCATTATGTAATTTGCACAGCCGCTTGTGACGCGTTCTCTAAGCATTGGGCATTGTTCGTGCACGTCATATTAACACGTATCATTAACAACAAATCTTAATGTTTCAGACGTCCTTTTGTCTAATTCGTGAAATCATTCATTGAGTTTTGATGTATTAAATTAGTTCTCCGAATTTGTACTACCAGAGTACTCACAAAAACATTCATTTTACTCACATTAGTTTATACAATTTTTTCCGAATTTGATTAAATGAAGCATACATTAAGAATTAACTGTGATAAAATGAAAATATATTTTTTTTAAAATATCAGTGAGCACTAAGAAATCCTCCTGAGAGTGTCACTAATTTGGCCTTGCGCAGAAACGCTAATCTTATTGTCCTGTATTGCCTGATAGCTTAAAACCCTAAGGCCAATTTTTTGGCTTATTTTCAGCAAAATTACAATGAATGCTAATAAACCTATAAAGTCAACAATTAATTATCAGATAAAAAATAACAATTTGGAATTTAAAGGTATAATGAAAGATTGTAGTACTAGTGCCCCTTTAACTTTGTTTTCATTTATGTACATTTTTTTCAGCTAGACGAAATAATTTTTGTCTGAATGGAATCCCGATGTTGACACTGAGGCCCAATCTTATAATAGCTTGATAAGACGTTCTCTGAAGTGACTATTCTTTTATTCCTACAGGTAGAAAGCGTGAACAAAATGAGCATGAGCTATTTGACGTGTTAACAGGAATGTTAATTCAGTAAAAAAATTTAGTTCGCTGGCTGTAGACGCAGAGGTAGGATGGATAGGATCAGCAGATTCCGTAGGAATTAACAAATATATTTGTCAAATCAGGCAGCCAGGAAGTTAAGGCAGGGATACGGGATGATAACGATGCATAATTTCAACTTCTAGCACATTTGAAAGCGTTTTAGACCCGTTTTTGAAATAGATACTAGGTATGCGGTGACACATTACAATAAGGGTGTCACAGTTAAAAGTGGTTTGAACGTTTGTAATCTCCATTAGCACTCTAACGGCAATTTTTAATGCTGGAACCCGCACAAAGCCTTAAAAATTACTTCAAACACATTAAGCCATGTTCATGTTCCTATTACATGATCTTTCGATAAGCAGGATAAATTGAAAACCCTTAGAAATGTATTGTGCAAAATAGTGCATAAATTTGTTCTGCAAAATAAAATTTGCACAGTCCTATAGTTGCGTTGTCTGTTTTGCCAACGAGTTTATTTATTCCCCGTTTTTCTAGCAGATCGATCATGCGTGGTATTTCAATTCATTTAATACTGATTTCTTTAGCAGATGAGAAAAATTGCGCAAGATCGTATAATAAAATAATTTTATATTACAGGCTTATTTTTACTGAAATTTTACTTGATGACGAAACCACTGTAAGGTTGATTCTCTGCACTATCGTTATTCATAGTCAAACTCACGACGCATTGACCTTGGTCCTCGAAATTAAGGAACAACGGTTTGCTTAACTGTCGCTTTAACTGCAAGTCTCAATCAATGAGTAAAAGTCACTTTTCAAAGCAAATTTTTTATAGGATCTTAACTAGTACTCTTGTTACCTAACATGCGTACATATGAAATTTAACTGAAGAAGCCAATGCACCTATCTCTAAGTAATATTTACGGGCTTGGTTCACTAATTTAAGCACTCATAGACATTGATAGTATTTAAAATGACATTTTATAGTCAAGCGGATAATACGTATTTGATCTTTATGTTAGCTGGGGTGTCAATGAACGTTGTAAATTTTTTATTCATTCTTATAGCTGTGAATGAATAAGATGTGTGATTTTTAATACGCTGCTATTGGCCACAGTTAAATAAATAATAAAGAGGAGAGGTGGGTTTGCGGCGTTTACAAAGATTACGTTGAATGAGGGAGGTTCCTGTACCTCTTGTTGATATCTAGTTTGCCCCTTTTGAGTGTTGCGTTATTTAGCGGGGTATGGTTCGGTCTCGTCAGAAAGGCGCTATTTTGATTTAAAATGAAGATTTTTATTCGTTTCTGTTTAATTCCAATTAAGTCGCCAACCCATTCAATCATGCATACGAGTCTGTTTTTAATGTTTATTTCACATTTCGGTTGATTTTAGATGCCTCCTTCTTGAAAAGAAACTTTTGAATGGAATATCTTTTGGACCCTCTCATTTGTCACATACAACGACCTGTTAAAAAACCCCTCTTCAGTTGTGATTCCTTGCCTTATACTCCTCCCAAAGTCCACAAGGAATGTTTGGACCATATTTTGACCCTAGCAGAAGAAAGTCTATTTACGTGGGCAGACTGGACGATATCGCTACCGCCATCACAATTGACCTCAAGCTTCGATAACAACGAAGCACCCAACGTCGGAAAAATATTTGTACACGAAGATTTTAAGGAGTGTCACAGGCTGGCAAAAGATAGCCACTGCAAGAGCCGCCGGTTAAACAAAACACAGCTTCTTCAACTACACAGTCTGGGCCAATTCGACATAGAAAGCAAATCTTTTCCAGGACATGTCCATAGTTGGCGGATTTGTGGTGCCTTGCAGAAGGGTACACTTAGAACTTTGGAGAGCCTCAAAAAAGTATGCTCTCCGTCATGACATTTCATTTAAATTAGGATATGCAGAAGGCACTTTTTTATCTAGTGATTAAGGCTAAAGACCGCTTTTTCGGAGATTACTTCAGCATTAAGGTCGCCATCTTTGCATTTACGGATTTTCTTCAGGTCCTTTTTGGTAAGTGCTGTTTACATGCCCAATATTTTTACAATGTTTAATCTGTGCAGATAAATGACAACACTATTCCATTTTGAGAAATTTTTACGTGAAATGTCAACATTGTGTAGAAATGTATGCATTAAAGCATTGAAAAGGGCCTTTCATAGCACCAATCAGGTAGGAAATAGTGTTTATGACAGGATATTGTAATGCAAACTGAATTATTAATGGCTTTAAGTAACCTCGATGTTTTATGAATCAGATTTTTACTCAAAAATTGTGAGCTTTAAACGCTTTATTGCACTGATAAGATAGTGACCATAGCATTTTTAGATGAACTCTTAAACTGGACCCACTAGCGAATGTTGCGTGCATAAACACATATTTAAAAAATGAAGAAAATGTATACATACTTTATGCTAGTCGCAGATTTGAATGAGCACTTTCCCATGGTTGCTTCTGCATACTTTTGTGACTATGGGAATTGATTCATTTGCCAAAAACTTTCATTTTCAAAGCTTCTTTTTTTACTAACAAACTTGTCAAACTTATTTGTAATAAAACAGATTCAGAAGTTGAGTCGATTTTGAAATAGAAAAAGTGACTACTGAAGGTTGAATGGATTGACAAATGCCATATTTTCATCCCTGAAATATTTCGTGCATTCCATAGATTAATCTCTCAAGTCCTTGCTTGATTTCATTTATTCGGTTATAAAATCTACTGTTACAATCGTTTACGTAATTTTCAGTCATCTGGAATGTGGCCACGACATGCTTTGTCCTCGCTTATTGATTTATCCTCTCATATACAATTCTGGCATCTCATAGTTCTGTGCGATTCGTTCTTCTGTTATTCAGATACTATTCTTTCCAAATGTTTTCATCAAGCCTGGTCGTATTCATCTTCATCAGATTCATTGTCAAGCTTTTTCTCGTGCATCAAACATTACAACTGTCGCGCTCTTCTCTCCCTAGTTTTAGCAGGAGGTGAACCCAATCTCGGAACTGAATTATGAAATTATGTGCTCAAACTGGATATTTTCAAATGCGCATAGGCTGTGTGGTTTCATACTTTGTGCGCATTGTAACCCGACTGTCCCACACCTATTTTTGGGAGCGTGTAGAGCCGTCACCCGGCAATGTGCTGAGGCGATCTGGCCCGTAAGAGGTTGCCTGGATTATTTTTCGTCATCGACCTCCTTGATGACACAAAGACAGTTTCAAAGAACGGGCACATTTTTGTGTCCAAGCTTTAACCCACCTTCCTATCTTAAGCCTACTGCTTAGATACTGTGACAGTTACCTCAGATTATATTTAAAGGGTGGTGAGAAGGAAATCCGTAAATCCGATGCTCTCCGTTTGGACGTTTTTTTTCTGTGAATGTTTTTGTTGTTTGAACCGATGTTTTTAGGTTAGTAAATGATGCATACTGCTACTTTTTCTTAAGGAGACATAATCTGTGATGGTAGAAGGCACACCAAATGCACCTTCCTTCTTGATGTACGCACAAGAGGACGTACACACAAACTAAGGCATTAGTTATGTTGCGTGGACTTACGTCCATCAAAGTGAGAGCATGCAGGCGTACGTTCAACGTTTCAATTGCGCGCAATGAGGTTACATTGATCGGTTAGCAGGGAGAGAGAAGGCTAAAAGTAGCCATTGGATTAGTTCTAATGCCCTTCCCGCCAGGCTTCTCTTGCAACGCATTTCTTCAAGCATAAGGTCGACGTACAAATGCATCTACGAAAAATCGTACCACTGTAGTGGAACCCGTGGCATGCAAATACATGGGTGGTTATTCTGGCGTAGAGGAAAATTCATTGTAAATGGTGAAACAAGTTGCCTTAAAATAGAGGATGGCTTAATTGTAAAGACTGTAACAATTTCAAAAATTTCTGGTAATATCATTGGAGTCGGTTCAAAGTTGTATCAGTTTCCTCATTGCCACTAGAATTAATTTCGATTTTTAACAGCCCTGAATACATGCCTCGACAACTTATTTTGGACGACTTTTAATAGAAAAAAATGCGCTTATCAACAGACATTACATCACTAGCTGCGTCGAAACCTCAAAGGTTTTGACAAGCTGTGGACTCGTAAGTTAGAACTCGAATAAAGACAGCGAACAAAAGATTTTTTTAACAATTCTGGGTGTGCGAAAGCCTTTCATTTTTATTAGTCAATTACATTAATTTCACTCCTTCACGAGGACACTTAAACTGGTTCTGGGAGAGTTCACCTGAGAATTCGTGGGTTGACGCTTTTCCTAGACTTATCATTCATACATTTTCTACATTCTGCTATTACCAAATGGCAAATTTATCCAGGATGGTCTAGATGTAACCGAACCCCATTTATTATTACTGAAACTTCAGAAAAATTGAGCAGAAATTAATTACCCTTAGACGATACCACATCTGTAGTTTAAGTAATGGCTTACATTTTTAATACTTGTTGCTAATTAATTTAATAAATTTACTTTTCATGCAGTCATAATTTTAATGATAATTAGGGTTTAGTTACACTTGAGCCACTCTGAATACGTGGACTTTGCTTCTGTTAAACTGGGTACTTGATTAGAGGATGTTGTTCGATTTGTGGATGGAGGACAATCCATAAGTCGGTAGAAGCCCACACTCAAAGTCAAATATTAATCAAATTTCAAACATGACCTCACTTGTGGGACACTATGCATTGGCGGTGATCAAAGCTTTGTGTTTTTTTTCGGTGATTGGATTAATGTGAAGTTCGAATAACATTTGAGAGACATAACGTTGATGAATTACATGGAAATATTTCGCGGCTCCTCTGCTATTTTATGCTTTTAAATAAGCACAAAACTATGGATCCCAAAAACGTATTTTGAACTAAGCCACACTGAGATAACTTGACCATTAATTATATTAACCAACACAACTGAGACCTCATGACCGGTATAATTGATGCCTCCTGCGACCAAGAAGCAAAGAGTTTTCACCAAATAGCGTATATTTAACTCTTTTAATAGCCAATACTCGGACCATATAGTAAGGAATATCAGTCTTCACTGCCTAGTTGCTCTTTCATTTAAACTAAACAAGCAAAACCACTTGAATAATTCCTACTGTTAAATGGAAATTATCATACTAGCCTAGGCATGCATCCATCAAAAGAAGCTTAGTTAGTGGAAGCAACACTTTAAATCTTCTTGTTGACTAAAAACTTCACTCACTTCACGGATGCTTAGTGTGTTCAGCAGAAGAAAAACCTTTCAACTTAGCGTTTCCGAAACTTCGTTTTGTGGTTAAGCTGCTGAAGGTGGGTCAGCTGGTGGCTAATTTGGTTTGTCGACATAGTCTATAAAGCAGACAATGCATTTGAAAAGTCGGACACTGCTGATTCAGGCTCCACTGGTCAAAGAATGAAATGACCTAATGAGGACTTCAAAAGCTCTGAACATCCGCCTCATTTGACGACCCCAATACCGGTCATCCGGGCAGTGGCTGTGCGTGCGTGCGTGCATTGTCAAACAATTGTGTGCGGTTGGCTTTAGACTGACAGTTAATTGGCATGAGTGCATCAAGGGCTTTACATAAGTTGATAAGGCCATGAGATGATCATGGCACTCCTGAAGCAATTTTGATTGTCTACACTCGAATTTCTGTTTGACGACGCGCCCATGTTACTCTAGCTGCAGGTAAGGAAATCCTTGGCGGGTATTGGCTTTCCGAGTCGGGACTTTGAGTTGTGTCTCTTGATGTGCACAAAACGTATTCAGCATCATTCAATTTAGGTAATTTGCTATCGTTACCATCAAAGACACTATTTCAACTGGGTTACTTCGTAATTTAAAAGAACACGCAACAGTACAAATCGTGGTATGGTGTCTGCCTAATCTAGACGCGATGGTCTGCATTTTATTTTTTTAGTAGCTCCAGGTAAAGGATCCTTGATCATAATATTTTCCAGGTTCTCGTTCCTCCGACTTTCATTCTTGCTTGCAAAACAATTCTCTTTCTAGTAAGGGTGATATGCGCCATCGGCAGAACACAGGAACAAGATCGTAGCTTTCACTCTCGACCTGATGACGTGCATTGATACATATTAACAGGTCATTTTACATCAAATTTCATTGGTGAAATTCCCACCACCAACTGACTCACCTTGGTGAAAATCCGGATATTTCACTCATCCTAAAGGCATGCACAAATATGTTTTCCTTATCGCCATCGACCTCTAATTGTTTTTCTCTCCAGATCTCTTCATTGGCTGGCCTCACGTTCATCAAGATGAAATTGACAGGAGGCTTCTGGAGGAACGGTTGGAGTTTTCAACAAGTGACCTTACAGTGAAAGTGAGTTGTGTTGGTGATTTACCAATAGCCAATATTGATAGTATACCCAATAGGCACTGCGTCGACCAAGCCAAATTATTGTTGGAACAAAATGTTAGGGCACGAAAGTCGGCCCAATTTCCTCAAAGCCACATACCCAGAGAAGTTCTCCATCTGTACTCGGTTTTATTTCCAGTAAGCCATTTTACCTGGCTATCGGAACAAGGCGGCATCTACGTAATGAGGAAGTAAAATAGTTGCATAGATGTGAACTGCTTAACACGATGGAGTTACCTTGTTGGGATGATTGACATGGCTGCAGCCAATTTTGCCTTAAAAAAGGGGATAAGTGACTGGCGAAATGAATCAGCTTAAAAAATTTAGTGACTGTGTTTTTTAACATGCCTTGCCAAAAGGTTAAAAGTTGTATGTCTTTTCCAAAAAATACACCTAATTTAGTGTAATGAATGGTTGGGAGAGTAAAAACCGATGATTGTTTAATGCAGCTTTGAATGAGTGGGATCGTCACGGTAACGAAGGCCATTTGATGTTTTGTTGCATGATCTCCGCAGGAAACTTGACACTATAAGAAAGCCAGGTATCATTCGAGTGTTTCACTGAGTTTTGATACCATGATTTGTTTATTGACTTCAGTCAATAAGTGTAGCTAGACAGAGGTCTGACTAAAGTAATTAGGCAATTAGCAGGACTTTTGAAGTTCGCTTAATTATGATGCATGTTAATCACCACTCTTGAATAAAGACAGCAATGCTAGAAGCCTAATATCACTTCTGTAGAAGTCTCGGTGGCATAACCTAGTACTGTTTCTCAGGTCTCAAATCCAACGAGCTAATGCTGCACCAGAATTTACGCTGGTGATTGGTGGGTGCGTGTGTGTGCGTGGTCAGTGACCCCAGGGACTTCACGATTTCTCACACCTTAACTCGTGCAACCCAGCGTGTCGACCTTATCGGTCGCCAGTCAACCATCAAAGGGCTTCCGCTGAATGGAAGCCGAACATCAACGTGAGAATCCTCAGATGTCGTCCAGTAGTTGGCCCAGAGCGGCTTGAGTAGTCATGATGTTGGGTGCTTTTCGATTTCAACGATGTCATATGCATTTGCATGAAATGAAGAATCTTATAGTGGATTCTGCCAATCCAAGCTGTGAGAATTTTTGGAAAAACGCATTTTTACTTACGAACAAATGCTCACTTGATCACATATTTCACAGACGTAACAATTTCTAAAAATGTTTTCTTGTTAATATCAATTTATCGAAAACACAATTTAGTGTATTTGAAATTGCCAACAATCGATTAGGGCAAGACCTAGTGGACATGAGTGATCAATTTCGACAAATCCAAGTACACTTATACGTAAGCATTATCAGTACACTTGAACAATTATGTTCCAACAGTTAGTGATGTCTTAATAAAGTCTAGGGTATTGTATCATGTTATATTTAAGACATATGGATCAGTTTATAATAACACACCAAATCATGATATGCTACCTCGAACATGAAAGGATAGGCCAATTTTGATGAATCTAACGAAATTTTCAGGGGCTCTACACCAAGTCGTGGAGCCTTTGGTCCCGTAACCTTTTGAATCAGACTACACTTTTGCACTATTACTAATGATTTTGGCGATCTTGTCATATTTGTGGCAGTTGGATGAAGCCAAGTTTAATACTCATCTTAAAAAAACTATGGGCAGAATTGTCATCTTTAGCAAAAGATATTTTAAAAGGTAAATGTCGAAAATTTCTGCCATGGGTGTGTGTTTATGAAGTAAAACGGCCTACTAAAATAAGCACAGAGGAAATAAGATAACCTCTGCTGACAGGATGATTGAGAGTTCTTAAAAAGCGCAAGCAATAATGTCACTCCGATGCTAGGAAAGAAGCCACTGATTTACTCTAAAAATCACCTGTTTTCGGTAGATTGTGGGTTTGAAAAAAGACGAGAGTTACACAAATATAGAAACTTCCACCAAATTTGATTTTGGGGTTAGGCAGTTGATTCACTTTAAGCACGATGTCGCCTTTCCACATTACTCGTTACTGTTTATATAAGGTGACTAATTTCATCAAAAATTATACCGAGAGTATTATGTTAACACGTGAATCATGAGCGTAAATGTGAGATTAAGCGGATAGCTTACAATAAAGCGTGACTTTATTGTTCTGACAGCGGTGTAATGCAAAAGAGTACCCGGAATAAAAAACGTGTGAACTAGACACAGATCTGTTATTTTAGCGTGAAGTCGATTTAACTCGCGATTCTTCATATGTGCAAGTGAGCTAGGAAAAATTACAACAACTTCGATGAATTGCGTACAAATCGAAGCCACTGAAAAAGCTTATGACAATTAGCATGGTTGGTGCATGTCTAGTGGTCAGCTCTAAGGCAACCCAGGGTATAGCATCGATGTGCCGCGCATAAGGCAGTGCTTTTTGAGAAAATGTCACGTACATTGTTTCTAAAGCCCCTTGCTCCGTTTATAGCTGGGTGTGGGAATTTTGTGGCGCGGCTGAGTGGCACTGTCGATTGTCCTCTGAGGAGGGTAATCTGACTCCATTCATCAACCTGTGTTTATCTCACACCTTTCGTGCAGTGCTGCCTTACAGTTTAAGCCGGTCTCAGTCGGGTGTAGCCCCACGTAACCAGCGGTGAAATCTGCGAACTAAGCATTGTTCTATCAGACAAGGAAGAAGTGTGGCAATCTGACACGTTACATAGGTTCGAGAAGCGATGCTTTTAATTTGCATGTTGTAAGGTTTTCAATAAAGAAGTTCCAAGTAATTAGGTGTTAACATGGGAAATTTAAGTTATTTGTCCTTATTTAGTTATTAAAGTACTCTACGATCGTCTGTTAGCATGGACGTAACCAATTTCTGTCAACACAAGACTTGTAATGTACAAAATAAACTGGTCCTATTTCAATGCAGAATTGCGTTTTAAGACAATGGTTTGTGGGCTATAAACTATGCAAGTTAAGTTTATCATATAATAACTATTTTAATTATATTGCAGTTATTCGACCAAACACAACTCCAGTTTAGGTACCACCGGTGTCTCTTAGTCATAAGCTCTCAAGGAAGCAATTTTAGGGTTTGTACTAAACATTTTGATCCAAGTTTTAAAACTTTAAGGGAATAATTTTAGGATTTTGGAAAAAATGAGACATGTAAATTGATATTGCTTCCGATTAATTTACCAAAAAAAAAATATGTCTTGACAATTTATGAGTTAAAAACAAATAATTTCAAGCTCTAATAAGTAAATCTAAAAGTTTTACTAAAGTGGACTGTTAAAACACTTGTCTGTCTCACGGTCAATCACTCACAACGTTAAATGAGAAAAAAGTCAAGCCACTCTCATAAGAATGGTAACAGGATATACTTTTAACCTACAATGTCGTCATGTTATGACACAAGAAAATCAAAATGAGGGTCTGGAAAGAAGTAAGGAGCCAGGAGCAGCTCTTGAATGGAGGCGGATCTGACAAAAGCAGTGGTGAGCTGTTGAGAACAGGGTTACCCGGTTTATAGTGCTTAAAACAGCTATTTTGTTCGTAGTAGGGGTTTGAACCTCATGCAACCGATTACCTTAACCGGGTTACATTAAAAACAAACAAGGTTTGCCAAATGCTCAGACCTCCGTTGTGCCAAGTATTTAGTATTTTGTGCACATATTCAAGTTAAGCTTGGGCTAGATTGTATTTTATAAAGCTCTTTATCGTTTTGATATTTTAGTCTACTAATAGACAAATTCTGGAATCCTTCTGGAATTACGTTGAACGGGTGTCGTATTTACCTGAGGATATAAATTTGGTGAGTTACTGAGAAGCCCACAAGTATTTTTGTTAAAAGTTCATATTGACAGATCAAAAAACTGATTTTAGATACAAAAATTAAATAGAAGCGATTAAGTAATACTAAAATATAAGTTAATGGATGTTAGTAAATAATTTAATAGCTGAATTTATGATAGTTTACTGGGCTTTGATGCATGAACAATAGACCCTTTTAAATGTTCAGCAAGAATATTAACTAGGTTCTAGGGGGACACGAAACGCACATCCTTAGACTTGAGCTATGCTCACATCCACCGCATCCATGTGCAGCAAGGTAACAATTGAGGCCACGACATGTTTTTGCTCGAATCGCACATAGTGAAAGGTGTAAAACGCAACGGAAGATGTGCACGCGAAGTCAAACAGAGGTGTTATTAGTACGAGTGATAGAGTCCCTAAAAGATCAATTAAAACTACTCGCTTGGAATTTGTTCAACAATCTCGCTTTCTAAAAGTCACATTTGGTATCCTTTCTTAGTGCTTAGTAAAGGAATTCTCTTTTAGTACCTCAAATTAATGACCCAGTATGACTCACCATGTGAAACGCCTATATTGACTAAGCGAAGAGTTTAAGCTAAGGATTATTCGAAAACAAATGCTTTCATGAAATGGCATTTTAAGCATCTGTGAGAACAAAATTGAATTAAAACGAACGTGCAAAATGGTGTGTGTGTGTTGAACTAGCCTAATGACGTTTACTCGACTCCATCAGCGCGGGAGCAGTGTGTGACCGTCTGTGAGAGGTGTAATTTTTCATAAAAATGTACATTAAATGGTTGATGTCAAACCATTTCAGGAAATATTTACACATTTAGTTGAAAAAAACTATGAAAATTTACCAGCTCATCATCTTGTCCGAAATCTACATTTTCATGTGATCAACTCCGCTATTGGAAGTCCTCTAAAAAAGCATTATGCCATAAGCGGTTAGCTTACATATTGGTGCAATAAGACGTTTCCTGAAGTATGGTATGTGGGAAATATGAGCATGCCCATCGTGGTTGCAATATGCCTTGGATAATTTATTCATGATATGCATAACCGCATAATCTTGTACTACAACTTTTGGGAAGATCAAACAGTCATGTTTTTAAGCTGTAAGAATACAAGGCTGGGTGATATGAGTGGATGAAGACTTATTTACCCAGTCAAGGATAGTCAATCGGTTTAGCCATGTTTTCACACATCTGCCACCAAATCCAGCTTAAACTATGGATGTTTTGGTTTTCATTGTTTGTAACTTTGTAAAGAGTCTACTCAGTGCTAGTGCAACCAGCAATCAGTCTGCTCTTCTGATCTGTGTGCATGAGTATGTCGTGTTAGATTTCCGTTTTGATATATGCGTGTGTGTGTATGCAGTTGTACAACCTGTTGTATGCTTTCAAAAGAGTTTTTCGCAATCGGTTAAGGGTTTTGTACTTACAAACACGCAATAAATTTGTGGAAACACCGAGTTTTGCAGAATGTTTTCAAAACTGCTGAGTTCGCATATTTGCTGTTCCATTAAAGTGCAGAGGTTTTTGAAAAAAAAATACAATGTTTTAGGGTCAGGTAAATTTAATATTTGTAGTATGGTCAAGACGTAAGGAAACTGACAAGTTTCAATCTCAACAGATATGCAATGAGTAGAATTGCAAAAGGTGGAAGTTATTTCTACAAAATAAGCCTGCCTTGGACCAGAAAAGTACCTATGAATACCATTTTTGTTCCCTTGAATAATGTTAAGGCTGATTTTATAAAAACAACTACCTGTCTGGTTCAGTTGCCTTTTCCGTAATTGTGCATTAAATTGGTTTATATAACTGGCTTCGAAACATTTAATTCACACTGTCAAATGGCTCGCTTACCTCAAAGCACCTTTGTCTGCACCTGGATCCACTTGCTGCCAGCCCGCTGTATCTACCTGCCTCATAAACACTAAATGCATTCTTTTCGGCAAGGCCGCTGCGATGCTTACCAATCAAAACATAAGTTAGGCGGATAAGGCTACCCACTATTCACGTTATTAACATTTTTAAGGAATGTTTTTTCACTGTGCTTCTAATGTCAAGGATTTTCCCACTTTGGGACCGAATAAATGGTTCGAGCTTAAACATGAGACAGAAGCTGTTGTTGAACATCTGGAAGTTCCAAGAAATTTCGGATGCTCAAATCTCACTGTATTGGCCAGTCAATCAACAATAATGGCGCGTGCGACAACTTGACTGATTGCCACTTTATCTCATTTAAAATATACAAGAAGCATTTAAAGAGTCTTCCGACATCATTTTAACGAAAATAAACAGGTTTTTCTGAAGGAGATGCGATGTAGGTAGCCCGTCATGGATTTCCAACGAATTTTTTAGGCAGAAGAAGAGGGCCAGGCGCCAATGCCGCCTTTCACGTTTGTCACGCCCTCCAAGCTCCCCATTGACCTCCGGCTCTACGACAACCAGCTGCTCGAGCGTTGTCTTGTCGTCATAAATCAGCTGCGACGAGAGGTCCACGAGGGTTGGTTTGACGGATTCAAAAGCACTCTATGTGCAAGCCTAAAAAGTAAGGCGGCAAATCTAGAATTTCACATTCACATTACAAAGAAAAAAGGATGCTTTGCCGTGGATATCCGAGATATTAGTGATAGACATGCCAACATTATTTACGGTTTCACTGAAAGAAAAAACGGATTGATTAGCGTATATACAATAGAGTGCCCGGTTAGACTGTTAGCTACATTTCACTGCACAAGGCATGCTGGAGACATGACACGATTATAACCTTTCACCAAAATTTTCAAACATTTACAATTTTCTTATTAAGTTCCAATTTTTCTAGCTTTGAATTTGTAAATTTATTAGTCACAAATTTATTCACAATTGGCTTACGGATTTAATCAATGTTTCTACACTGTTCAATGTTACAATTCAATATATGAGCTATTCACCGATATCCGAACACGTCTACCACAGAGAGACTCGTCCTTAAAAAGTTGTTTCTATTCCCCTAGACCTGATCTCGTGGGGTTACAAGAAATGACCGTCTAATTAAAAATGCACACATTGAGAATTTGGCCTGATACAGGATAGACCTCGAACAGATTTTAAACTAAATAGTGTTCAACTATTGGCACAACCCAAGCTTAAAATGCCACATATTTACCATGCACGAGCAAACGTTCAGACGGTGTACCAATTAACAAACCGAGATTAACAAGGTGGAGCCTAGTTAATGCTGAGACAGGTGAACTTTACAAATCTTGATGCATTGACACTCAATAGGTGTAGCAAAGACTAACTTGGTATGTTGCATTCAAGGATAAACTATATTGACTCTCACTGGAAACGTTATTTCATTTTTAGAAAAAAGTCCAACCTTGTAATTACTAAAAACATCGCATGGAATTCTAAACTCAAACTGCATTCATTACAATCAGATTGGAAGGCAAATCTATTGGATAATTGCTAGGTGTTAGCACCATACTTCCCCAAAAGAAACCAGTAATGGACTCTTTTTAGCCGTACGTTACTAATCAACGTTGCTTTAACTGGTTATTATTTCCATGACCTAAAGTCCATACCTGTTAAATTGCTGGGAAGTAGTCGTCCCAACCCATATTTGTGGACCTTTGTATTAACATTGTTAGATACGTTTGTGTTTTATTTCAAAGTATTTGCATTCAATGACCGTTACTGCAATGTTTACAAGTTGTCTTAAATTTGCAGGCTCCGGAAAGACTGACGCTGAGACTAAGGAGGTAAGTCGTCTTCATCCATTGGCTCAATGTGCACTTTCTTAACTAATGTCACTAGACAAGTAGTTGCGTGATATGTTTTGGCTGACTAACAAGCAAACACGGATTTTATCCCCTATAGGAATGCACAAACATTCTTTACATGCAGGTAACGGAAGCCGATGGCTAATCTACGAAGAAACCTAACAGCTGTCAGTTTAAAATGCTTTATTTACCAGAATACGTGCCAGCAAATGGAGCCGTTAAAATGTATGCACAGTAGTTTCCTTAGTTTTGTGCATTTCAACTTGGATTTGACATGGGAAGAAAGACATTTTCGGATCTCAGATAATTAGATTTTTATAAAGGGATGGTAACAGGCGATCCAAGAAATAAGATGGTACCACTTTGCCGGAGTCAAAACAACTTTCATGTGCACAAAACCAGCAATCGACCGGCTCTTGGGCTCCAAATATAGAATTATTATAATTTTGCAGCTAAGTACATCTAGTCGCATCGCGTGGTGATGGTTTCACGTTAGGTGCTTCACAAGCCAGTCAAATACAATAAACTATTCTCCGCGTTCTTTGGGTGTTATTCACTTGCTAATTGTTTCAGCCATGCCTTTACTTAAATATTGCATTTCGAATTGGTTGCGCGTGTCTGACGAGAAAGACACCGAGAACTTTGAATAGTACAGTAGGGTATTGGTGAAACTACTCTTTCAATACCCATTACCGACCGTCCCATTGTCTTGGGAAATCAAATTCACCATCTACGCACGAGAATAAGGCTTTTCTTTGATTGAAATTGTAGATGTGAGTGAAGGTATGTGAAATCTCAAAGTAAAGCGGCAACTTCATTGTGTTTGTTTAGCTATGTGCTAAAATACATTATTAACTTCATTTTCCCTGTAGATAATCTATGCCCGCGGTCTTAGGGAATATGCAACGCGCCTATTTAAAGCCATCCGGGACAGCGAGGCTATTCAAGCAATCAGTCCAACAATTGGTAAAAATTTTCCTTAACCCTAGCTAAATTAAAATTCTATCCAAAAATTCACAAACTTCCAAGTAGGTAGCTCGAAAAATTGAATAGATCATTCGAAAGAAACGACACGCAAATCCATAGAAGGAAATTCGTGAAAGTCCCTTCAAGCGTCAAGCCTTATCAGAGAATGCCATTCAGGATTTGGGTGTCGGTAGATAAAAACTTAACCTTTTTAGCTCAATGATGACCGGAATCGCGCGATTTTCCCAGAATAGTGTACCAATTAAAATCTGTCGTACCCGAGGATTCACAAATAATTATAACTGGTCCAGTTCAGATTTTTGTCATCTTTGGAAATAGGGGTCAAAGAGGAAAGGTAAACCATTGACAATGCAGTTTTTTCCTTTCATTCGAGGTAACATCAAAACACTAACATTTTCAACACGAAATAACCGTTGTGGTTAATTTCAATTGATCACACCTATTCCTTACTAATTGAGTGTCAAGTGAAAAAACTATCTTTAAAGCTCCATAAAAGAGTAGTCAATAATGAGTTGTGTGAGCATTTTGGTTGCCAATTAGGCGAGGCTCTCATCCAGCAGGCCACCTTCAGCCTGGCAGTGGCGGAATCGAAGGCGAGCCTCTCCGCGTCCTGGTTGGCCCACAAAGCTGCCGCGGAGTTGCGAATGAAAAAAACCCACCCCATTCTTTGGAGCATTCCGCAGTGGCGAAAACAACACATGGTGAAAGCCAAAACAGCATTTATGAAGGTACCAGTTAATTTTTTATCCGCTACACCTTAGAACAACCCTGCAAGTCTGGCCTGGAGGGAAGCGATTAGGCGCTTCAGAGTATGCAATTGTAGGGCTTTGGTGTACGTTCACTGTCTCACGTGTTTTTAACCTCGTTCCTCTGTTCACTTAAAAGTGGTTTCATTGGTATTGTTAACTTCTCATGACCAAAAACCAAATGATATCCATCACGAAGGCCTCAAGTCGACCGCACAAAACCTACGACCTACCTTTCAGAAATCCTATGGGAAAGAAAAGGTTTGTCCTCTCCATTCGACAATGGGGCAAGCTGTGGCGAGCAGCAAGTGATTCAATCGATCTAAGTGAATGTACTTCCAGTAACTATGTTCATTCAAGGACCTATGCATAGCGAAGCTATATAAACACGCAGATCGTCGACCCTGGTGTGGTTCCCACAGCAGTTTCAGTAAAAGTTTGACATTGGGAGAACCCTGAGAAGCTCTGCTTTTGCCAAAGACTGTTTGTACGAATTTCAGTTTGTTTTCTTGTTAACAGCATGATGTGCCATTAAAGTTTCGGCCCGGTTGTGGTAGCTAGTACTGCATATAACCTCCCCGATCCCACTAAATGAATTGCACAACTTTATCTCAGAACAAAATTTTGCCTTTGCGACTTTCAATGCTGCTAGGTTATGGTCTCTACCTCCTTGAAAAAATTACACCGTGCTCAATCAAATTTTCGTCCCCGGTGGTTAGCTGTTTTAAGTAAGTTGGTTAATAAGGGGATCTACTAACGGAACTGTGGTGCACACATCTCCCTGTGTGCACTAGACGAAGAATTTAAGGACATTTTAAAACTGCAACAGCCCTAGTTGGCGTGGTCAAAAAACACTCACAGTTGGTGAACCTCAATAAGATTGATGTCCTTTCAGGTAGGTTTCAGGCTATACGAGGCATTCACCAGATTACCTGCGTTAAACTGATAGCTGCCTGGAAAAGTATTTTTCTTCCGGCAAGCAAAAAACGGATGGATTCGTATGTAGTAGTACGTTGCTTCTGGGGTGCGGTTGTCTTGTCAACGTTTTTATCCGTTTTTCTGCTGATTGCCATATCTTAAGAAAGAGTAACACGAGACCACGTCAAAAACCCGAATTAAAAATCTTTTACCGTTTTTTTACAAAATTGTGTGGTTTTGCGCAAATATGATACTGGAAACCTATGAAAACTAATCACAGAACTTGGTTGAAAATGCCATCATGAACCCATCAGCTGGGGCTAGAAACTCGAAAACAGAACATAACGAAGAAAAGAAAACTGGCAAGTTGGGGCATGACCACATAGCCATAGTAAATCGGTTAGGCTGACAGGCACAGCACTTTCCTCTAGGAAATTCGAACATGGAAAAGTTGTTTTTAGACAAACTCGCTTAATCATGTAAAGGAAATTGTGAAAAGCAGAATATTGTACGCGTGATTATGAGTTAATGTCGCACATTGCAAGTCTGTTAGCTTTCAAACGACTGAGTAGAACTTATGGAAAATGTCTCCAGTGACCCAGCTTTTCAAGTTTAATTTTAAGTGCTCAAGCTTGACCTAACAATGCATAAACCATGTGTGAGCCATCTTGTATCATGGTGGGTCTGGGAAAGGGGTGAATTTATTTACAAGAAAGCGGCCGTAACAAAAACTACGTGAGGCGGCAGGCCTACCAATCTTGTTGTGTTACATTATATGTAACACAAGGTGTAGAAGTTAAAACGGTGTTGTAACATTTTACAATGAAGCGGCAGGAGCCTGCTAATGGGCAAATGCGAAAACAACTAATGTTACAGGAAATGTGGTGCCATAAGGATGCAGTAACAAAGAAAAAACATAAAAGTAACAATGGTTTTCTGGCCACTATCCCCTTAACATGTTACACAATTTGTGGCTGGCTTTAATTGTATGTACTGGGAGTTGATGTTCTGAAAACAATGATTCACATGGTTTGAACAAGTATGCTCTGGGTTTTCAGATATGACATCAAAAAAGAGGGTGGATTGTATCGTTTAAGCCGTTTGCGTAGGAGACGCTAAAATTAACCAGAACATCAAAATTCAACTACTGATTTAGTAACATCAAAAATGCTACCCTTGTCGGACGGCTTGTTTATTGATCTGCTTTCTTATGTAGACATGGATTAAAGATGTTGATTCTGTGTTTTTGAGCATGGACAACAAGTGATTAATAATAAACAATAACTTTGCATAGGCTATGTTGTGCCTCTGTCGTATTTGTGCCGGCGTTTAATGTGAATCAAATGTTTTTTAAAAACTCTATTTGGGGTGTTTATCATGAAATGGCCTTGAAGTTGCCATGGCAACATTTGCATCTCCTGTGTTACCAAGTGCCTGTCTCACTCAAAAGCAGGCTAAGTGGAAAACGCATAACTCACTAATGCATTTTGAATTTAGCGCTGAAAGACTGACCAGGGCCCTAACATGTGAGATTCGTTTCGATGCCTGCGCAATAAAGAAACTGCATGGTTTGCAGGACTGAAGCTCTGTAGGTGTTTTATCAAAATGGAAAGTCTCGATATCACTGGGATATTTAGTTAAGTGCAATCACTTAGGGAAATTTTTTTGCCGTGTGACTACTTGTTGTGGACCCCAGCATGTGGTCTTGAACCACGCCAGGGCCACTGAATTGACCCTGGCCCGATGGCGCTTCCCTGATACCCGCGATGAAGAAAAAGATCGGAGAAGACGTGGGCACAGCCGTTTATTTCAGAGCTCAACCACGTTGGTGTCGTGTGTGGGGTTTTCGTGTATGTATTTATATCTCAGATGCGTGAGTCATAGATGCGCTGACATCGAGACCTAGGTGAGGATAATCCAAGATAAATATTCGAGCGAATGAGGGGGGAGTTGAGGATCTGCGCTGCTGGCGACATGCTGTGAAAAGGGGAACCCTGTGTCGGAGGATGGAGCGACCGGATTAAGGAGTGTGAATAAACACGATCACATAATTATTTGCACAAACAATGAAAAATGCCGGAAAAACAATGCGGTCAAGTGGCGTCCTGAAGGGTCTGTGGCTTCAGAAAATGTACAAGGGTGATTGGTATTTACTCAAAACACTATTGCATTCATATGAAAAATATCTTTTGCTGTTAATCTGGACAAAACGGAGGAGATAGAGTGGATCGGATGGTCTTATGTTTAGTACTTATTTTCGGATGGCAGTGGGATTTTATAAGTAAGATGTTTTGACTTTATCGTCATGCCATGACCCAGCGTTCAACGCGTTTATCAGCAATGACTCTAGCTATTCGTCAGTGATTTTGCACAGTTACGGTTTGTTGTGAGAAAAAGCAAACCAAACATGCTGGCAACGTGAAGGCAGTCGTAAGCACCTGGCTCAGAATTAGGCGCCTAGCTGTAGGCGGGCCTTGACTTTCGTAAAGCCTGGCGTGCACAATGAAGATTAATTGCCCTTATTCGGTTTGGTGCACGTAGCTGATTTCCTTCTTGCGTGCCTATGAATAGACGCATTTTACTAGTAATCTGTAAGTTGTGACATTTCATTCGATATCTCACCAAACCTGATCCTCGTGTTGTTAAACTAGCCCTTGTTAACTTGTGGTCCCATCACCAGAGTCCGATTACTCCCACGCATGAAAAATGAACCCCAGAGATCTGACAACATTATTATTTGCAAAGCAAGCTTGACAGAGCGTGAAGTGTTGCACGAATTTATTTATGATTTTCTAGGAGCACAGGCTTGATGTTCACAAATCAGTTATTGCAAAATGCAAGGAACTCGGTCTCTATCAATACCTACATTTTGTGAAACGAGATTTACTCTTCTTTACCGAGGTAAGCTACTTGGATTTCATCGTGGAGTTAAGTAAAATAAACATGACCTACGTAATGATATAGGGGTACCGCAATTCGGGCTCCATCGCATTTCTGTGTGAAATTTGCCTGACTAACGGTAAAAGGCCGATTGGTTTTGGCGGAGTCATGCATTCAATGAAATACTTGTTCTGAAATTATGGAATATCAATTTGAAAGCAAACATCCAAAATACCTGCTAACAAAATCTGCAAGATGTGGAAAGACTTAAAGAATGCATCATTAGCAAGTCAGTTCCAACGTATCGCCATGTAGATGTGTTGTAGCGAGAGAACCGAATCCGTGAAGAGCTTATCAAAACGGCCGTGATTCCGGACAACCGGTTCACCCACCAAGTGCCCTGCAAGCTGATGAGCCACTGGCGTGTCCACTGCCGCGATCCCGTCTTCCCCCATCGCCTCGAACGCGTCGACACGGTCCTTCTGATTGAATCGCCGTCCACTGAGCCACCTACGTGGCGAGCCAGCGTGGAATCGGGCACAGCAAAGAAACTGGCAATTGACCTGCCAGAGCACTCGCTACCGGCCACCGACAATCCACCGGGAGATTTTAGCAAAGTGAGTTATACTCAGTCCTCTTGGTCCCCAAATACTACTATTGTGCATTTTGGTCCCCAAATACTACTTTTGTGCAAGTCGAAACAAAACCGACTCGTTATTTGAATGCTTCTTTAACTTGATTTAATTCAAACAAAAAACTGTTTTAAGATACTTAAGTAAGACTAATAGCAGAAGGGCCTCAACTAAACAAGATTAAGGTGGCTATTATTATTGAGTAGACTTATTTATTTAGTCTTACTTCTGCAATCGAAATTCTTTGTTTGCAATATATTATGCACCTTTTGGCAGCAAATAATCGCCAGAATAGAGAGCATTATAAACTGAAAATGGTGTTCGATAACTGCTAAGACAATCCATCTATGGTAAACAAACATTCATTTGCCCTGTTTAATTTAGTTGTGCTCCTTAGGAATCTTGGTGGCAATTCGTGTTTTCTTGAATTTCCGTCGATGGACAAAACCTAAATTTCATTCATAGTCAAGTTTACAATTATTTTTTAGTCTCAGCCGGAATATAGTGTGACAAAACACTGGATTTTCAAATCTTCAACCCGTTATATATTTTGGCGATGGCATGCTTTCTTTATATCAACCTTGGCTTTTCTGCTCCACTTCTGCCAGCTGTTCCTTGTAAGTTATGCGACATCATTTTATAGCTGCATTACTACTGGTGGTACCAAAGTAGACACAATTAGGCAAACGTTAAGCACAGTGCCGTCTGCTGTTTGATCCTAGACTTGACTGGCTTTTCACTCGTGTTCACGCATGCGTCCGCCTGAGTAAATTTTGACTATGCAACCGGGGCCATTGCAAACTTGGTCGGCACGAAAACCTAAATCATAGAGTCAATTGATTTACGATTTAAGATTAGTTTGTTGTTGGCGTTCAATAAAACATTTTCAGGCAAAAGTTGATTTCCATTTTTAAACTGCCTGAAACATTATTGATCGAGGAACCATCACTGGCCCATTCACGCATTATTAGCAGTAGTCTGACCAAGTGTTTGCAACGACAAATCAAGCCAACAGGTTAATAGTGCTCCGTAAGTATGACCATCAGGTTGAGAAAATCGAATAAAATGGTGAGGTAAGAGAGTACTACAAATCCACAGTTACGCTGTGAATTTGAGCAGATACGAAACGAATGAGCATTGTCTCTTTTCGCCATTTACGCACCGCACCATAATTAATCATGTGTCGCTCTTTCTATTTTAGTACACAATCCCATTTAAAACTTCGGTCAGCTTTACAGCGCTTTTTCGAAAAAGTCCAATCTACCTTTCTGCCGAGATTGACCGGAAAACAGTAAGATACATTTACCGCTTTTGTACACTTCCATGTGGGAGTGTCGGAATAAGCGTTAATGCGTCTGCAAGTCAGGTAATTCAGTCAATGGACCCTGGACCAAAAGCACACCAATTCGAGAGTGTCGCAACTTCTCGAGTCGTTGAAAGGTTCCACAACTGTCACACTTTGAAATATCCAAGTCAACCAAACACGAACCCCGGTTTCGAATTCAGCGACTACCGTTTTGCCTGCTTTAGGGCTTTTGATCGACACGTTAAACATCCGACGGAAGTTTCAATTTCTGTAAAAATGCCTTTTTACAGATGACATCGGTCACGTGAACCGATGTAGCAAATAAGGCATCCGTGTTATCGAAAATCGAGTGCTCAAGTCCATGTATTTCGTTCACTCAGAAACACGTATTGTAAAAATGGGGAACGTTAGAAGAAAGCGAAATATATGGCGGCAACTCAAATTCTTCGGGCTGTTTAACAGCTAGATTTTGTGGAATGCGTAATATGTGGAATTACTAACAAGTATTTTATTTCTCGTTTAAGTAGGAAGATAGACATGTTGCATAATTTGTGAGTTTATAATCTTGAATAAGTTGTCTATCATGTGGAGATCGGGACTGTCTGTAGGGATTTTCAGAAACCAGATGCTTGTAGTCTGCAATTTCGAGGCTGTTCAGGGATAACAATTGGTCATTTAGTACATGCGAGGTTCGGTTTGCGAACAGGAGCTTTATACCAATGCACGCTCCACCGTGGTCAGCAGTGGTGTAGAAAATGAATTTTTTGTGTGTTCATATTCGCAGTAGTGGCAGACCCCAAATACGCGTGACTCAGTTTTCCTAATAGCCATCCGAACCATTAAATTCAGAATATTTGAATTTGCGTGCCTTCGCAAGGGTTGGTCAGAGGCATAGCTTCGTCAGCAAAATAAATTGTTTGCTAAAATGGCATAGGCTATTTATGGAATTTTGAGGCGAAAGCGCCGCTCACAGCCTTTGCTTTCATGGTCCAAACGGTCTTTTAATTGGCCACTCTTTCTTTAAATACACATACTTTAAATGCTTTCGCATTAATTATGGCCAATTTTTTTGTCAAATTTCACGGAAAGGGCAGCGGTGATATGGAAGGTAGCACTGAATCAATTTCTGACTTGTCTGTTATTGTCACCACAAATGTGTCGCGGACTCGAGCGTTCCCTTTGGACCCTACTGGAAATGCTTGTTCGACATATGTCCTCAGTTTAATCATGTTTGCTTTCAAATGAATACATTCTTGAGGTTTCCTATTTGCACATGATTTTAAAAACATTCGGGGAAATTTTTTTAGGGCGCATTAACGTAAAGGACAAGTTGGCAGACTGCAGGACTGGATCATGCTTAAATATGTACAAGTAGTTGAACGAAGTTTTAGTCATGCGATCTGACGAAGGCCTCGACGTGGTGCTTCCGCTGTGACATCTAAATTATTCTTGCTGTTGCGGCCTGATCCGCCACCAATTACTCACGTAAGCATAAGTTGAACAAAGACAACGCAGTCTCAACCGTTTATAGCGTCGACAAAACTTGTGTGATTAATTGTGATAGTTCACGTGCATTCATCGTTTGTGTGCCTGTGGCCTTGGAGCGTTAACACGGAGGCTCAGAGGGGGAACGAGGGTGAACACCCGGACACGGGGTCAAGTGACTTAGGGGAATCAGGCGAGGGGGCTGACCAAACAACCCGTCATTTCAGGCATGAACCGTGGTGACGGTCGTGAAGTGACCACATTCATCACTTATTGTAAGTGGCATTGTACTCAGTTGAATAGCGGTGAACCGGTTGCCACACGTTATGTGTTTTCTTCGATTTTATTAATTTTAGCGTACATTACCAACTTTCTAGGTATTTCGAATTCGTTTTATTGGTTTTCTGCATAATTTTCCAAACAGGGGTCACTATTTTGTGGTGACATAGGCTACCCATGAAACCCCAGAGAAGAATGTAAAGGCAAAACAACGGTTTATACCTCCGCCAGACATGACGTGGAATTGTGTTTTGTGCTTCAACTTAGGATGTCTGTGTGAAAAGTCTGAGGTGGAGGCACGTGGGAACCAATGAGTGGCATGGGTGGGATTCATATGCATGTGTTTCCAAGCTGACGGGTTTAGACAAGCATTCATCCATAAACCCCCACTGACGGTCCACTGCCAGTGTAACTTACACCTGTATAGTTATCTCTGTTGAATTTGGGTTAATCAGGTCAAAGTATAACTCATGGCCAACTTGCGGGAATTAGATATTGGTGCTATTTCTTGTTATTGATTTCTTTATTTATTATCGGTGACCTCTTTCGTTCTGGTATTTATTACACTCAACTTTATCTCGTGAGGTCAAATTCTTTCTTTGATGTTGTCAGCTGATCTGGCAAATAAATGTGCATGAAGTAGGTCGCTCTCCCTTTCTCAAGTTTACATTACTAAAGTGAATTTGGTGTGGCCTAAGCGAAGACGGCACAATGAACTTTGGGCTTGTATTTGTGTAGATTCAGTTTACAATAACACCTTCCTTCACTGAACAATGAGATTTTCAAAATCTGGCCCATTATAAAGTCCTGTTTATTCATCTGAAAATTTTTTTGACCCACGTAATCTGCAAACGGGGTTTGGCAATTAAACTTGATCCCTATTAAAAACCCTTCGTTTGCTGGCAATAAGGTTGGGTAGCTGCAAGTAATTGGCTCCTCTACCAACAAAATTAGTTTACCGAAGCCTGAGTTTATGGGCCAACGGTAGCCTGTGACAGCGCCCATTTACTGGGGTTAGCTGTGGGAAGGGCAGGCCATTCGCCCTGCACATTATACGATTTAGTGAAACGAGCGGTCAGCGCGTAATTACAGGGTTTTAAACGCATCTTCTGTGGATCTATTCTTTTCTCTCGCGCCACGGAGGCTGCGTATTCTATGACTTTACTAATGCGACAGAATCGAGACTAAGGTTTCACGACCGCGGAAATCAATCTGCACTGATCGGGTCAAAGTTTAGCGCGGCTAAAAAGTTTAGGAATTTAAAAAAAACGTACGACATTAATGAATATTTCGAGCCACATGTGCTTAGACTTGTCATGTTTTCTACAATAACCCTCGGGAAACTAATTGGAATATGTTTGGGCTGCCTTTCTGAAGAAAGAACATAATAAATTAATTAAGAACAAATGGAGCGCTTGCGGCCAACCAATATTTAGGTAACTTTTACTCTTTAAGTTTACTTGAAAGTGGATTAAAATCAAATTATGCCCTTAAGCAGACACGTATAGACGGGGTCCTCTCCAGTGTCATGTGAGACGAGCTTGAGGGTGGCAGAAAGCGAATTTTAGCCAGAGTCATCAACAAGATTATCGTGAAGGTACAGGGAAGCTTCAGAAGTGACGATGAGCTTCTTTTGTGCTTCAAAAGCAGTGTTGATGCGACTGTGTTTGACGTACCGCGAATTCATTTTCAGAAGTAATTACATCTGACCAAAAATCAATATCACTGTTTGTAATAAGTAAGTTAACTAATTACAGCACACCTCTTTTACAATAATTACTTGAATCGGGTAATGGCTGCTTATGAGATTTTTTAAAAGAAAGTTTTTAAAACTGGGTTATTCTGAAATTGGGTTCAATTATTTAGCATAATATTTAATACTGTGGTAAGTGACAAATTATAAAGAATTTATAAGAAAAGCTTAATAAAAAACAGTCATCACATTTGCACAAGCTGATTTTGCAATTTAGAAACTGTGTTTACACCATCGAAAATGTGCTTCTTCAATGATTTGGATAAACGTAAATACGGTCCGTTTACCAGTAGAACGAATGCAGACAGTCGTTGTGAATTTTCCTCGCCGAATAATAATCTGAGCATGAAACGGCGCCACTAGACCTACGCGCGAATTTCGTGTTTCGTCATCTTACGTCGCGGACATCTTTTCTACGACCTAATTATTTACACTGTCTGAGTTTACCTTAGATAGCCTCACTAGAAAACTTCAAACGTAACGACCGCCGAACAGAGCTCTTTACTCAGATTCTTTGATCAGTTACGCCCGATTGCCGAAAGCAGCGCTTTTGCACATTTATTCAGAAATTTTTACCGTGATAGCTGCTTAGTTTAACTAGTTTGATTAAAGTGTCGCAAATCATTCTTGGTTAATAGCATATTTGATTAATTGTGATATCAGAATAATAGTAAAGGAATTTTGATCACATGCCTAATAAATCAGCAGAATCCGTAGATTTTAGAGGCAGCTTTTAAAATAACACTGTTGTGTGATCGATTATAAATTCCATTAAATATATAATTAAATTTAAATGAACCTCAGTAACCACGCTAAGTGGACGATTTCAACCCGAAGGTCTATCTTCCACGCTTGGATACCTGCTTAGTGTGAGCATTTTTAGTTCCTCATTATGCAAGGGCTCTATTAGTTTGCTCTAAATCAAAAGTTCTAAACTAAACAAACCCAACAGGAAAGGGAAGTTTTAATAACTTACTAAGAACGAATGGTCAGGAAGTCCCTGAACAGGTTAATAGACACCTCTACACCAAAAAGATCAACGTGTCGCTTTCCTTGGTTTGCACGAAGTAGGAACAAGTAGCCTTCCAGAATAAAACACATTGTCGAGGGGTATAGTCATGCTGAATGTGATCTTCAAGGAACAGTTCTATTACTTTTAGGGCTACTTGCATTACACAACTGCCGAAAGGAACCATACCGTTCGAAGTCAACTCAGTCGCCTATGGGCGTCGGTTCGAACCATTGCAGATACCATGCAGCTTCAACGTCGGGGGATAGTCTCGTCCATTCAATACGCCTGTCTCTTATTCGGGGCTGGTATCCTGTCGATTTTCTTTGTGCTCCTCATGGTGCCAGTTTGTATATCACTTTCTACTCTGTCAGTGTGCCTTGGAGTTTCCGCTATCGTGCTGATTCCATTTGTCAGCATTGTGTTTCACGTGCTCGGTGTGATTCTGTGGGATCCATACAAACCAGGTAGGCTAACTTTTCAACTTTTATGCAGTTTTTGAATGTTCAATGCCTTTATAGCCGAAGCAGTTGTTACGTTAACTTGTAGCCTAGAATTGTCCTCAGGTTTCTTTCTAACCAGACCAAGCCATGTTATCAATATTTACGACTAATTATCACTTTTATTCAAATTGGGTTTGGTTTGAAGATTCGCGAAATTTCCTTCTCCCAAGTTTATTTTTAAATGGGCGCATTAACTTAACTGGAATCGAATCACATTTTGGTGCTCACAGTCGAAGGATTTCGAGTAAAAAAGCTAGTGGTTTATGCAAAAAATAGCACTAATGACCTTGGATAACACAATGTTCCTCACAATCACTGTATTTTCGGATTTCGTCGTTATCGTTGATGAAATGGGTATAACTAATTTTCATGTCGTAAATAATCTATTTTGTTAATTTTGGAATCCATGTCTAAGCAGTAAGAGTATCAGGTGAATAAATGAAATGGTACCTTAGACATAGCTATAACCTGACTGAATCAGCGTTGTCGGTGTAGCCCTGTCAATAAATGTAGCGGTTTCTCAGAGTATTGAGCTTTAACTTTTAAGCCCAAGAGACCTACAATTACACAAGGAGGCCATTTGAAAGCTACGGTGCTTACTTTGTTTTATCAAACTAACCATTCCTGTTTGTCTATGCACAGCAAAATCCTTTCATAAATCATAAAGGTCAAATTTTCCTGTCTGGGTGCTGGAAAATGTCACTCCAATGAGGTCCACGCATCAAGATTTCCCTACCTAATTAATGGCTGTTTATGTAAACCGGTATCTGGTGAACACAATAGAGACCTCACAATGGTAGGGGTTAAGTTTGAATGTGCCGGTGCTTCTAGACACTATCATCTACCCCAGTGCCTACAACGGCCACATTCAGTCACGTGTCATAGGCAGCGAAATGTCTACTCCATCCCTCAGAACATGGATACGCTGAGATAAAAGATTACAAAATTAGTATAATCTATCAGGCTGGTACAGAAGTAATGTCCACTCACGAGAATATTTTATAATGGAGAAACACTGCCGCTATTTCCTAATCGAGGTGCAATAAAGGTGAGGGTACGCAGTCATTTGAATACCTCAGTTTTGATTCTCACCGCTCCAGCACAATTCTTTTCCAACGAAGTTAGAGGTTGCGCCCTAATCGCGTGGCGTTTGTACTCTCCGTCTGATATCACGACTAAAATGACTGTTAGTAACTTATCAAGAATATGTGGATTGCAAGTTGCACACAATAAAGAAGTTATGGGTGGCATTTCTTCCCTTTCGCTGCCCATGAAGAAACTGAAAATTTATGTGTAGTTGCAGTTTGCACTAGTTGTATAACGGAGGGCAAGTATTGTTCATGTGACCATCTGATTGGGTGTGCTCTCTACCCCGAGGCTGCAGAAAATTCGCCGGTTTGCTCTCAGCCTTTACCCCATCAGCTGGTAAACGATTGATGCAGAAAGCCGTTTTCGCAATATGCCAACCCAGATTCACAATTCTTTGCTAATGTCATTTTAAGGCAAGAAATCAACTGTTTTTTTTTCTGATATAAACTTGTATGTCAGTCACAATTTTCGAGATGCAGTTTTATGCTTTGTATTCACTTAAGCAAAAACGAAATGTACAATGTAATTAGAGGAAACTATTAGAACCAATGTGAATGCAAATGGAAACCCAGAGCCTGACCGCTCTTCCTCACCATTGAGCAATGGATGATAAGGCGCAGGAAAGTATCCGTGCCTTTTACTGAATCAGAGTTTAGAGATTCAGTAATGGATGAGTCATCTAGAATACTCCTTTCGCATAACATTCACGTTCGGAAGGAAGACGCAGGAGAGTGCGTGACTCAGCTAGGATTTCGACCATTCACATTAATGGAGGCGGCATTCACGCGAATTATTGGCCGGCGTCGCAACTGAGTCATCCAGGCCAAGTAACTTTCTGCACTGAGACACGGTGAGGCTCCTTGAGTGCTCTGGCGCACGCAATTTCCTTTTAGCCACACATCCAAACCGTTTGCTTCCAATTTTTGAAGTCGTCGTCTGGCATCTTGGGATTCGATGCATTATCCAACTAACTGCGGCTCTACTTACCGGCTTTGTGGTTTTTCCCCTTGTCGCGTTGGCGACGGCAACTTTTGGGTTATTGCGATGGTGCTTCCGCTCTGCATGGGACGCCCTCGTATACCACCTCTGCTTAAAATTTTGCATCCGAATTCCTTCCGAGGACTCCTGTATCCTTCAAAGACGTGCAGGACCTGGTCTCTCACCTTCTCAGTTTTATAAGGTAAATAATTCTCACTTTTATAAGTCTATCAAATTGGCCAATCGGAGCCTGGGCTATACTTAAGTTTCTCTATTCAACAACTAATGGTAAATTTCACACGGTCGCAATAACGAGGGCATAGCAAATTCAAGTTCATCATTTGAGGTACAATGAAACGGCGAGACACTTATCTAAATTTTCACCTAGTTAATTTCTCTCAAATTAGATCAAATAATGCGGCTTCATTTTGATAAGAAGTGGAACTTAGTGTTGCAGCTTATGTCTCAACAGTCATCTCTTTGTTACCTACATTAACTAAATATATTATCAAAAAATGTAGGAGGCAAATCCATGTCCCTAGTAACGTAATGGTACATTCACTTGGCTGTAAAAAGAGATACTATAATTTATACGGTGCCAGAGTCAATTTCGGACGGAAATTAGACAACGTCTGTTTAATGTTTGAGTTGTCCTATTTATGGTTTGGTTCAGTATAGAAACTGATGCATATTTTTCTAAAGAAGCTCACAGCCTTTTACCTAGGTGAATGTTCACCACTTCCTTCAGTGTTTTGGTTGAGCTTCACCCCATTATTCATGATGATATTGTCCGAGAAGCCTGATTTGCTGACTGATACCGACATCGAAGTCATCTAAAAATTGTCCCTTCCGCGATCCCATTTAGGAGTTGGTCAAAATAAACACTGTCAGGAACCCGCTACAAATAGTTTTGACCGTTTGGGATAAAATTAGCCTATTATTCGATGTTTAGAATGGCTGCCAGGTTGGTTTCGAGTAATAAGCCTTTGATGATTTAATCGTGCGCTTCGTTTCTGTACAATTTTCTACAATCTGAGCCTTCTTATTATTTCCTATTGTGTCCATCGTGCTGAGCTATTCTTGTCAAAATGAATGGTGGGAGGTAACTTCGGCGATGATGGAGGTATCTTTGCACTAACAATGTGCGTTTTGAAGGAATGACCTGAGAAATTTCTTTCATTGCCTGCACTGATGTTGTTTTTCTACAATCTAGGCCTTGATTATTGTTTTGTGTTCTGCACAATGCCGTACGAACAGGCCACATCAAATGCACATAAACCGTTTGGTCGATTTCGAAACACAGGATTTCTAGACAGTGTAGTCGTATTTTGATCCTAGATTTGAGCTTAGCAACTCATTAGGATCAAATTGGAAAAGTTTACTTAATAAAGGCGTTTTTAAGTTCTGCATATTGTGCACTGTAAAGTGTACAACCAACTCCCAAGGGGTAAATTTTTGACATACATTTTATCTCAAAAGGAGGTCATCTTCCGTTTGCAGCAGACGGGGCTTGAGCATGACCAGATAAAGCGATAAATGTTTTTTTCGAAGATGGCAGTAATAGCCCTCCTTCTCGTTGAAGTTAACCGAATCAAAACAATTTGTTTTAAAAGGCCCCAATGAAACAATTTTTGCTAATCAGACCAATCACATATTGGGCTAGTGTACTGCACGATCAAATCAATCTATCAGTATTATGACTTTAGAAGTTGGATTTATTTGGGGACTTTTATAAATCACAACTAAAGGAAATGATAAAAAGATAAGCGTTTGTAGGATTCGTTGCTTAACTACTTCAGCATCGTCTAAGTGGACTTGAATCCAATGTAGTAGCCCCAAATGAATCAAATGTGAAATTGCTTTGGACTCCCGAATTTACTTATTTGTGTGGGGAACAGAAAAAGGTTATGGATCACAGCGGGTATGCGACGCGATCACGCTTCAGTACATAAAGAAAGGAAATAAGAGGTGCATCAGTCAGTGCTTTTCCTTTTCCATTTAGCAAAGCAATTAATGCCAGTTACTGTGGGATTTGGAAGTCATGACTTGATTAGGGAGAGAATTTGTTTGTGATTTTAGGAGCTGATCTAAAGGCATTTCATCCAACTGTGTGATGTTTTTCCCATGGAAAAGGTCATTTAAAAACTCGAGCTGCTTTGGATAAAGTCATTTTTGAACTCAGGTTTGTGTTGTGAGAATGCAATGCCACTTTGAATGCAGGATCGTACTTGTGCTTGAAGTAGATCCGGCGTTCAAAACACCGATTTCCTAATCCTCTTTTATAAGTGGAGCCATGAGTGCCTATTTTCATTGCATTCAGGCGCCAGGTACTTAACTTTAGAGGGGAACGTCACAAACAATTCGTGTACGCACTCACACGGTTCGAAGACAAATATCCACGTGATAGCGACACTGCACGGACAAACCCTTCCGGTTTCCGGAGCATCCCTGGGATGCCTCGTTCCGGTTTCGTGCTAGGTGCGCGTTGCAAATAACCCGCTGAGCAAAGCAAATTTTTCTACTACCAGTGACTTCAGGGCCAGGAGTTGAAAGTCACTCCTTGTTTGCTGATGCACATCAACAACCTGTGCTTCAGTGTGAGTGTAAACGCGAGTCCTGCTAATGTCGCCTAATGTGACTAACTGCGGTAGCTCTTACAGTAGCGTGGTTATGTTGGCTTCAGATACTGGGAAGAAAGCCGGAAATTCCTTCAAGACAGGTATTATGCAGAAGCTCCCAGGGTCCTAAGGTTGTAGTGGAACAAGGACTGCATCTTTATGGCTTTACAGGCTTCCTTTTATTTACCATTCAACGAGAGGCATTAAATGAAGTGATTTCTGTGAGAAATGTTGGAATTTGGTGGAGTCTCCTTGACACGACCATCAACTTTTGATTTTTCTGACTTTCTAGAGCTTGTTTTTAACTTATCGTGCGTCTTAATACTTTACCTCTTCAACAATAGAAACTCTTGGTTAATTATTTTAATGATTTTTTTTATCAGGTTATTAAATTTTTTTATCCTAAGTTGAAATAAAAAACGAGTCAAGGAGGGACTCTATCCTTGTCGTGAATTCAACTAATCTTTTTGGATATTTTCAAAGGCTTACGTAGGGCTCTGTTGTTGGTTGGCATCTAACATCAGGACTTTAGTAAATGCAATTCGTTTCCAAAATCATAGCAAATATTAAGACATCTCCTGGAGACCAAGTTGGCAGCCAAGTTTCGTAGAAAGCAATAGTAGTAGTTCTAGTTTAATCTTATGTCAAAAACCAAGTCCTTCTGAGTAAATTAAGAACCGCACGAACTGGAATGGTATCAGTGACCGTCATTTTTATCTCATGAAGCCTTAATCGTTCGTTTCCAAAGTAATTTAATTGGTGATTCGTGTGTTGCACGTGTTTTGCTGCTACTTTTGTGCAAACGTCAATTTTCAGGCTCGATTGGCGGATGCTTGTGTCATTTTGGCTAGTCAGCTAGAAACATTGGAGCTCGATGAATGGAAGCTACAAATGCAAGAAATCGCCCGTGAACCCATAATGGCGTACAAGTATGTGCCATTTCCAATGATCCCAATTTGAATGTTTCCTTTGCTGTTCATTGATTTCACTGAAATGTCGCAATTTCTGGATATGCTAATAAAAGGAATCATTGCATTTGAAATCCACGCAATGATAGGTACTAATCTTAACCCATTCGGTCAGATCGTTTGTCCAAGTAGTTACTAGAAAGACTAACTTGTAAAAATCTAATTTTATTAGGTTGATGCTGTTGCCATTTTCGTAACCAGCAAAATTTTAAATGCGGGTAAGAAATATTTTCGTTCTGTGGTGAACTACCTTAATTCACTTCCCTTTAATCTGTTACCGCATTTCACAGCGTCCCCACTCACTCATGCCGACACATCGGATCACACATCCTCGTACACATACCTGCCCTGCTTCCCGCACCGCTCATCTGGCCATGTAGCCGCTACTACTACGTTTAGTGGTTCGTCTGATTCGCGTGGGTCAGCAGCCTCCGTTAGGCACACACGAATTTGTACTCACAGTGATGCTAAAAACAAAAAGACAACAGTGCTGAGATATTCCCTAAATGGCTAAGTGCCTCCTTCTCTCCTCACGTCTTACTCCTTTCTAGGTACATCGTATCGTATCATGCTACAGCAGTTTTAGGGACCAACCGCCAAATCATGTCACTTTAAATTGTTGATAAGTTCTGCTTCCTATGGATTCGCTGCTTCAAACATGTGAAAGATTTGAGTTAGTGGTGGATGTTCATGGGTCTCCACAGTTAGGAAAAACCTGCAGTCAGATGTGTAGAACTACCTTTGTTGCAACACTCACCATGTTAATTCTGAAGGTTCATTAACACACAAGCACAAGCTACCTGTCAAGCATTAAGGTCGTTTTGGAAAATCTAGAAACAAATTAAGCCCTTGCATGAATTGAGTTAAAGTAAAAAGCTTAATTTTTTAAATTCAATTGAACGACCTATTTAGTGTCGAACCGTTTCTAGTCGTGTTCAACGTCAGTGTTATTACTGCCGTTTTGGATGCGTAAATCGACTAAATACGCGGTGTAGATGTCGCGCTATTATTTGCCTCAGCATGTGCTGGTTTCACTTCGTTCGCCGCACGTTTCCCATTTCCTTGTCTCTTTGACGAGTCCTTGAGCTCCGTGTGAGAACGTCTCACGACTGTTAAAGTGTGATCCAAGTCAAAACTGTAACATCCCACTTCTTCCTCGATTAGATTCACTTGAGGCGTTGCTTGCAACTACAATAAAAAAGAACAAAAATTAGCTCACCATCCAATAAATGTGGGATGGATTTTGTGTTCTTGTTTTATTCTCAAAGTGCCCAGATTTAGTTATAAGATTTTAATAAGAAGGACAAATTAAAGTAGCCTTTTGTTTGTGACTTTGTTGAGCGTGCAATGCATCTGCCCTCAGTCATTGGATTTCGTGCCTTGGACAGGGTAGGCGTGCAATCCCTGGTTTGATGGACGAGGCTCGCCAAACTCTTGTGCTGGAACTTCAGATTTAATGTACAATTGCAAGAAATAACGCCCTGGCAACGCTACCTAGCACTATCATCCAGAGAAAGTGCTCTTTACCGGGGAAACAATGCACAATCGCGGAGGTCTTATCGCTTGTATGCTTGATCGTCTGGTCGAAATGAGTGCTGAAATTGTTGAGCACAACTGTCACGAGCACAATAACACGTTGGCTGCCAGCTGAAGTTGTATTTTTGAGTAAACGCTGCTTCGCTCTCTTTGCGGCACGATACAGCATGAGATACCAAAGGGAAGAATATGACAAGAGAAGGAAACTGACCATTAATTCGATGTCTCAATGAGGTTGTGTTGCTGTGTATGGGTGTGTGTGGCGGGTGTAGTTGTTGCCCGATGTAATTTGCGTGACCTGCTAAAAGTACAATTGACTGCTTGGCCAGGTGAGTGAGCGGATGGCGGGGGAGGTGCATGCAGAGGAGTGCGGACGCAGACGGTCTCGCATGGCTGACGGGAACGCTGTGAAACGGGGGCGTTGTGCGTAACAGAGCATGCGGCAACCGGGTCGATGGTCGTGAATCGATACAACTCACTACAAGCTGAATAAATTTCTAGTTTATTCAGCTAATTGGGGTTTGCGGGCTTCCAAGATTTCAGTAATTAATTTGCTTTACCATGGTCAATAGACCTTGTTGATCAACCGTTTGTTTTGTTAGTGGCAATCAAAGACACGATTATTTCTCTGCTCCCTCTGTCCTTCAAAACCTAGTTACATAGAGGGTTGCTGTCATTACTTCACTCACCGAAATGGTTATTTCACCCATAGCCTTTGTTAATGGACCTGAGAGGCCGGGTAGAATACTGGTAAATGTATTGAAAATACGTCTAAAGTTTAATAATTTTAGGCAATGATGCGCTGTTTTTAAACCTTCTATTGCCTTATCAACCAAATCAGGAAGTTCTCTTTGCCGTTATAAATTTCAAATGGGAACGTTGTGGCTACAAAAGGCTAAACGGTAGAAGGGTGACTGGTTTTATTAATTATAAATCTCATGGGCGTCTTGCCGCCAGAGCCTACGGCAGTTGTCTTAATAATTAAGGCTTGCTCAGAGATCGTTGTTAGTAAAAAATCCTGACTTGTATTGGGTTGGCCAGTCAACTTTGGAGTTCACCTTGTGTGCCTTAAATCGCTGTCGCCTTAAATTGTGATTTTTGAATGCAGTTAGTGAATTCCTTCGTTTCAGTTTAATTGAACGATAAAATAGGGATGTGTGTCATTAGTACAGGTCACCACATTGGAACCGAAGCGATGTTGTAGTTGTTTACTAGTACGAGTCCGTGTAACCCCTGTATTATCACTGATTTATTGCAAGATTATACACTTTAAGTAATTAGTATATTCAGTTTTTTTAATCGAGTTTCTGAAAGAAGCTAAGTCTTTAGTATCCCAGACACATTAACAGTCCATAATTGTGATTGAAAACTGAAGAATAAATCGGCTAAGGTTATCCTTGAAAATTCTTGATGATGTTTGTCCACAATTTAGGTTTCTTTTTGGAAAATTCCATTCTTATAGTTTGCACTCAAAATAGTGAAACCGTTAGGCTATCCTGAGTGTAGGTTTTGCATTGCGGTTTTTAGATTTCCTTCATAGCTGAGATGAAATAAAAATGTTGTCAACACGACGGTTTGGATGATTGTTATGTTTTTTCTTTTTTACAGAACATTGGCCGAGAGCCTTGCATGGCTTTCACTGTCACCAGTCGACAAAGGAATTTTTAGTAAACTTCGTAGTCAGACAAAATCCTGGCTAGATGATGTTGAGGCTAAAGCGAACCAGTAAGCTTGCTTTACAGTCTGAATCTAAATTTGATGTTTGAATTTTTGCAGTACAGCGAAAATCGTGTTTCACAAATTCAATTCAACACCCTTAGGCTTTTTAAAGGACACTTGTAAAATTATATCGCTGGATCGTTGTCGTTACCTTGTCGGCGCTCATCAAAGGCGCAAAATACTACATTGGAATTGTAACATTATTCTGATTATTAGGGACTAGGGAGTACGTACTTACTGCTATCGGCCACCTCACTTCACTATAGCGCTAACATTTGCAAGAGGTCCTGTCTATGTTGCACCTAATAACCTCAGTCGAAGTAGGCGTGCCATTATTAGGCCACATTAGCCGCCTTTAGTTCCCTGTTATGTGTCATCCACACACTCAACTTCCCTGCCTCCTTTGGCTCTTTTAATTTATTATCCGCTCTAACAATTTGCACTGGCTCAAATCTCAACCTCATCGAAGACATTCACTTGTTATTCCTCAATTTGACATCTGCAGGAATGTAATATATGGGTGTCTGGCCAATTAAGCAGATCTTCTGATTACACAAAAGACACTTTAGCAATAGTTGGCCATGCTTGTAAGTAATTGGGGGCAAATATTACGAATTACCACCAAATTTCGGTTTCAAACGCACTTGGACCGGGGAAGAACGATTTATGTGAGTGACCTTCACATGCCAGAACTCCAATAGCGTGAGCACTTCGGGTTATAACTGCAGGGAGGTACTTGCAAGTGAATCCAGTGAAGCCGAGAATTGGGGTAAAAATTGAGCGCTGTGCTCCCTTTACACTTACCCACTGGGGCTACAGCAAATTGTTTTCACCGCTTGTCCTTCATTTTGCAGTGAATGATTTTTTAAGCTAAATTATATCCTAAAATCGCTACACTTTTATCACTGACATCGCATTCATTATGCGCATAAACCAGGGTCTTCACGCTCCCAATTAAATATGGCGTCAGAGCCTCCATTTCGCGGCGTCTTGCCTCTCGCTGTAAAATTAATCTTCGTTGATTACCGCTAAGCGCATTTGGGCGACTGGAGCCAAATGCCTGTGATGCTGATTTATAGGAAGTCTGAGAATACGTCTTGCGCTCGTGAGTCCATGGTGTCACAGATTGCCACGGTTGGGCTATTCCGATAGTAAACAGGGAGAAAAGCTGAATGCTTTATAACTTCACATACCCTTAAATGTAGATGAGTAGTCAATATATAGTTAGGAGCCAGATGCCTCGCTAGAGTCAGATCGCCAAGATGAATAACATTCAGCGATAAGTTCTAAAAATCTAGTATTTTAGCTATTGCTAGCGCTTCTTATGTTTTGGATTTACGCCATCAGTAAACTTACCTAAATTCCATCGGTGTGTTCAAGTGAGGCTATAATATTTAACCCGCGATAGCGGAAGGATTATAAGAGAAATTTTGCTCTTTTAAGTATTAGAACGATGATTTTGCACTGTGCATGTTTTTGTTGACTCAAGATACACATTTGTATATTTCCAAGCAGGCGAGAATTTGTTCGATGCTTGTCAAGTAATACTATTATTCTACAAAGTATTTAATATCAAACCGTTTAAATTAGACGGAGAGAGGCACTTCAGCCGATGTTCCCTCAGTGTCAAGCGAGTCGAATAAAGCTCTCTGCAGTCGAGCTACAGGTGAGTTTCTGTAGTTAGTGAATTATCTTTTCAATTTACGACTGAACGAATTGTTCGTTGATGAACTAACGGTACATAGCGTTGCCTTTGTTTACGTAATTTAAAAGCTGCTTGGTCTGTTGAGGCAGAATTGTTATCATGGCTGAATTCATAGTGTTTAAAACTGTCCAGGCATTGACATGTCTGCCAATCACAGCCTTGCTATAGCTATTTCCTAAATATTTAAAAGTATGCTTTAGGCAATATGTCCAGAAGGAATAGCTCTTTTGAACGCGGTCTGCAATTACGTTATAGGGACGGCAAAGGAAATTTATTACTCGGTTATGCAAAATCGCAACAAACTTTTAGATTAAATCAATATCTCATGCAAATCAAGGCATAGTTTTCAAGATTCCGAATACGTTCATCTAGATCATCCTCACCACTCTTAAAATAACAAGGATTCGAGAAATGCACATTGTCTTTTTTCTGTGTCTCCATTTTCTTTGCAGAGATTTGTCGTTGTTGGGGCCACACAAACCCAGAGGTTCTATGAAGCTCGAATCCTTCCCAGGTTACAGCTGCTTAATCGCAACTCTGATGAATGGTGGTCGAGTCGAGGTCTTTCGACAAACGACTTTCCTGGTATGTAAGTCCATGGATGTCTGCCATAATTTTGCATTTAAATAGGTCTCCTATGCACCACAAGATATCGAGAAGCGTTTACCTAGTGTAGCTTGAACAAACAATAATTCATTTTTGCTGGCCTTCAATGAGGAAATCCGCCCAAATCCCTGCTTGCATATTTGCATAAAAAGTTGTTTGGAGATCGCCAAGCAATTGTTACTGAAGATGCTTAAGCATGGGTCTAATGAGATTTCGGTGGCCTTTCAAATGGATTTGACCTGTTATATAAAGGAGCGATGCTGTTATTTTTTTCAATAGTGGAACTTCTTACTCTAATGCACAAAATGCCACTAACGTAGTAATCGAAACATATTTGTGAGCTGCACCAGAGTTAATGCAGAGAATTTTCAATGGATTTTTACCGGTACACCGTCAAATCTTTTAAATTCAAATCTGGTGGAGACAAAACTATTATAATAAATTCTGATCAGTGCTTTATTGTGTGGAAGGCTGGGGACTTCACACAGCTGGATGACCAGACGCCGAGTCGAGTACTGTGACCGAAACGCGAATAGGTTCCCATTGCCTACAAACAATCCGGCTTTCACTATCAGGTCCTCAGTTTACGTGTAGCCACTCAGACTCTTTGAACGCAGTTTCGACAAGTTGAATCTTCTATATTATCTACCTTGAATGGATTCATTCATATTCGAATTTACATTCCCCCCAACCCCACAGTCTGATCGTATTCACCATTTCCTCAAAAACGGTATTTCATTTTGACGAATGCGTGTGAGTAGGTTTTTACGTGTAAACCTAGGATACAACAACAATGCACAAGATTTACTGTAATCAAAACATTCCTGGTGAAGGGGGGTTTGAGTGCTTACGGGCTCTTACCAACCACCGTGTGTCGTAATGGGCACCGTCCATTTCAAGGTCTCAGTTTATTAATAACATTTCGTGAAGCTGCCGAAATTTTACAAATTAGTTTTTCGAAATTGCAGTTTTCAGGTTTTTTTTCAGACTTCAGACGATTTTATGGTGTTTCTGTCTAGGATTATTTTTGATTATGACCACCACGAACTTCCGGTATAAATGTTTTGTGTAGCAGCTGGGTGTAGGCGTGCCTACGGCTTATCTCAGCGATACTATAAAGATCTTGAATAATGTAATAAAAGGCTGTCTAGCTTCCGTTGGCGGTTTCAAGATGATCCTTAGTTTTTCTCTGAAGGTTAAGAAAATCCTCCTTCTAGTTCCTGTTGAATTAATCAAAATGAACATTTCTTGCCGTCTGACAGACAGTGTCATTTTGTCCTTATTTCAGAACTCTGCACGAGACTGATGAAGAGAGTTTTGGGTGAACAATTTCTAACAAGCCTGAAGGCGACAGACACGGCATTCCCACTACTTGTGAGTTCATTTGATGCATCGGTCAGTCACGGATGAGGATAAAGCAGACAAAATGCGTAGACTGCTCAACATGGATCATTTACGTAATATCATTGAAGAACAGGAATCCAAGCATCACATTCTTTGATGTTCGCATTTAATTGTGAATTTTAAGCACACAATGTCACAATAAGTTGGGGGGTAAGGTGATGAGCAATTTCCTCTGTAACTAGATAAATGGAATTTGGGGATAGAATAAAAGTAACTTGAAGCGGCGATGTTTAAGAGCGCACAGGATTAAGGTCGTGCAGTGAGTAGGAAGAGAGATGCTAACAGTGAGATAGCCAGCCATGTATCGTTCCTAACATACGGGTAGACCTACTACCAGCAGTTCTAACTTTCTGCTCTCTCGAAAAGCCACGCCCCAGTAGTTTCCCAAGCTTCTTATGCCTCATCGTCCTAGGCTGTCCATGCACCCTTCACGTTCGTGGAAGTCTAACAATGAAGTGGCTACTTTCACGTTACTATCGCTAATTATGCTAAGGGTTGCGCAAAATTAACAGGATTTGGTGGACCGCGAGGGGCTTAACAGGTTGGAGGAGAGACGTACGTTTGTCTTGAAACAAGATACAAATAATTTTTACCATATTGACTGAGAGCTAAGGTTGATGGTAAGTTCATTAACATAGGGTTTTATTTTTAACTACTGGAAGGGACATTTGACCATGCTCACGTACAGTCGGGTCCCTTTCCGGATACTTTTATCAATCCATAATGCGTCTGTGTATCGCTGGAAAGTGCTCCCTGGGAATCCTTCAAAACCACTTTGTCTGGGAGTACTTGACTTGATAGCAGATAATCGGAGAGATCATTTTTTTTCACATTTAACATGTTTTGCTCGGGTGGGTATGGAATATGGGCGGTGCTCTCATGTTAGTAGCGAAAAAATATCCAGACATTTTGAAGAGTTTACAGTGGAAATTTTAAGTCAATTTATGAGAAGCATAAAATATACTTATTTACTGAAAATCGAAACGTACTCAAACCAATTCATCAATGCAATATATTGGGAACATAAATTAGGTGTCTAGTCTGTACGTATTATTTGACCATAAAATGCAGCGTAACGTTAGCACCAAGAGATCGGCATTACGTCAGCCCTAAAGGTCATGAGTTGGTTGTAAACGCCCTGTGGCGAAGGCCTAAGACTCACGAAGAGTAAAAGGGGTGTGCTCAATAGTTGTTCAGTCATATCAAAAATAGCCCAACTACAGTACGGATAGTTTCAATGCATCAGAAGGTCTGGGTACGGCATACCCAATGCCTACCCCCGTTGCTGATTTACGTTAACTCAGAGGGTCAGAGTACTAGAGGCTTCACAACGCGTGGTCATTTGGCAACGTAAGGTGCAGTGGGTTGGTGGAATTGTGGGGAACGCATCGCAGGGATATCGGGGACGGCTTCCTTGAGTTCAAAACCAGTTAAAATTACAGAGAAAGCAGCGACAAGTCCCCGTCGGAGACGAGTAGAAATTAACAGCTGTTAGTTTGCGAGGTGAAAGTGTCTTAATAGTTGGTTGTAGACACTTTGAGGACATGGATAGAATTTAATAAAAATGGCCTTTGCTAAGTGTGACAAGACGTTACTAATACTTGATAAGTAGTGCAAATGAACTAGTGCTGTATGTCCTTTAATGTTTCGTTTTGTATATCTTCTGTCAATAAGTTTTATTTGACAATGGATAAATCAAGGCTTATTCACTTGACATAATCCTCCACGGTTACTATGATACAATCAAAGGAGCTCCTAGTTTCGAAGACCTGTAGGAGGAAAAATTCTCAGTTGATAATTTGCGTTGGATTACATACCTTGCACTTAAAAAAACTACTGCACCAGATAAATTGCCAGATCATGGCTAAAGCTCACTTCAATACCTAATGTCAGCACGAAAGTAAACATTCTTTTTCTTTTTCAAGGTCCGTAAAAAGGATGTTGTAAGCCGGTTTGTCCCAGTTGTTCTACCAACACCGCTTGTCACCCACCGAGTTTCACCAGCAGTTGAACGGCCTATCAAAGAAGTCAACAAAGAGACTTGTATGGCGGTGCCTTCTACAACTGGAGGGCAATCAGGAATAAATAAGGGGTCGCTGCCTTTAATTTTTGGGACAAGGAAAATTAGCCATAATGACTTACCACTACGTCACACGGCTCCAGCAATTTTCAGTGCATCGTCCAGTCGCTGCAATTCACACTTCAACGAGCAGCCTTCTGTCGATGTTGGCCTTGATGAGAGCGACCTGGAGAGCTTTTCTGAGGATTCAAAATGTCAAACAATGATTTTAGCCAAAAGCGTTCAGTCAGACACAGGAGCTCCTGCTGAAGACACAAGCTCTGTGGGATCGGTGGTTTACACCCACATCGAGTTACCCCTGTTTCCTCTGTCAGCTTTTGTTCCAAATGCTCTACAGGAAACTGCCACATCGAAGCCTCCAAGTTGGGAATCTGTATGGCCAAGAGTTAAGATGTGAGTGTTGTTTAAGTTCGTGAATCCAGGTAAAAATTATTGAAAAAGCATTATTGGCTAAACAAATGATTTTAATTCCAATGCTATCCTGCGTGCAGCACATTCCAGTCTGATAGGTCTCGTCCTAGAATCTTATAACTTTGCCTCCTACTAACCCGATTTACTGCTTTTGATAGAAAACCCAGAAAAATAAATAGCTGATTTCTATTTTACAGTAATTTAGAGAAGTTCTCAAAGATAAAGCAGTTGTTGCAAAGGTGAATCCGACTTTGTGATTTCAGTTGATTTCTTAAGGGAACAATGTCATTGTGCGCAGTTACATAACCAAATGGCACCTATATATCATATCCTCCCTTTTCAATCACAGAAACGTCTCAAGTCAATTGCGCGGTTTCCCCTAATTTAATAGGCATTTTTTACCTGTTTTTTTCGAACGTCCATTTGAGCGTCTAACTGTAGACCGCTAAATGCGCAGATTGCAAGGTTTAACTGCGGCTGGCGTGAATATGTGCCTTCACGTCTACTGACCCTTGTAATTAAAATCGAATACCTAGTTTTCATAGAAATCGGTGAAAGCAGGTCTTTTGCTAGAGGCTCGCTAAATCATAGGAAATAAAGGTTGTTGGGGCCCCATTCTGTGGCAATTAACTGGTCATGTCTAGCATCTTTGTAAAAACGGTCTATTCCGTGTTGGCTTAGAAGCATCATCTAATCTGCTCGCACTGCAACGAGCCTGGCCACAGCATTCAAGGTTTGCCGCAGGTGAACACTTTCAAGTTTCCTTCATAGCATTCGATAAGGTCCCAAAAGAGTCCGCTTGTGGATTCGACTAAGGGTTCCGAAATAAGAGTCGTAGAACTAAGCATTATTGTCGAGCCATTATGAGAAGTTGGGGGATAATTCAACTAAGACAAATTTGTGGGTTTAATAATGTCGTTAATCACTGTTGTTACGGCATCACGAACTATGTAAAATTATTGATCATGCAGAACTTTCTAAGACTCATGTAGTCCCTGGTTGTTGTCTTCCCTTGCCTGTCTTGTAGGATAACTCACAGTATTGCTCTGATTTCAGGGATGCCTCATCCCAGGGTGCCGCTGGTAACAATCACCGACAAACGGAAGGCATCAGAACACTTCTCAGAAAGGAGCGATTCCAAACCCCCAGTACTCTCCCTCTGCTCCAAACAAACCCCTTCGCCACCCACGTTCGGTGGACCTCTTTCGGTCACCGTATGATAGAAACCCTAAGAACGTGCTTTCTGCGGACCTTTACAAAAAACTGGAGGCTAGACAAATTCCCGAAAGCGCATAAAGAATTGCCAATTGATAGTGTAATTGAGAACATCGGCAGGCTTATGCATCCCGTGGGGATTGCCTTGACGATGCACTCAAGGTAGACCTTTTGTTCGCTTGTTGCTCTAATTGTTCCCTAATGTCTGCTAAGGCCAAAATTAGCATGCCTTCGTTGAAACCTACATCCCCATAAGCTTAGGAGTGGTTTCCTGAAACATGTGAACCACATTAAAAAAAACTTAAGCTGATTGCAAACCACTTCTTCGTGCAACCTTTCTACACACTTTTATCTGTGCTCTGAATGATCAAAATCAAATGAAGGCTCTAGTTTGAATAACAAATTACGAAAAGGAAGGTCCCTGAATACGGATGTTTTATTGCTGTTAAAAAATGCATATTATACAACCCAATGCAACTTGAATTGCGTAAGAGAAATAGATTGTCCAAAAATAAGTTGAGCAACGATTTTGAGGGCAGACATGCAGAAACAAACAATAAATAACGTTTTTACTGAAATTCTAGCTCTAGGAATTGAAAAAAATCATCACCAGCAGTATCTGCGTTAAAATCAGGAATTGGTTGCTACTTCGGACAGATCTGTTGATTTCGTGTGTTTATGATCCCAACGGAAATCCACTTTACTATAGAATGAAGTGTTTTAATTTGAAAATGACCTTTTTTCGCATAAATTAAACAAAGCTACCTAGAGTTGTTAGGAAGAAGGTTGCGGATTGCCAGACATAACGAAAATACACCATAGTCTTGAAGCTACGATATTTTTCACGTATTCGTTGACATCCACAAGGAAGGAAGGCTGTGTCAATGCATATCCCCTTTTTGGGTGTGACTAACAATCGGTTAATTCCCGGGACGTTAAACAGCAAACAGATGCTATTCAAATTGAGTGCTGTTCATTCATTGTTAATCAGAAACATTCGCAAACTCTTCTAAGAATACCATGCTGGAGAATGCTGGTCATCAGAATGACGTGATCGCTTTTATGCCCAAGACACGCCTAGATACTACATCGGTCTCTGGATACTAAACAAAATATCTTATGGCCACCGTTGAACTGGTCAGAAAAGGTTGTGCTACATGTTAATCCGGCGTCCAATTTCGGATAGTCGTCAGTGTCAAATAGAATGATATCTGTGTAAGAATGCTAAACACGTGACAGCCTTTTAGCCGATGTGATGGAAGAGGGCAAAATAAAAGTAATTGATTTCGTAAATAACACTGATTGCCACTCTCTTACTTTTGTAGAAGGAGGCTTCAACTAATTTATGCTACAGATTGGCAAATCAACATGAAAACCGCCCAACTGGGTTTGACCACTTTCCTACTAGCACGTGTCGACTTGGTTTTTCTGCTCTAATCCACCAGTCCTAATGAGTTAACATATGCTTCAAGGCATACGAAGATCCGTTAAAGGTTCAGAGAAAAGAATAGAAATAAGATTAACTGAAGCGTGCTTGAGGGCTGATTTGTAGAGAAACTGGAGAAAATATGTGGTCTGTCGTGGCCGAATGCTCAGGAGCAACTTGGACGCGAGCTAATTTCACGCGTTGATAAATTTTTGTTGTATTGGATGTAGGGTATTGAAGCAACATTGCACCTTTGAATGGCGATAAGAGCCGATCAAATTGCAATACAATTTCGCTCTAGCCTGAGATCTGAAGGGACCTTTGGAGTAAACTCAATTATTTCAAGTTTTTCATAAGGTGGCACAAAGGCTATTTAATGAAAATAGGACAAAATTGACTTTATCGTTAGGAGAGGTCCGTATTTTTGCTATTTAATCCATGAATGTGTGCTAAGTAGCATAAGTATGAAACTCCACACACAGAATTACACCTTAGACCGGGAGCATTGGAAATTGTATTTTTTGAGTTGTTTCTTTTGTTGTTCAAAGCTTTATTCGACTTTTAATGTAGAATTCTTGAAGAGCGCAAAATAAATCTGAACCACCCCCTTCTTGCGGCACATATCGCGAATTTAACTGCCTTTCCTCCGCCACTTGTGGAGTCCATTAAACCACGCGCCACCGCTCCTCATGTAGCCCACCAACAGGCCCACACGCTGGAGTTTGTGGTTGCACAACTAACCTCAAGCAGCGGCGTCTCAGCCACTGTTGGTCCCCGAACATCGCGGACTTACGAAAGTCACTTCGGGCAAGTGAAACCTGAAAGCCCTCGAAATCGGAGGGACTGGGACGAATTCAACCTTGCTAACTGGTGGGATGTTGAAACTCGTAGGGGGCGACATTACTTGGACGCGACGGGGCCTATTGGGGACTTTTACTCTACAGTGACGGACACGACGACCTCGGTTTATGAAGAAACAGAAGAGCTAGATGAGGACGATGATGAGGAAATTAATCCCCTTTTAGAGAGCGCTGTATTCATACGTGAACCAATAGTCGAGACAGGTGGCAGTGTCTTTCCGGAGTATGGAAATCATCCAAAGACATCAGAATGCTTTCAATTAGTCACTATCAATGGAAATGGGCAAAAAGGATGTAAGTGTCCATAGGCTACATAATCCACCAGATATTTCTCTTCTGCGGTCTTCAATTTATAAGCCCAGCTCAGATCGGCGTCTGATGTTAAATGCAAAAACCGCTCTTGTTTATGCTACACAGCGGTTGGTTCAGCATCCCAATGTTGTCTGTATAATGTTGCTAGACCTGCCTAAAATTCAAATGAGTAATCTCGAGGTGTACACACCTATTACTTAGTAGTCTAGAATTTATTGCTGTTTCATATACATTAGGTTTTTCAGTGTGGGTTTTCCATAACTAAACCATTTAATAGAACTGGCCTTTTCAAAATTGGCTTTTTATAAAATGGAGTCAGTTTGTTAGACAGACTTTTAAGATTTTTCAAAAAATCGATTTCTCGTCCTTTTGATACTCTTTCTTAAATGCATATACGTGGGCATCTATATTAGTAGTCACGATGAGTAAAAGCCAACTTCGTTGTTATGAGCACTTACTATTCCTACAAGTGATGATGACGCATCATTTCACCAAATGAGCTGCTTGAATCTGCGCTGAAGGTCCTTTGTTTGTTAACTTTTATTTTAGTATTTGCGATTTTTTTGAAGGACATCTTCCATCCTATTTGCATTTATCCTTATTCAGTCCTTTTAATTTTGTATACCGCGGAAATTTGTTTTTTTCTCATTCCCAGCACAACTTCAGCATTTGACAGTGACAATACTACCTGGTGAACACGTCCAAAAAGAGTGCACCCGCATAGTTCACTGCGGGTGACATTTGCTGCACTTAATCAGTCATCTATGTTTTTGGACACCTCGAATTAATTGTTAAGCTATCAGCACCGAAATAGCCGTAACCTACATTCAATCAAGTTGGGTACATCATGTGTCGAAATGAGCTCACATCCAGAGCTAGGTCTGCTGTCTCTGTTGATAGCCTAAGCACCAGGAATGCGCGTTACAGTATGATGAGTTTTTTTCGTCATGTTTATATGTTCAGAAACAAATAACTTACTTTTCTACCAAAAAGCATGGGATGAGTTAAGTTAGCCTACACATAAATGCACGCAAATATTCCACCATGAACGTTGCAGTGCCAGTGCGCTTTAGGACTTGTTTCTTGCTGGTTTTCTGTCGCTTTGAGGGCTGATTTATTTGTGCACGCACGGAAGATAGCAACATGTAATTTGCATTCTGTGGAAGCTTCTTAGTTTCTTTAGATAAAAATGTTGGGTTACCTATTAAGGCAAACCAAATGAAATCTCTAAAAATAATTACTTTTAAGAGGGTTTGGTTCTCTATAGGTCAAAGCCCGATCAAGTGCTACGCCAACAAGCTACTGTCATTTTTTTGAAAACCTCACATTAAGCTGACGATTTCTTTGTACAAAACAGAATTTGCATTCTTAGTCTACTTATTCAAAAATCACAAACCCTCTAATTGCCACTTTTCTGGCAATACTTCCATCAATCGCCTGGTCGTGCAAAGAGGCGTGATTTACCGTTTTCTGAAATAATTTTAAGCATTACTAATTGGGTGTTAAAGCGTTGGATACTTGTGTGTGCTCAACGAACCTTTCCATTGTCGTCAACACCTGCTTTCCATGGGCGGTTTTGTTAGTGATCAAGCACGATTGTAGCACACCGCAACAGTCGTAACAGGAGTGCGTGTATGACTTCACAATTGAGTCCACTTAGAGTATTTTATTTGTAGTACATTTTAATGGAGATTCTTTTACTGGAATTTTGCAGTGTATTTTAAATAACAACAACAACAAACCCATATACTCAGTTCATACATTGAGTATTCGGTCTTCAAAAGTTCGACTAAAATAGAGGGCCATTCGAGGTGTCATCAATTAGATGCTTGCATTGGTTTTAGCTTTAATAAGGCAGAATTTGTTTGCTAATAAATTGACATTGAAGTCATCGCACCTTACTAGTACGTATGATGTTGTGTCCTCAAGTTAACGAATATAGGGGTTTTTAAATTATTTTGCTTGTTTTAATTCACACTAGCCCTGGCCTCCACACAACAGTTATCTATTCTAAAAGTACTTATACTCGATGGTCTTTATTTCAGTCTGACGGTTATAACGTTTTGTAAATTTACTTCAGACTTTCTGGTGAGTGCATTTCGGCAGTGCATTGATAATGTAATTGTGAGTACTAAATTATGTGCGGTCAGATTTTTCAAATAGGGTTTCAAATGCCTTGACTTAATGGCTATTTGCTGATTTTGTCAAAGGTATCTGTGGTGAGCGCAGGTGTGTTCCATGCTCCGTCCGTAATGGTCACAAGTTCGAGCTCTGCAAATTCATGGCCGATATACTGTCTAGAGTCACCAGCAGAAGCGAGTAGTGAGGTTAGTAATAAAGGACACAAACGTTGTTCCAACAGAACTCTCATCACTTCTCAGCTTGTCATCTATCTAAATAAAAGTAACTCCAATTACATGATATTCAAGTGAAATGACTTAATGGGTCTATCAAAATGAATGTTTTTGGTATTATGGTGATTTATCTACATCAATTTTGAAATAAGTTTTATTCTAGCTTCGATTAGGCTAGCGCGATGGTTCCCTTTCCTCTTTTGCCCTATTCATTGTTCTCTATTTGTGTTCTTCCCTTTTTGCAAAAGCGCAAAGTGCATTTCTTGGGTTTTATATTTGGCAGGATAGGAACCTAAAATGCACAAGGTGTCGGAGCTTATAGGTTCGGAAAAGCCATGCTTGAGTGGTGAATAAAGTGTAAGCGGTTCAAATGGTTACAAAATGAGTACATGAAAGACAATCTTTTTCGTGACGCTGCATCGGACCTCTTTGACCTCTAGTAATAGATGGCTTTTTCTGCTAAAATTTTACGTTGCGCCCATAAGCAGGGTTACCATAAGGTTATGGTAGTTTCACTACTATTTAACGTATTTTTTTCTTAGTGAAATCTACTCCTAGATTACAAATGAGTATCTCCTGTTGTAAGAAAAAGTATGAGATAAAGGCACACCGTGAGGAGAAGAATTATGAAATATTCCACATCGATGTGACTTAACCGCAAAATTCTCCTAAATACTTGGGAGAATATCAGTGAGGCAACAGGCAATGAAAAAAGTGCTTAAATAATAGTTTGTTTTCTCGTCAGCTCCAGCACAAGAAGCAATTGTCACTACATGCATTAGAAACTCTCAGGCTGAGAAAGCCACGGAGGCTAGTCTGAAAAATAAAGGAAGTCTTTTCAATATCCAGGGGCTCTTTAAGATTTTAAAAGGCGACGTGCTTCGAAGTTGTATCACTTCACTAACATTCTGTTTAAAGACTGACTTTAAACTTGGGGGATCGCTAACTACAAGATAACCTTCGAATAAATTTTAACAACTGCGCTCCTTCTGCTTGAATTTTCTTTCTCCATGTTTTTAATTTTGACACATCATTTTTAGTAAGATTCCTGAATACATATTGGTTAAAAAGTCATTTGCAAGTGTTAAAATAGGGAGTTTAAATTTAATGTGCAAGTTCTATAGGTATGAATTAAATAACGCAATCTTTGTTTTTTAGAGGTTTGTCTGAATGTCCTCGCCCTTTCGTCCCATGTGGCCAATCGGATTCGGAATTGATGTGACGCGTTTATTTTACGTACCTTTAATTAACCATTTTAGTCATTTTTCTTTCTTGACCGCTATGTAAATCTACGATTTAAAGAACTAAGAACGGCTGGAAAGTGCGAATTCCGAAACTTTACATCAAACAAACTCTTTCCGCTATAATTTAAAAAGACTTCAGAAATATTTGGGACAATGTGACTTTACTGCAGTGTCCAGTGGTCATTTTTAAGTAGAATGTTAATTCTGTCACGAGAATCCAATTGTTGTCTTTTGTCGACATTAATAGTTTTATTGGCTACAAAAATTCATTTTACACTTTAATTGTAGCCCATGTCCTTTTTAAACTGATACATGGTCTAAGGATTTGTAAAATTAGGAGCTCAAAAGGGAAGTAAACATAACTCAACCCAAAATCCTATGAGTGACTAAAAGCGCTGCCAGAAGTTGTAAACAGCCCAAAAATAGTTTAAAACAACTGAAATATAAACAATGCCGAGGTCTCATAAGGCTCCAATGACGACATTTCTGTGATTCTTCGTCGAAATGGTCATGTTGAGGATAGTGTGATAGCTAACGGGATCTAACTGCGACCCTGCCAACCGGCAAGCCACAACTTCCTAATCCTGGGAAGTGAAACTGCGTGTGTGGGTTCTACCTAAATTCACTAAAGTGACCAGGCTCACTGATGATTTTACAACCACCAACTTACCTCATTGGATAGATGCATTGTAAAGGCTCAAAGTTGTATTTCGTATAAGCGTTTCATTTGAAAGAACGACGGGATGGCAAAACTTAGTAATAATTGTAGGTAAACAGTGCACCACTTGTTTTTGACAAATCGTTAACACCAACTTTACCTTTTATTGCTGATTTACCTGTAAAAGGAAGTGCAACAATAGGTCGTGACCATAAATAACTACCCGTAAAAAGCATCGAAAGAAAATGCCAGCATTTTAGAATTTAAGGTGTGCAGAATTCTTCGGGTGTGGGTTTAAATGATTTCCAGTCAAGACTAACTTGAAGATTAACTAAATTCTGCAGTCTGATGCAAGAATGGTGAAGCCTACGCCACAGTTTACACCGAAAGGCATCAAGCTAAATTGTGACCACGTGTCATTGGTCAGTAAAGGGTGAATCACACTGGTAGTTGCCCATGTCTATGGACGCTCATGTGGGTTACATCACACCTATCTTAAAAAAATACGGATGGGTGAAAGACAAAGAAGAATGCTAATATAAGTGGGTGAAAATCGTTTCCCTTCATCTTTAATGTAGTTGCATGTAGCAGACTGTGCATTTAATAATACTTTTTAGGGTTTTTGAAATGATACTGAATACCAATTACCTCAACTGTATACTTTAAAGGTTAAGACAACGCTAAATTTGATTCATTGCTCCGCCTGGTTGACGATTACCATGCCACCTCCCTGTCTAGTTCAAGCTTCTGAATCGGGCAGTGCAGACACGCGCAAAGATCATAACCAGGGTACCCTGACCACATGCCCCATCATCGTCCGTCGTGCAAAGACAGCATCATTGAAACGGGTTGTGCTATTTTGCAGTATTTCACATTTTAAAGCTCCCAGCAATTGTTCCCAGTAAATGCTTCTGGATCTTCATTCATCCTTTACTCAACTTTGAAGTGAAAGTCAAAATAGAGGTGCTCCTGTTTTTGAATTCTATTATTCACGACCAAAAATTGCTTAATTCAAAATGGTGATTTTGTGGTTCCTAATTCCCTATTTGGATCCCAGTAACTTATCTTAATATTTTTGTCTATCGAGCTAGGTTTAAAAAACTTATTTTTGGCTAGTAAGTCAACCACAACCAACTGCAGGTCAACGGTGAGAAGGCATCAGGGGTTCCGGACACCACAATTTTATCACGACACTTTAGACGCTCACTCCTCAGTGTTACGGAATTCGGGCATGTGCGTGACTAGCAGACGTGCCAGCGACGGCTCCCTCCAAGGCGCCACTCAGTCACTTCGTGGTAGAATATTAAGATTCACGAAACCGCCGTCATTAACGTATTAATTCATTTTGGCATAGCCTTTACTTTACACTTGCTACACTCGGCTACTCAACATAATTCTGTCTTTAAGGGAGACTGTCTTCGTTGAGAGTTTCGAAAAAAAGTTCTTTTCCAGTTGTTGAAGTTAAATCTAAGCGCGCATGTTGATTAGCGCAATGTTTGTTAATGAAAACTGCTGCCAGTAATGTGGGAACAGTTATTACCACGGACGTATATTTAGAATCTGGTATTTTGCCTTTTCCGATAATGATGTAGTTTCCACTTGTTTTGAAAGAAAACATGCTTGATTTGCCAAAAGGTCCGTTCAACCTCGTCAGGTGTTTTGAGCATTATACTTCATACCTTCATTTTCTTTTGGCATCAAATGGTACAACTTGTTAGTTTACCAGAAACATGAAGTTGACTGCATAAAATACTTTAAAATTGTAATCATTTCATAAACTATATATTTGCTGAAGCCCGTACTAGATTTCTGAACTTTGTAGGTAATGAGATCTCTACGTCAAATAAGCATTTGTCATATGTGTATAAACATATATCAAAGTATTCGTGCGCCTACTGCATTTACTTACGGTTCTTTTATTAGCATACCAATCAGAGCTAGACTGTTTTAGAGATCTAAAGGGGTGAACGCAGGAATGCTTCTCACAGAGCGGTCAGGCACAAACACTTTATCTGAAATGATACAAAAGGGTTATGTATTTTTACTTTAATGTTGCGGCTTTATAAAATCCTTCCTAACCTTCCCACCATATGAACAACAGGTGTTTAAGGCCTTAAATTTCACGTTTAGGTCGTGTCTAAAAGAATGCTTTCCAAAATACAGAACTCACATTCATTCCTTCAATTGAGTGTACCGTTGTTGGAATTATAACGCAGCAGTTAAAAGGGATGGCAACCTTTGCTTTTATGTGGGCGGTTAAAATAGCATCTCTGATTCACACACTTTGTTTCTTTGTTAACCACTAACACCTCTTCTTTGAGCACAGCTTGTTGAACGATCTGTGCTGCGTCGTAGATGGTGTTTACCTGCTTGGGTTGTACTTAACCAACTTTTCTGCAGCTTAGACAAGTACTTAATACGTTGCCTGAGTAGGACGCTGTTATCACTGAAAACCATCTCAAGCGTGTTTTCTATGGCAGAAGAATGTTAACAATCATGCATAAATTTCATTTGTTGGGGTTAAACATAGCATGTGATGTTTTTTTAGTGAAGGCTTGACTGCACATTGGTCACTCTTGCTGTTTTCTAGAAACGATGGTCCGATGAAACTACAATTGCAAACTTATGTTGCCCCCTGTTACACAAATTGAATTCACCTACAGCAGGAAAAGATAGGTGTGGTGAATCATTCGTGTTTATATTTCTTGAAATTAGAGTAGACGCATGGTGGTTAACCTAAGTTCCGTAGCACAAAGCCTTGACACAGCCAATAAGTAAATGCAGTACATTTAATGAATTTGACATCTTTATAGAGACACAGTAGGCACGTAGGATAAATCTGCTTAAAATTTACATTTCAACATTTGTGTCTTAGTTACGCAAGGATTTCATACATAGAAAACGGTATCCAATGCCCTGCGTGCTCCGGAAGTACAGCATCCAAATCGCTAATGACTGATTTACTGAAGTTCTCTTATTTACTTGAATTGCAAGACAGTTTAAACTTTAACTATGTATTTTTACTCACCACGTTAATTTCTCGGGTTTATATAATTTTTTTTACCAGTACAACTGCAAAGATAATTTGGATGAATGATTTAAGCGGAATCTAAATTAGAGACTTCACGTTGATTCCTGATTTAATTTAAATTTTTTGTGTTAATTAGCTGCAATTTTTTTACTAACGTGTAAGAATTAAACCCCGACAAATGCAATCCATCCTCCAGTCTATTGTGATCATAAAATGTGGGTCAAAGGAGGGCGGAGAAAGGCTTAAAACATTTGGTGCAGGCCATATTTTACGCACGAAAATAACACTATCTAAGAGCATTAGGCCTAATTAAAGACAAAATTGAACTTAGCTGTCTCTATCGGTCAAAAGTATTTCCTGAATCAGTACTTAACAAAAGGCGTCTTTAATGGTTTTGGAAGATGTTATTTTCAAATCTCACGCTTCGTAAGGGAAGTATATATGGAAATATTGGAACACGTGCATATTCTAAAATACATACCCCTGAAGTCTTAAGTACAGACACCGAAAATGAACTCGTTTTGGCCCTACTTAAATAATAAATACAATTTCAAAATAGTCCACGCAGTCATTAAAGATAGCGTTTGACGAAATTGCGTCGCAAACTGGTTAAATCATTAACATCAAGGAATAAATTTATTAATAATAATGCACTGCATCTACACGAGATAGAAAATGACAGTTGGCGTAAATCTGTCATGATTTGGTGACTTTTTTCTTTTTAATTTTTTTTTAACTTCTAACAGCGGAAATCTTTGAGTTTGACACTGCACCATGTCATACATACATGAGTGCCATACATTTGAATAGATGCTGGAGTGTGCAGGGATTTCCGAAATATTCATGTCCTGGTTATTATCGTATTCAGCAGCGCTAATTGTTGCACATCTTTTTAAAACAAATTTGGAACTATGATTGCGTGCCACAAAATGAAATTCTCCCTGGATTTAGACTTCCGAGGTAAAAAGGCGAAACTAGGAATTGTGCCTACAAATAGCACAAATCGGCAAACGAGATCGCAGGTTAATGTCATGCCTTTTCGACCGAATGCACACAATTTCAGAAAGCAACAAAACTAAGCCAAAACTAAGATCAGTCTCAATCTCTTTCGATTCGCAAAAACCACCACATGTGTGACTAGCAGTGCTCCTCCTCACATACTAACTTCATTCTCAGCGAACGGAAAAAACGACTAACATTGACCAAACTCCACAAGTCGTCACCAACAATCCATCTTAACTCTCCTTCTACTTCAAGATACTACCTGATTAGGCTAAATGGAGCATGAGCTAACAGACATATGCTGGACATGGAAAGAAGTGCCTGACCGTGTCAGGGTCGTACCCTGTGGCAGAGCACCACTTTCGCAATATCCGAATCCCGCTTTTGCCTCGTACAACTGCGCTCAAGTTACAAACGACAGTGCCGCTGAAACAAAAGCTTAGGTAGACAGTGCAAGCAATGAGATACCGACCGCGAAATTCTGGTGTCTTCTACCACCAGTGATTCACGTTTTTAGCAAGTGTCTGCTCTGTGGGCAGTTTTCTGATTACCTGCACCGCGTGTGGACCTAGAGTAGCAGGACGTGATTCCGAATTCAGTCTGCAAGCGCACTAGCAAAATGCTTCATCACACAAGACAGAAGAGCCAACGTGGTAACATGGGTCAGCCTCCTCTGTCTCAGAGTAAACTGTATTCAATGGTGTTCGAGGTTTTGAACTCGCAATCGATAGAAGGGTGTCGAATTGAACGAAAAAAGCAAGTAAAGAGGCGCTGTTTTCGTAAATATTAGAGGAATTATTGGTGGCCAGGTGCTTCTATTCAACAGTTTAACTTTCAGAGATGAATAACCAGTGACATTGTAAGCTCGTGAAATCGGAATGGTGTCTAGGTGTATGAATCTATATGGTTGATAAATGCAGATTTGCTTCATTATTTGAGGTCTATGCTGTCAAATGTAATTTGTTCCGATAGTTAGTGTTTTACCCTTGGTTGGCTTACGGGTCTTATCTAGTTTTCAAATTTCAAATAATTTTAAAGATTGAGTATTTTAGCGTCAATGGGCTCAGCAATCAATGCTACGGTCGATCTCTAGACTAGATGCATTACATCTCCAATGCTCTGAGAAATCCCAAATGGTAGGTTGGCTCATGCGTTGGAAAGCACATATTCCACGTCAAAACGATGCACACACGAGCCTATAATAAACTTCGAATTAACATTTGAAATGAAATTATTACAATAATTGATTAGGGCAAACTCTGATATTTGTAGCTCGTCAATTTCAATTAAAAGGGCCGGTGTGCCCCATTTTGCACCAGAGGCTCATGTTATTTGCATTGCAAAGGTAATTTCTAAACTTCGATCAGTCTTGAATGTGACATTAACTGAAATTTTTATTCGATTTAGGGCTGGATCTGTGTGAATGTTCATGGAACCGGGATTCCATGGATTATAAAAGTTTAGTTTAGGTGTATTCTGCTGCCACTTTTATTGGGTTATTAGTCTTATTATGTTAAACTGTAGGCAGTGAATACACGCGAAGCATAATACTAAGGGTATCCTTGGCAATGTTTGAGTTCAGTGTTCAGATTGTAGTGTGGTGACGGAAAACCTCTTCACAAAATAGACAGTAAAACCTTTCAGGTCTGGTTAGCTCTGTTAAATGCTGGTTAAGATACAGACGCCTGCTTTTAGATGACGTGGTATTTTTACAGAGTAAGTAATAAGTAACCTGGCGGTTAACTGTTTCTAGATTAATGACAAAATAATAATGAGATCGCACATTAGTAAATCGAATGTTGGTTAAAAAATTAAACAGAGCTTAGACGGATTAATTGATTGAAATGTCGACTACGTTTATAATACACTGTAAGTCCCATGAAGAACACAGAAGCAGGCGTTAGCAAGTTGCTAAATATTCACAAGTTTTTTAGCGTATACTGAGTTCTCTGACACCCCGAATTAATGTGACGTCCTCCCAACAGATTTAATGATAGGTTTAAGAACACTTCTGATAATGGTCATAATTATCTTTTATTGAGTAGATCGAGTATGCGCGATACGATCTCAATTGGGTATTGTACAACATTCTTATGACTAGTCTATGAGCTACCAAGCTATTAAAAATCTCAGATTGTACACTATCGCGGATCACTGATCGAAAGTAACTTTAACAATCAAATTGTTTTTTAAATACTTCCAGATCTACTCTGATTTTCGAGGTTCCGGTTTGATACCTAGCTTTCGTGCCTTTATTCAATGTTTAATTAAATTTTCCTGAAGTCTATGACGTTTTCACTTTTTGTGTGTTCGGTAAGACGATTTGACAACGGTTCAATAATTGCCGTGACCAAAGATAACCGCTTATCGAGCAATCGATCGACTGATTGTGTAACAAATTGCTAGAGCGCCTGACCACAGGCCTGCATTGACATCCGGGTTTCTCTAGCCTGCCTCATATTTTAATCATCTATTTCCTTATCAGCATTGCGCACTATTTAGATAACTACAGACATGCGGTTGCCTTTGGTAGAGTTAGTACGGATTCATGAAAATAAATTTGAGAAGAAATTTAGCATTTAGCTTAGCACGTGGCCACTTGATTGGATTATTGAATGTCATTTATTTGATTTTTCCACAGCCATCAGGCTCAATTTATGATACATCTCGTATGAATGAAACGAAGCGCGCTGTTGGTTTGAATAATTATAATAGTGAAAAAAAGTCTTCAAATAATCATTTGCATACACGAATTTTCCGGAATTACAGGAGAAATTTAAGTAAGATCTCGTTATTAATTAATATTTGAATTCATGGCAAAGGTTATTGTATGACTGCTGCAAACCATTTTGTTTAATCACCAAGGAAATCACCACGAAAATATTCACTAAGACAGGAAAATTTTGTCACGGGTATCACTTTTTTCAGCAAAAATTACCAAAACCCTCCATACTAAGGTACTTTTTAATTTGATTCAATGGCCTAAAAAATCTTATTGGAATACTGAAAAGAGTAAATACGCACAATTTAAAGTGGCATCAGTTACAATTCTTAAATCAGGCAAAACATGCGATTTCAACGTTTAAATTTACTATCATAAAAAGGCAACTTGTATAATTCATTTGATAGATTTAATGTAAATTTTGACAAAAACCGTGATTAAGAAAAAAAGCAAGAAGGAACGTTTTAAAATTACTAGATTTGATTATAATCCACTAGCAAATGCACCGTTCTTGTAAAGTAAACTTCAATACTTGATAAGAAAATGTCAAATGTACTCATATTTATTAAGACCTAGAAGTATAATTGGGTTTTAGAAACAGCATGTGCGTTTTGGTACCGCAGCAAGTAATTATTAAGACATCATTTAAAACGGGTTATTCATTTTTCACCACAAAAGCGAGTTTTTTTTAAAAAAATTGCGCAAGGGATTGCACATTTTCGTGCATTGTGCATCTAAATATTTAAGTGTGATTCGGAGCCACGCAGACGAGAATGCGCCTTCAGAAATGCCATTTGTAATAGCTTTTCCCAATGACAGCAGTAGTGGAAGTAGGCACACCCTCGTCCAGTTACATCATCGAAAACAGCCAACCAGCAACCGGCCAATCAGCCACCTCATTTCTGGGAGCGCTGATTATAGTTCACCAGGACCAGTGTGCTGCGTTCACATTAGTTTGGCACGCATGGCATTGTCGACACATAGGATGACATTCCGTTTAGGATAAGATTTCTTGCATTAAACTGCCGCAATGGACACCCACTTCTTTGCGGGTTTGACCAAGTTCAAACTCGACGCAGGAAAACACCGACGTGACGATGATTTTGCCGATCGGTTTAGTCACAACTTCACAACTCTCCTGCTTGTCATTTTCACGCTTGTTGTCTCAGCTCGGCAGTACATTGGGAAGCCGATCGCCTGCTGGGTGCCGACGGAATTCACCCGTGCGCAGGAAGAGTATGCGGAGTCAGTATGCTGGGTGACAAGCACTTATTTCCTTCCTACAAAACAAAAAACTGTTCCAGAGTCAACACAGGAGCGAGAGGAAAGGAAAATATTATATTATCAATGGGTACCGTTTGTGCTCATGATTCAGGCTTTTCTTTTTAATCTACCCTGCATAATATGGAGGCTTTTTAACTGGCAATCAGGAATCCATGTAAGAATCAATTTGAAGTATTGACATTTTTAGGATTTTTAAAAATGAATTACTTTATATTATTGCGATTTCCCACTTTATATTAAGGATATTTAAGTTCATAATGGCAAAAAAGTGCGGCCGACGGAAACAATTTTCTAGAAATGATTAGTGCCAAGGGACCATTTGACGTCAATACTTGTTTTCGTTTCTAGAATTTGGATAATCTAGGGACCAAACTTTAATGCTTACGATACGGTTTAATTTATTATTATTGCAGTCAAAACCAAAAAAAATAGGTGTGGTTCGGGGCTTTTTTAATATATGTTTTAAGTAAAGGACGGGGTAGGTTTAGTGTTTGGTAGTAGCCCAGGAAACTGACACACGCCCGATTGCATATATAATGTTAATCGAAGCCTAGATAAATTCATCTTTAGCATTTTTAATTAGTATTAAAAATACGAGAGCGTGTGTTATGATTTTTTTAACTTCATAATGAATTATCTTGGTGCAATTTAGCTTAGGTATTTATTTCATGCATTTTCCTTGAACACATAAAATACTTTTGCACCCAAAGTTACGTGAAAAGTACAAATACACTTAAAAGTTACCGTTTTCCAATTTCTTAGCAAATAATTTAATAATAATGTGGCTCAAAAAGGTTTGAAATCCTAAGGCCCTTGCGGTAGATGACATTACTTTTATGTATTAAATTTAATACAAGATTCAAAGGTCGACATCAATAGAAGTGAAATCGGGTTTGAAAACAAAGTATCCCATTGTGAAGACTATGCATTCATTGATTTTTTAAAACTAATTTGATAAGCAGTGTCTTGTTATTAATAAACCAAAGGAAAAACAATCAGCTTCTAAAAATAAGCAGGATAAATACCCGAAATAGCGGCTTCGTGATTTCACACAAATTTAAAAAAACTGTATGCATCACAAGAGATAGTTAGAAAGCTATAACCTCAATCTAATAACAATACCGTGGCTAACTGCAGACAAAAACACCATTGCATTTTTAATACAAAACTATTAATCTGCAAATATTAGAAAAATACGAATTACTCGTAAAATGCCGATTTGTTGTCCCATTTCTATGCAAAGGCTAATCCTCAATTATTATTTAAAAGGCTCCCTTACAAGTCATTGCCAAGAATTTATAGAAAAGAGTTATTGCTAATCTTGTAAAATTTAATTTTATCGGAGTTGGCACAAACGCAGTCTCTGCCTTTACGAAGAGGTTGAGCAAGAAAGAAAGCGATGGTTGGCATGACCCAATCGAAATTGAAGACTCCTTTTGAGGCCAATAGTGGAGAATACAGGCTGCCGGATATTTTAGTTGTTTGTGCAGCTGATTACATTCAAAAGCAGGTATATTGGTGCAAACTACCAAGGCATTTGTACTCTTAGAACGTTTTCTTTTCATGAAAAAATTATGCAGCAACCATCGCATTTAGTTCCATTAGCAGCATTGTCGATGATTTTTCTCACAGAAAACATGGAAAGAAAGCTTAAGCAACGAATAAGTGTTTGCTGTGGATCAGAGTCATTTGGAAACAAAATTAAAACGATTTGTTTCGATTATGTGTCTTCAGTAAACGAGTTATTATATTTTAAATGATTTATAGTGCAAGGAGGCAATCTTCTATCGTTTACTTATCTCAGTATCAAGTAAATTCAGGAAGCATTATATTGCACCGCACACCACAGACATTTCAAAGGCTAGCATTTGACGCAATTTTTTTCACAGATGCAGCCTTATTTCTCACGATTAAGCACATCCAAAAAAGTTTAATGTGTCTAAAACACGCTAGTATGGGAGGTCTTTATTTCATGCACCGTCCCGCTTTCGAAAAGAAGCGTTCTTTTAGCAGCCTTTGATGCGCAAGACATAATTGCGTAGCCGTGTTCTTTCAATGGCTCATTAAATGTGAGTTGTTAAGTCAGCACTGTGGGATAAAGCATACGTATGCTATAGGTGAACACACAGTTAGAACACCTGTCTTTACGGTGATAATAATAGTCAATGCGTGAAAGTTAAACTGTTGATTAGAAGCACCTGGCCACCAATAATTCCTCTAATATTTACGAAAACAGCGCCTCTTTACTTGCTTTTTTCGTTCAATTCGA
>UXSR01005211.1:0-226686 GCA_900604375.1 Mesocestoides corti
TACAACGCTGTTAGCAGGAGAGCAAAATGCGTGATTGCGTGGAAACCTGGCCAATTTTCATTAGGAAGCATGATTCTGGAATAACCTTTCAGATCCCTTATAGGTAGATGATCAGCACTTGACGGGTCATGTGACCCTTCCGAACAAGGTAATGAGTGTCGGTTTCTTCAAATTAACTTCATGTTTTCTGGTGGTTGATGATGAATGTGTTTATATGCTAATTATCTTGTAAAAAGCCACGATCCTTGTAATTTGTATTTCCAATCTGGTAACTTGTGTATCCCCGGTGTAATTAAGGATGTTTTGGCGGTACATGTGTTGTTGGCTGTCGGCAGTTTTGACAGGGTGAATGGAAGCAAAAGATGGTCTATTACATCCGACATGAGAGGTGGTTCTTTCAAAAATTCAACCCACAATATAGTATAATTCCGTTGAAACGTTTAAAAATATTGTAAATCTATAGTCATGTGAAATTGGGGCATATTTATCTTCATTTATTTTGAAAAGTAAGGATTTAGTAGTTACCAATACACAATGTTATGTCCCCTTTCTAGTCCTTCTGGTATTTTGCGCTTAGACATTTACAGAGGATTCTTGGTTGTGAGATCCATATAATCTACAAATGGCTAAGGGGATTAAACATGTTTTGACACAACAGACAAGGAATAAATGCGCTGCTTTTTATCACATGTAGTAGATCTAATCAAAATGGGAGTACGTTGAGTCCGATTTGAGCAGTATAGCTGTTTTGTCTTTTACGCAATTCCAGTCTAGGGATATAATTCAAGGCTCACTACAACGTCCGTCCCAATATACACTCTTTTATTACCCTATATGAATTTTATGGTTGGATTGGGTTGCTTTTAATTTAACTCTTTGGTTCTAGAAAGTTCCAACATAAGTTCAAGCTTTCCTTGGTTTTGGCTGTCGCGATAAATTTGCCATTATATTAAGAAAACATAAATAACTTTCTTTTATAGATATTCAATTCCTGCGTTTCATAGTCTTAGGGCAACTGACGAGATCGCCTTAATTCGTAACTGTACTTCGCGCCTATGCCAGAGGTTTTTTCACGGAATTTTGGTTCGAAAAGTACTTACACACGCACTGCATAAGTAATAGATACGAATCCAAGCAGTTCGATATTAAACAGTATATAAGAACTTGGTGAAATCTGAATGCATTTTACAACCAATTGTAAAATTGGCCATTGTCATGTGAAGACAGACTGAATACAGGTGGGCATCGAAGATTCTATTCAAGTTTTTAAAAGAAATCAGCACTTAAAAACCGCCAACAAAGTCGCTAAGGAGCGATTAAATTGTCTGTAAAACTGAAACATACCAAAACATACAAATGCTAAAAAACTATTTAGGATATAAAAGGAATATGGGCACAAGTGCTTACCTCACTTGCAAATTTTTTACTACTAATCTAAAATAAATTACTAGGCAACACAACATGACGTCATGCACATGAGTACCTGTATTACACAATGTATTATAACCTTATAAGCTAATATTCGAATACTGTTATCAAGAGCCTTTATAAATGGGCCATCCGCAAGTCGACAATCGATGCAATGTGAAACTTTCGAATGGGTATTGGAATTGACAAAATGCGGCTTGCGCTTTAAAAGGTCATGAGATTCGTGATTTTTTTGCAAGATGGTGTTACTTTAGCCTTCCATACTACATTTACAGTCTTTCTAACAGTTTTTTTTAAAATAGTAACAGTTAGTGTTATTGTGAACCCAATCGCAGTTTTTATCTGCACAACTGAGACGGAGTTTAAATCGTCTTTCAAAAAAAACTGCTAGGTACAAGACAAGATTAATCTTATGTGATAATTAAATTCTTATTTTGATTCTTGTGTTTTACTTTGACACTTATCCTCTATCACTTAGCATGGCTTGAGATTAGCAAGAAAACATGTCATCACTCTGCGGAAAAAGAATACTGCTCTGACGAGGAAACATGCAAACTAGGCAAATTTGCATCGTTGGACAAAGTAAAAAGAAGAGCAATTTACTATCTCAATGCTTGAGAGTCTGTAGGACGGTGTGAGGTTTTTGTGTTATTATTAACTCCATTTTCTAAAATTTCACTAGAAAAACTTCAGTGCTATTATGATAAAGATAGTAACAGTTATGAAAATCGTTAGAATCTGTGTTTGTCATCAAACTTAGAAATGTGGCTCAACTCACGCAACGCCCCATTCGGGAGCCCAGTCATAAATGCATGATCGACAACCCTGAAGGATCTCTGTTCCACTTGGTGGGTCTTTTGGCTCGAGCGGTAAGCTACTGTTCGACGTCGCAGACCCATTGCCTCCCTCTTCGTATCCTACTACACCGATTTTGGCAGCAACTAACCCTGGAAATCCGATGAGAAAGGAGACTATCCAGATGCAGCCAATTATGCAGAGGATTGTTGAAGGTCGAGAACGAGGTCTGAATGGGTATTTGATTGCCGTGTATCTGAATACAAAATGGTTTGTGTAAATTTTGCTCTATAAATAGCTTGTATAGAATAAATTCACTCAAAGAAACATAAGACCAGGTGTGCCATTTTGGTTCGCGTGCTCAAATTGGGAAACGAAAATGCCCATTCTGCTTAGAATTAACACATTTTAAGTAAACGTTAAATGGTTTTCTTCTGCAGCTGACAGGGTAGTCAGTCATGTTCATTTCAACTGAATCAGTGTTTGTACGTCGCATTACATGATCTCATTTCATTAACAGGTGATATTGGTAAATCAAAAATTGACAAGATTGCCACGCGGAATCGTTGTGAACGGCTCCTAAGTAAAACGGTATGAGTTGTAAATCCCAAGCAAAATTTTCCTGCAAGAGTTGTACAATTATTTAACCATTGTTTAACGGCCTTTTTAAATAAAATTTGCTAATTTAACTGCTCTTATGTGGTTGAAGAACAAACTGTAACCTCCAAATTGATTTCATTAAAAGAAAATATGTTAACATTAAAACAAGACTCCCACTTATGGAATTACCAAAATTTTTTTTAGCATTAAGTCAAAAAGGTACTAATGTTTGATATAACTATAATGGTCTCTACTTATGGCATTTTCACATGAATTTTTTGTAGATAAGTAGATAACCTAGGCGTTCTATGTAGTTAACATGACGTCACATAAGAGATACAATGATAATGGTCAGCATTTATGGCAGTAACAGGAATTTTGTGTTGACTAGCAAAAAATCTAAGTATCACAGATATCTGACACGATTTTAGGCTTACTGAGAGTCTAATTAAGGAGAATAATGGCCTTTGATAGCTCCTTAAATAGTCTGGCCATAGTAAAAATAATGCTTGTCATGTTTTTGGAGTGAAGTGTAACGATAGTTTGGTATAGTTCTACAAAATGGTAACATAGAATTCAGATGGAACAGTGCTATTTGTTTCAATTTTTGCGCAAGAATTTGCATCAGACTAGGCGTTCTTACTTGGTTATTCATGCATGAATTGTATGACTTTTTTGAAGTTTATTATCGTCTTACTTTTAATGGTGTAGAAAGAGACAAATTACAATAGAATTTTCAATGCCTTAGCCTGAGAGCAGTTGTGTTACAATGTGTACATTGTGCAATTGGCTACGTCTGCAATTTCAGGAAACTGGATGAAACTCGGGGTCTGAGTGATCATAACAGTACTTAATTTGCAGATACTAATCTTACTAGTAGGAAAGTTACTAAGTGGTAATGTCCCTTGCACGTTCGGTTCATGACCTCGAGTAGATGAATATGCTCGCATCCAAGGTGTACAGGTAAACGGGCTGGAATACGAATCCATCAACACCCAATGAAACGAAAGCAACTTTTTTGTCAATTAGCCTTAAAGGAGCAAACCTTCGTGAAACGAAATCCTTTTGCACTGTCTACCCCGCCAATAACACAAATGCTTTTGTTCCTTTAGGTTAAAATTAAAATATCATGGTATACTCCTTAAGCTTCACTTTTCAGCACCAAAAATAAATTGCATCGAAAATGAAACTGCATGCCATTTTACAATGCCCATAACCGCGGTCCGGTTGCACTAATCCATGCACCACAAAGGCCAGCCACATTGCCAAAATAAGGTACTTTAAATGAAAAATTCCTTTGTGTGTTACACCGAGAAGCTAAGACCATCTCCAACAGTACAGCAGCTATGTTTAGCAGTAGCCTAAAAGTAAGCCACGATTTGAGTCTCTAGGTGGAGATACAGAATATTACGATTAAGAAATTGAGATAAAGATTAATTCTACTTTTTAAAAAAATGGGTACCTTAAAGGTTTGTCAATGGGTTTACAAAGTATTTAAATGGAAGAGCTCATTTTAATGTATTCAAACTTCTTGGGTGATACAAATATCAATTTATCTGTTTTTTGATATTCAAAGTGCTCGATTAAAACTTGAATGCACGCAGTGTTTAAGCCTAATGCTATGCTCAAATTATTAACTGCATAAATTAGTTGAGTTATTAATAGATTTTGCTGAGAGAAAAACCTTTTCATGACTCATATAAAGGTCGCCTGGGGTTGAGAATGCTTAGCTCAAATTCTCTTCCACCAATTTCCACCTAATGCGTTTAATCTGCCCATGTCATCGCAATTTAGTGGAACCCAATGAGCAATTACTGTCACATGCCCAAACAAGGCAAGCCGACAAGTTAACGCCTAAAACTGGTTCAATATGTGTAAAATTTGAAGGTTGGCAGTTCCATATATCAGAAGGTGGGTTCAAATGTCAAGGGTTTAAAGGCTCGCTGATAATCCAACCATGGCCACGCTTCGCTCTTGCTCGATTTACGCAACTGCAATAATATGGATGAATAAAAGCAAAGATAGCAGTCTAACAAGTCAACTACAGAATCATTATTTGGAAGGGACAAACTAAATTCTGTAAACTGGCATGTGATCTGATTCGATAACATTTAAATGAAGGTTTTGTTTAAGCAAATCCAACAGAAATATCAATAATAGCATTTTTTACGCAAAATGTGTAAAACAAAATATTGGCATTAAAAAGACGGTGAGTCGAAAAGTATAAAGTAAAGTATAAACTTTACTTTATACTTTTAAAGTAAAGTCGTAAAGTATAAACTGTTTGATTTTGAAGTATTAGTCGCAGCAATAATGCTAAAATGTGAATAATATTGCCTGGCCCTAATAAACCTTTCATTGAAAAAAATTTCTTAAAGCCTACAAAAAGCCTGTCTCAACTATACATCTGACGAAGTTGCAGTAGCTAGTGAGACTACTCGGTTCATCTATTTATTTGCGATATAGGACTAATTTAGCAACATTTATTTTGAACTAATGCCCAGAGAAATCGAGGACAACATAGGTCAGTAAATAACAAATTATTGATGTTAAATTTGTCTAGTTTTAATTCAATCTATCCGCATTTATCAACAACGTTCATCTGTCCTTTAAGAACAAGCAAATATACTCAAAGTTTCTCAGTAATAGTGTAACTTGTCTTTATTTGAGATTTCCTAGAATACCATATTTGAAAATGGTCACAATTACCTTTAATTTGTTGTCGATGAGGATTCTTGAACAAACCCTAAAATATTTTTATTGTACCTTAGGTAAGTCTAAAAATTTTTGCGGGGATTTGCAACTATTCAATGGCTTTGAAGTACACTAGTGCGTTACAAGCAAGCTTCGAGGCTGTTTATAATCATAAAAGCAAATAAAACTACTAGAGTTTAAAAATATTCACAAGAGCTTTAAAAAACGTAGTTAAGTTTCTCTTGCATTCAATGCATAGACATTGCTTCCAAGTTCAAAAATTAAACAAAACTTCCTTTCGTTTTGCTAAGATCTTGTGTACTAACATAGGCCATTTTATTCTTCAAAGTTGATTCCATGTAAAAAATGGCATTACCTGTATAAAAAAAACATTAAAAACAAAGATTGACTGGGAGGAGTGGCTGGGACGAAAAATCGATTTATGTGCATTATCTTATAGTTTGCATTGTTTTCTTCATGAAGCTCCATGATGTCTTTTACCTGTTTAAGATCAGAAAAAAGCGTTTCGCGCGTTTGTACTAGCCGTTTTTTAGAGACTCCTATAGCCAATCGCAGTGTGTCATACTGTAATTTGAAGCATTTTTTAAGAACGCTATATATTAACTAGGCTATCTGAAACAAGTTTTATTAATAATAGAAAACTCGCTATTTTGTAGGTTAGATGTTATGATTTTCTTTAAAAAACGAGATAAAAGATTCTCGCCACAACTGCTAAGTAACCGAATGTGTAACGATAAAAATACACACTGATTTAAAAAGCACGATTATTGGCAAACAACTTAGCTTTATATTAAAAATTTCTAAAAAAATTAAACAAAACCAAGCTTTACTCTAATGCATGATTGCGTAAAAATTAAAGAAATCATAGAGCTTACAAACGTATTTAGAAGCCTGCATTCAATGCAAATCTTCTACCTTCAAGTTCAATATTTAGAAGAAAACAGTGGGGAGTTAAATAAAAACGTCTATGCAACTTCACAGTGTCCTTGATCTTCAAGAATATTTTAATGTCCCTCATTTCTTAAACGCAACATGCATTCCTTAGCGGCATTTGCTTTACCAAGAAGACTTTACGATTCTAGGGTCATAACGATAAAATGATCCCCACACATTTATTGCTTTGCGAAATGCCGTCAATACCAATTAAATGGGCTGTAAACTTTACCCCATGGTGAAGTATATTTTGCATGAATAAATTATTTTGCCACTGGTTCATGTAACTTTATTATTTTCTGGTGAATTTTAAGTAATCTCCCCAGTGGTTAGAAACCGAATGTATGCGGTGATCGAAATGATAAAGTACTGTGAGTTAGTCAGGTTTTAGACTAGCTATTTTGATGCCCATTTGAAACACACAGGAAAATGAAGGTTAAATGACTTATTTAGATATGAATTTATAGGCGAAATAAAGTAAGTAACTATCATGACCATCTACTAGAACAAAAAATCACTTTCCTGTTCAGCGACATTTCGTGGATTGAAGTTACCGCTAGTTTGTGTCTTGCATTTTCTCAGTAGGTTTTTTTATAGGAAAATCGTCTCTACTTTACACACCTTTTATGGTAAACCTAAAAAATGGACAGATATTGCAATTTATTATATAAAAACAGTCTTTTTACGGTGTGCACTCATACATTATGGCGCGAAAATTCTGTTTGGAAATGGTTTGCATAGGAAATAGAACAGCAAATTCTGCTTAGTAGATTTCGAAAATTTGTTAGGGCACATGCTGCTCTGTGTCGCGACACAAACCAAAAAACTGAAACCTCAATTTAATATTTGATTTAAAAATAACATCAAAGTAAGCTGAATGTAATTTATCTATGTAACAATTACAAACGCAAATAAGTCACTAAAAGGCATATTTTTTCGAAAAAAATGTTTAAAATCGACATTTTCATATTGTGTTTCCTTTAGGAATTTCATTAAGGGAACATTTCCTTAAAACAAATGTCCCCAAAAAGGTGAGGCAATGTACTGAATAGGTTTATTTGGTGTTTTGAATGATATTGAGATACCAATTTGTCAAGATTTATATACCAACGATTTATTTTCCTGTGATAAAATAAACAATTATAAATTCACTACCTTTTATTGAAAGGCACTATTTAGTAAATGCTGACTGGAAAGTTTGGATCATAAGATACCAAGGCTAATATGCTGGCTATTTGGTCGAACCACAACTACCATAAATTTGCCTCATTTGCTAATCTCCAATTACAGGTATATTAGTTTAGTTGCGTACCTGTCTGCAGTAAGGCCGGTAAATGTGAGAACACTGAGTGAAATTCCGAATGCCGTAAAAAATTGGGAAAATCGACAGTAAGCTAGTCCGAAGGCCCAGTCATTGATGATTGCATAGTACACGTTTGGTATGATTTGAAAAACTGACAGCATATCCCCCACGGATAGGTTAACTAAAAAGTAATTCGTCACTGTCCGCATGCGTTTTGTAGTCAGTACAATCCACACGACGAGGCCATTCCCGAGAATCGTCAAGACGGATATGAGCGAGAAAATGAAGACAATTATTACGCAGCCAGCAAATGAAAAGGGTGGTGGTATGCAACCCGTAAAATTGGTTTTAATTGAAGTGACCTCCACTTCCATTGTGTAGATCGGAAAGTGTTAACGAACAATGCTTCCTGACGCCCCGTAATTCCAGGAACGAAATTTGCCCACAGCACCTCCAATTGGTTGCCCATAAAGACCAATGACGCTGCATGCCCTAGTTGGTGCGACTTTTAAGGTGTATATTACAAGAGCTTAAAAACGGATTTAAAATTAAATTTTGCACCCAATGTAATTTATCTGAAAAAGACTAACACCTACATGTTCTTTATAGTCACGAATTTGACTAAAAAATTATTCGAAAATTTCGCGTCTTAACAAATTAGATGAAGTACTAAAAATCACATTTAGGTTTTTTTACAATAATTTTCTTAATCGATTATTTAAATTATAAAGCATTAAACACTACCATCTTGGATATTTTCTCCGAAATTTGAGAGAACCGGCACTGGTAATTCTTTTACAAGATCATTATTGATAGTTCATGATATCTGTTATTTGAATGCAATAACACTATATCCTTCCACAATCTGAGTAAGACGAATTTTCTTCATGTAACCTCAGGCAACTTACCTAAATCTTTAAGCAAAATGAGAATGAGGTTTTTTATTTGGTCTAGGCTAAAATGCGATGCCTCTAATTTAATAGAGATTTGCAATTCTTTTGTACGCAAACAGACTGTCTTGTATTACAAATACTTTGAATGTGATGTAGGAAACAATTCTTCAATTACCTTAAACAAAACATACTTCAGAATCGAGTTCTAAAACATTCGCAATGTGCCAAAGAGTAACACTTTGAAAAACGCTTTCACAACGTATCTTTCGCGGAACCTAAAAGACATCAAGCAAACGTAAAATCAGGTGCCTAAATTTAAAAAAAAGAATTCAGTCCAACAGTTCAGGTTCATGTAAAATGAGTAGTTATAAATTCGACAAAGCCTCTTTACAACGCCAGGCAAACAGCCAACAGAAAAAGAAGGTGCTCTATTAATCAGTAGAACGATTGGATTAGTGCATCACTTCCAAAGAGCTGTTTCTTTATAAGACTTTTTTCCGATGGCTGTTAGAATCCGATTTCGTAAATGTAGTAATTTTTTGCTTGCCTAGCATTTCTAGTAAAAAAATTAATTAAAAAAGGATTTTGAGTCTGTTGTAATACCTTTTTAGACGCTGCGTACACAGTTGGAAACTTATTTTTCTTGATTGAAAGGATCAAATGCTTCTCGAAAAATTGAATTCGAATTTGATAACTGTCAGCACTCATGTGAAGCAATATTTGAGCATAAGTCAACTTGTAAATTATAAGTAAGTTTGTGGAAATCTTTCCAAATCTCTTGGCATTAAATTTTCTGCTAAAAGCCAAATTTAATCTAACTCTTTACCTTAAAATGCGACTTAATTCAACTTTATGTGCATAAATAAACAAACAGGCAATTTTAACTCACTTCATTTTGAATTTGAAAAAATGTTTCCAGTGAATAGTTTTGTAGTGAAACAGTAATAGTATCATTAAAGGTAGTTAATCTATATGATAAAAACAGGGCAGCAAAATACAAATTATGTTATGTTCATGATAGACAAAATTTAGATTCGAGATTGGTTTCATTGGAGGTATGCGTACTAGAACACAAAAGTTTAAATTTTAATTTGACATTACTGACGACACTAAAAATTAAATGGCTTATTACACGGAAATTTGAAGTTAAAAACCAATGCATTATCAATGTCTGCTTTTCTATTAAGATCCGGTTATCAATCATCCAAGCACAGAATAATTTAGTTAAAGGTGTGAAGGTATGACTTTGGTCATAAAATCCTGTAAAACACGGTCGTAACCCCCCACGAAATACTGCTTCGTTAGGTTTTCAATAAAAAATTTAAACAAACAATAAAGGAAAATAATCTGATCTAAAAAAATAAATATCAATTATTAGAGAAAATGGACATGAATTGTAAGTTCATTTATAATAGTAGGAAACAAGACATTCTCAAACGCCTACAAATACGTGGACATTCTGAAAAAAAAATGAAAATTTAATGTAGCTGTTGTACATTTAAATAGAAACATTAAGAAATTCAATTATTAGATTGGTCCTACCAAATAATTAACCTGAAATCCTTATAAAACGGCATATAATCAGTAAATAATCATTGCAATTAACAAGGCACGTTGGCAAAAAGCCATGTTTTGCAATTTAAGTCGCGAAAATTCAAAAATTGGGGTAAAATAGAGGTTTTGCACATTAAGCACGTCCTAACATTACTATCCTTTAATTTTTCGAAACATTGTGCTGTGCGATGAAGTGTCTGACAGGTGAATCCATGACGCGCATCAAGTGCGTACTTCCACCAATTTGAATAAATCAGCGCCGTCACCCAGCGCCGTTCGCGTGACAGTCTACCAGTGTGCCTCACCTTGTCTCAATTGGACACCAGGAACCAGGTAGTTTAGAAACTTCTCCCATTGTGACATTGCCATTTTAACAAAATGGCTTATCTTACAGAGAATTCGCTTACCACTCATGTTGTCAGCGACGCCAACAAATAACCACGAGGGACGTCTTGATGATTCTTCCCCTCTGGCCAACCTCATGTCTTCTTCATTCTTCGTTGACTTAAGAGACCACGAGCAAACAGGTTAAGAAAACACGTGAGTCTGCAAACAGAGATTTGTCATAACAGACACTTGGTTGCTTCATTCTCCACTCTGTCTTCGACGAAAATAGCATTATTTTAAAAAAAGAAGCCTTTGTGTAACTTTGTTCGCCTGTAAAGGAAGGTGGCAATGAAGAAGTTAGCGGCGTATGAGAACAGCGTTCGATCACGGATTAAATTCGTGAACCAAGATCCGGTTTGCGGGAACATCCACTTTGTGAAATTTGAGTTAAAAAAAAACAGGAAGTCCCTTAAGACGTATGCGCATTACCTGATTAAGGGTTACTTAGAAAAAAACTGTACGCAATAACTTTCTATGCTACGTTCTTGTTTGTGCTTTTTAGGAGGCCTGATAAGTTTTAAATCCTTGGGTATTTTCTTTAGGATTAAGAGCATCACATCAAATCAAATTGAAACAATTTCATTCTGGGTTTTTCACATAATATTTACCCATTTTGGATTTTTCAATGAAACGACTTGTTAGCATATTTTTGTTTCACGAGTGCAAAAGATAATGTGGAATTCAGGCTTCTTGCTTAATCTATGCCACAATCATTTGGATGACCAAATTTTGTTTATCAGGGAAAAAACCCCATATCTTTCTAACCTTTCAAGGAATCGTGATTGGATGAGATTTTACTTAACATTACAGGAGACCTCATGAATTGACACTTAAAGCAGGTTCCATTTTAAATCACTACTCATAAAATGATAAAACGTGTTTCAGTAGTCTAAATATTGTTTTTTAACAAATTATATATCTTTTAAATGTTTTCATCTTTGGATATATGTTTTTCAAAAAAAATTGACGATAATTCACTTCATTAAATGTAAATGAATTTTATCTGTTCTGGAACATTGCCCTAATTTATTTGTTTGTGATAAGTATCTCAATAAATAAAATAATCTTTTAGAACTGAGTTCAAAGCCTCAAAACGAGGATGGAAAACATTTTGGGATGTTTTGTTTTTATTAAATTCATCAAGCAGAGCATTTTCGCTGTATACCATAATTACACTCTCTATTACTCCTTTTTCTAATGCCAAGTTTGTTCATAAGTGGCAGCTCTGATTGCTACGGTAATAATATTACTGACGTCAGAGCGCCTTAATAGAAAATATTGCGTTCTTTGAAACTAGAAATATCACATGTTTGTTTCCTATCTTTCATCATTTGTAATGATTTAAGATTGCGTTGAATAGACTAAACATATCCAAGTGCGTTTTCAAACTTCTGTTTATTCAAGTGTTAAGCCATGTGTATAAGATAAAAGGGGAAAATTAACAATTACGGAATTTAACTACAATGCCTATATTGTAAATGAATAGTCAAGCTTACTTTAAATACTGTTTTTTTAAAATTAAAACATCTTAGGCAACGTTTGACAAGGGTTTAACCTTAATTGGGCTAGTAAATGGTGTTTTAATTGGTGGATTTTAGCCGCATCGGCAAATTCAGCAAGAGGGCGAACCTTGTTTTTCGGCACACCCAACGAAGGTCCTGTTTATGATGCCAAGTCTGCCGCCTAAAAGAGACCCCTAATTGCCTGTCAGTGTTTCCAGAAACGATCGCGGAAACTACTTTAAAATTTAACTTTTTGAGAGAAGGGAAAATTACTTTGCTAGGTAAAGATTGGAACAAATTATGGTTTGGAAAAATTGCGTAGCAAAAAACATGATTTTAATGTTAGTAGGCGAATTAATTTGGATTAAATGTATTGTACAAAATTAGACATTTCGTGCGGCTGTTTGCTCTTGCGTAATTACAACCCATTAAAATGTGAGTTAGATTCTCCGATTAATTGCAATTTGTTTTAAAGTGCAAGCGCTGTCAGTGAGTCGTTGCATCCACGAATTTCAAGTAGGTTAAAAAAGGGTGCCACATTTGTATCCCTAGCGTCAAAGCTTAAGACGTCAATTTATTTATTGACTTTAGTAAACAGGATAATAATTACCAAGGCATAGCAAGTGGATTGAGCTTTATGCTACAAAATTTTGGCTTTCAAATAATTAGCAGATTCCCAACTCTATTTCCTATTGATTTTTGACTTTTTTGGGAACCCAGCATTCCTCAATATAGCTTACTTCGTAATGCGGAAATTTTGACTGTTCCGCATGCTCTGCCATGTTCACAAGATCGCTATCATGGAAGCGTCACAAGTACAACATTACTCAACAGTCACACCATGTCTATGTTCACACTCACAACGCTTTACTTTCTGTTTATAATCCTGAATTCACTTGACCAAGATCCCCAAGCACACACAAGCGACGCATTTTTGTGCAAAACCCTACAGTGTTTACAAAATTTACGTTCCTTACACGAAGATCTAGCTAATTTTCAAACTAACCAGTTAAAGCAATGTGTGAACCACGTTTCTGCTGGAATTGTTGAACATGCACAATGGACTGGTTTCATTCATTCATTCGATTAAATGACATTTAAAACGCATTGAAGTAGATGTGGGTGTTTTTCGAAAATTAACACTGCACTTTGCCGTAGCGGGTTTAACGTCCCTCTTTAAATTACGTGACGATATTTAGGTTGCTATGACAATTCAGTCATCTCCCACTACTTAGTCAAGTTGTATTGATTGTCTTAAAATGACCCGGTGTCATTGTTTCGAGGATGAAAAAGATAAAATGACATTTGCATCGAGGTTAAAATGACATTTTTGTGTTTATTTTTTTACGTTTAAAAAAATTGTTTGGGAATTTCTTAGAGCTCTCTGGGTATCTTGGGCAATGGAGTGAGTTCTAACAACCAACGTCTAATATTTTTGTTGGACCGTATTCACTGAAACATGAATTTGGTTTTAAATAGCCCCTTCACTTTAAGACCACCAACCACCGATGGACGCAAGGGATTTCATTTTGCTACCGCTTGATCATTGACGTTTACCTAGACTGAAAGGGGTCTCGTAAGAAGAGCCCTGTTTCACTTATTTCATCGTACAAAAAAGCAAGGAGTAAATGTATGCAGTTGACAATCCTGATTTAAATTACCTGTTGCAGATACTTTATAATAAAATGTCTATAAATCCTCGGTAAAATCTACCGTATAAAATATCAGGTTTGGTTTTAGTTTGTATTTAGCAACATTTTGGACATCTACCTGATACTAGCAACAGGCAAAAATTCCACAAATTTGTTTAATTATTTGTCATTTTTGAGTTAACAAAGAAAAATTGGCAGATTCTTTTAGAAAAGACTAATCGAATTATGAATCAATCGTGAATACAATGCATTTGCCTGTAGCACATGTATTCGCTTGTGTTTTATGATGCGTTACAATTGGAAAAGTTCGTGCAAGACATCAACAGTTGACAAACATAACTTAAAAACAACCTAATTCAAACAAATTATGGTGGCATAAAACTGTCAGTAAATCCGTATGGTCTTGAACTAATGAGGTTCGTGGAATTCGCATTTTTGCTAGCAACTTTCTAAAAAATCACTCTGGAAGCCGAAGTGTATTTAAGGATAGAAGTAATGAATTATAAGTGTTAAAACTTACCTGCTTCAATTTCATTGTTTTACGATAAATATATACTTTTCTTTATCCTAATAGAGTCATTTTGACAGATGTTATCAATGTATAGTGCTTCCCTGACAAAAATGATAACCTTACCTTCATAACTTATCTGCTGATGCCCATCAAAACTGTCATGAAAAAATTGCGGTTACGATTACCATGCTAATAACGCTTTTCACAGAGATACCCTATTAAGAAATCATAATTAAATGTCAGAAATCCAGATTTTATATTCAGAAGAAGACTCTAGTAAGCATTTCCACCAGGAAAATCTTAATCCTGCAATCAAATACGGCTAAGGCACTGAAGTGCGACAGCTCAGCTACACCAATAACATTGCGCTAATGTTAAAACCAACAGTGGTTTATAGACTTGAAGTTTGGATCCACGTATCTGCTGACAATTCACTTATGTAAAAGTAAATGAGACAAATATCAAAGCAAAACATATATTAATGATTCTAAAAAGCATTATAAACTCAAAACACTGTTTACGCTATTGTGGTAAAATCGAATGGTTTACGTTACATGTAATACAAGTGAATTAGGTGACATGAAATGATTAGAAATTTATGGTATAAAACGACTTTGAAGACAGTTTTAGCTGTTGACATCCATCAACCTTTTCTTTAGAAGGCAGATTCGTACGACTACAGGCGTGTTTAAATGCGGCATGAATTTTGTCTGTTTGACGTAATAATACAAATCAGAGTTCATTATTAAACACAATCTTACCACTAATGTATTTGGAGGAAGCAAATATGGATATTTTTTTAGAATTTGGTAATGGAAAAAAAAGTAGCTAATTATATGGTTGCGGGCACCAAACATTTAAGTAGCTAAAATTTTTTTCTGAACCTGCCTTTCAGAGGTGAGCCGAGATTATAAACTAAGTTGTTGGATGACAGTTGACAATACAATTGCGACAAATTACACTTTTCCGTTTAAACAATGAATGCCTGTAGAGAAAAATAATCACATGATTTTACAGTTAGCAAACAGTTCTGTGTCGGTTTTTGTAAAGTGGGGCTTCCTCGTGGGTCATTAAAAATGCATAACTTTTTCATGACTTTGTCATTCTAGTCTTGTGTTTAAAGAAAATATCTTGAAGCATTGGATTAGAACTTTCTCAAAGCTTCACATATTATGTTATTTATGAAATGGAAAATGAGTTCAGATTATTTGCGAAAACCTTTTGATATCTGAACGAATACAATGCCCGTTATTTCGACTAAATCCAGCGGAATGTGAATGTCAAATTATTTTGGCTTAAAAATGACGGATCTTCTTGAAATGCAACAAAATACTCCTACTTTGCTTCGAATTGCTTCAGTTATGCTGACTACAGACAGTTGATTATCTTAGTCAAAATATATGCAATTATAGATGCCATGTTAATTGTTTATTATTAGAAAACGCCCTAAAACGCTTTACACTGTGCTTTGGCACTAAGAATCTCTTTTAACACAGTTATTGGCAATAAACATTTTGTGCCAAATCATTACAAATGGGACCTCTACTTCTAAATTTTTGGAAATACGTCAATAAAAGATTACAAGTGATATCTTTTACAGAGTAACGCAAAGACTAAATAAAAAAGTTCCAATCAAGCAAATGAAGCCAACGCTAGCTTTGGCCTAAATCCGCGATCGAAGTTTATGCATAACCAGGCATCAACCGAACACACGTTTGGCCATCACATGGACCCATTTTCAGCAGGTGTTCAGTGGTGAGACGACATTTATTAGAATATTTGTTGAATTATTATAGTACTCCTGGTCAAAATACTGGGAAATTTTTTGATCCTTGTTCATGTAAATAAAACAGGCAGTGTGTCAAAGAAAGTGACGCCACAGCAGTTAAGATCGCGTTTTTGGAGAGAAGACCAGATCCAATACACGTTCAATTATATAATGGGGGCCTAAGAGGCAAGCAAGTAAGTAAGTTTCAAAGTAATGACTTAGACATTAGAAGATTGATAAGAATCGAACATTAAATTTAAGGACAGTTCATTCAGGCCTCAAAAAGGATACTTACAAACTGTCTGAAAGCCTCTAATTTAAATGAACTGATTAGGAAAAGTGACAAAGTTTCACATCACTTCATACAATTCATAAGCTTGATTAAATTTCTCTCCAAAAATGAATGACAAACATTGCTATGAAAATTTACAAACAATGCGTCAACCGTATTTTTTTTTTGCTCAAACCCTATCACCTGAGAGTTGCTTTAACCGTTTTACTTATTCTAGATTTTCAACTGTTTAGATACAATTCCAGTTTGTCACTTGCGTTAATTTATTAAATAACGAAAACTTCCAAGTGCAGCACTATTGTGGAACACTCCTAGACATGCTCGGAAAGCGTTAATCATGCTAATCTCTGGTTATGCATTTACTGTCACTAGGTTTGCTAAATTAACTTCAGCTTGTACTACTTTTAGTATTTTCGCCAGTACGATTTCCGTAAAGCATTAATTTTGGTGTAGCGAATTGCAAAGCACTCTACCAAAACATTTTGACAAAAGGCTTTAATAGAATTCTGAGTTTGATTTAGCATAACGGCTCGGTCATCAGGCAATTCGGAACCCCTGAATCTTTACCAGGTTGCATCTTGAACCACAACTCAAGAACACTACTTACCAGTTTAAATTGACATCAACTATTACATTCCTGCGTAATTACTTGCTAAATCATTAGATTACATGCGATCTCTAGTTTAGATTAAAGGGCCTCGTGTAAACATGCTGAACGTGGACAAGTAACTGGACCAATTAGACTTCCCGTTGATCTCGTTGACACAAGGCCTTTTGTTTTGTTGTTTGGTCGAAACAGTGCTTTTTGTTCTGCTCAAATTAAGTGTCGGCTTTCACGTGTTTCATAGCTAGTTTAAGAAATTTCATGATTAACATAATTTTTAATCCTCCAGTCTATTTCAACCTCAGTTTCACAACTCCTGGCTACGCAGGCGTTGAAGAAGTTGAACTGCGGAACCATCGTAAAATTTTTTCCCATCATTCATAAAGTACTGGTCACCCAGGCTAATTCCCTCAATTGCTGTTGGGCAAATTGAATTTATTTACTTTTATTTTTTTGGCTTTGACGATAGTAACCTTTCATGGAATTTTAACGAATCAGTTAAACTATAATTATTTTGACTATGAGGCTAATTCAAAACATTTTTGATTTTGCTTTAAGTCTAACCAAAATTGCAGTTGCCAAAATTATTTAGGTCACAGTGCATCCCTGGCAGACTATAGACCACACATTACTGGAGAAACACTCAACACAACGGAACCGTTCCCAAAAAGATATAACTTTTGTTTTTACTCTCACTACAAGGCAGATAATTTTGGCTAAAAAGTTTGTTTAGCACTTGGTAAAATTTTACCCATGGTTTCCAAGTAATTCAAACATAACAACAAAAACTAGAGTGTCGTTGCAACCAACGACACAGTTATTTTCGAAGTGCTTTTTTTCAATTTACTTATAAAACTGCTGTGGTGGAGAAATCTTACTGGTAATGGCCCTGTCACTTTTCCTCCGATTAAATGAGTACATTCGAAAGATTACAAATTCATAAATGAATGCAAAATGCACCAAATACATTTTTTGCAAATTATTTATTCAACATCTGTTTGAAACAAATTGTAAGCAGACAAAATAGATTCCATGACTAGCTTCGGCACAAACATATCAAAAGTCAACTCATTAGTCGCTTAGACAACAGTAGCGTAGTTTTAGAAATGCTGTGGTACTTCAAATTATGACTGATTAATGATTCGAAATTGTCAGTTTTTCTTTATCGATTTCGGTATTTTTCAAAGTAAACCTATTAAACACCGGCGATGTTACTACTCTCAAGTTCACAAGTTTAGATACCTGTTCATTAATGTATTCAATGTTTTCAAATATCTAATTTCCTAACTAACGCTTGTAGTACTTGATTTAAGAAAACATCGCAGATTTCGTCTCGCATGTATAGAAGAAAAATTAGAACAAGTAGTTAAAACAAAACTTTATCAACCGTTTGTCAGTAAATATTTGTAGCTGGCTAAAACAGAATTCTTTAGAATAGTATTCAGAATGCTTTTGCGGGCACAAACTTCAGTCTGTAATTAATCATTTCGTTCATTAAAAACACTTAAGGAAATTTGCACAAGGTCCGTTTTTTAGTAGGCATGATATTTCGAGTAGAAACTTGCCTGGTCCGATAAGACCCAACTAGACTTAAAGCGAATTCTTTTGCTACGTTTTACGAAAAACGAACCAGTGTAAAACTAACAGCTAAGAGAGCAAGGTATCGAGGATTCAAGGTGTTCACATAAAGCCTGTTACATAGTTAACGTAGATTTTTCTTGACTTAATATATGTGATTTTTTAACCAGGTGGGGTTGACGAATTGACAGCAGCCAAAGGGGCGAAAATTCAAATTAGGAGCTAGAACCAGCTGCTTACAAATATTTTGATATTTATATATGTCAAATGTGGATATTCAGTGGCATTTATAGTTAACAACACCGATATGGTTCTGGTTCAGAGAAAGATTTCTAGGACAATATTAGTTTTGATTGAAAAACCAAGACTTAAGAAACCTATAACCAATGAGTGTTTGTATGAAAGCGCTGGCACGAAAAGTAACATTAAGCAACAATTTCTACATTTAGTAACTTTTAGCAGTGCACCGAAAAATTTTGTTTACCCAAGCTAAGCGTAAATCGGTGTTTCGTGGACATCCCTTATACTTTTGTTTCAAGATGCTAAAAAAAACAAACAATAAGGAGCCTTGACGTAGATGTGAGACGTAATAGCCTCTGTAGTCAAGGCAATCTCTAGAGTCACTACTTGCATTTAAGGTTCCGCTAAATGTAGCTAATAGACCAAGATTAGTGCATGCAACTTATTCGGATCAAACATTTGAGTCCATGTCTTCACTATCTTCAGACTCCCCCTATAACGTAAAGTTTCTCGCTGATAACAGACTAAAAACAGCGCGGATGCATTAAAATAGCACCATTTTCGATCCAAGGCAAACTCATTTTCGCTTACTTGCTTGTTAAGGTTCTTAAATACAAGGCAATTACGGCATCTGCTAAAATTGCGAACAGATTTTAAAAAATTCCATTTACCTAGTTTGATTACCTATAATGCCAAACCGCAGAAAACAAGCAGAATACGAATACTGTACGGAAAAGGCTCATGCATGAAGTAAGCGATGCAGCACAAAAGAATTTTATTTCCAGTTGAAGAAATTTATGCAAATATATTGGGTATTTTTGGGCTTTAAATTTCATCTTCTGACAATAAAACTAAGAAGTCGCATCCTGTACTTTAGAAGCCCCACCTTTTAAAAAATTGATTCATCTCATTGGAAATAGATGATGGTGGGTTTCCTAACACCTATTTTGTGGTTAGGGAGGCTAAAAAAATTTGCATTTTCAGAGACAAATAGGTCAAAAGTTTAATCAACATAACGACTTCCCTCGCTACGAATTTGGTCTCAATTTTGGTGGGATCTAAAAAATGAAACTTTCACCTAATCAGGGTACTGCCATTATGATCTTGACTAACCCCATACTGTTAATACTGGAATTACACAACTAAAAATTGTACAGAATAACCACTCAGACCAAAAGTAGTTTTCAACGTTCGAATGTACATGCCAGTTTAATGACTTTAAATGGTTATTTGTAACACCCGATTGATGAAGAGAGGTTTTTAGATTCTTCCAAACAAATAAATGGTCCTCATAATGGAGTTATTGACCTGCAATCTTTTTAATCAAATTCTAGATTGCCTAATTTTGCTTTCTTAGTACCTAAGACTCTTGATGGCCAATTCCTCCTTAGTTCTCAATGTTTTCATGAGTAAGCTGCGGCCTAAGGCAGGGTACATTTACTCATTAAGAAACCATAAGAAATCATAATGGTTTGTTAGCAAGTACTTCAATAACGTTGACTACAAGTACCAAATTCTGAATGGAACTTGTGTACAGGAAATGAGAGCAGAATGATCACAAATTTTGGCTGCTTCCTCCCTTAAATTATTAGCATCACACCTTCCCTAACTAAGGAATCTCAACGACACCATTTTACTCGGAGGAAATTAAATACCGATGGTGCTGTCAAGGCTGTCCTTTTTGCACGTGATAACAAAATGTTGGAATCTATAATGTGCCTAAACAGCGGTTACTCAGATATTTTACACTCATATTGTTGATTTGTGATTACTGTGTGCAAGAATTTTTTTTAATTTGCACAACTTTGTTTAATGTTATACACTTATTATTTTGTTCTGCAAATTGCAATTAACCAATTTTCGTAAGTTCTTTTTCCACCAGCAGCACAATGCCAAGTGGGGGTTTAAGGAGACATTCTGAAGCCTTCTTTCAAAACCAGAAGAAATTCTCTGCTAGTGCAGCAGAACAAAAATAACTAAATGAGAAACAAAAAATGCACCATAAGTTATTTGAATTTTGACGATTGAATGTCCTATTTATTTGCCTAAATAGTGCTCTTTGCATTTACCTTTTCTTCCCATATAATCAAATTCAGCGAAAGCTGAATTTCTGCTAATGCTGCAATCGACTTTTATGATTATTAATTAGTTGTTTACACATTAAAACCCGCGAAATTCAAACAGCAAATCCGAACACACGACAGCCAGCATGCAAGAGCACCAAAGAGCCTTGTCACATGCAGATCGTTTCTTGCATTACAAGCGAGGATTCTTTGTGTGGGTTCAGTCTAGCTGCTTAGTGTTTGCCAATCAATCACTGAATTTTTTAGCCTCAGACAGCGGTGTTTCCTATCCATTCTCGCTTGGTCCGGTGTATATCAGGTAATATCTTCAGCACGTACATAGACCACATACTCCCACATGTCTCGATTACTTAGCTAGCATATATTCCTCCACAAATCGGGCCTATTTTCAATTCGAATGTCACCGGAAGGAAACGAGAACATTTGACTTCTTTCATTTGTGATTTTATGCATTTGACCAGGATTTATTCCATACGGTACCGCCAAATCATACACACAACAGAGCTTAAGGCAAGTAGTGTGTTGTTTGGGCAGATTGTAGCGCAGGCGTGGCTGTTTAACAACATGCACTGTGCTGGAGAATAGGCTTTTGTATAGCGTGACGAGATTCGTAAATTAGGCTAAGTATTCGAGGAAATAAGTTAATTGAAACAATTCTAATGGGGTCAGCGGAAAAGCAACAACAGAGAACGGTATCGCCGTCACAATTAATAACCACACATTGAGCAAACAACTCTGGTTCTACTATTGACCAATGTCACGTAGTTTGTTGACGGTCGCTGCTATAAAGCCTACTCATTCAACGCTTATTTACTCTGTGAAGAACGGTATTTTGAAAGATGTCTTAATTTGTATCAAATGGAATGGGTGATAGTCGCAAGTGAGGATTTTTGTGACAGCAGTCAATATTTTACATTTGTAATGGCCAATGTTTCAAAAGTGCACTGACTGACCTTTCAGTATTGCGCGTTTGTGCATCCATCACCCACTCAGCCGTCACTTTAGTGTCCTTCATTCCCGGCACTAAATTGAATAGCCCTGTTAAATAAGTGCAGTCACCCTTTGACATTTTTATTTCTACCCGTAACCCTTCTTGCCCAAGTGAGATCAGCATTCCACACCAGAGAAACAGCAGTGAATAGGCGATTTTTTTGTTTAGCCTTGAGAGATAAGGCAGTTGGAAAATACTGGCAAATTTGTGAGCCTTACTTAGCGTCTAGGGAAGTAATGACCCACACAAAGATCAATAACTCTTCTCAATCCGGCTATTTTCCAGGTGGAAGGGCATTTCATTTCCGTGATGGCGCCAGGCGACTTTTTGGTGCACATTTGACAGATCAAGGGAACGGTGATAGAACGCCCGTGGTGGTCGAGCTAGTGATTCGTGCGCGAATCGCGGTGCCAGATAATGCAACAGTGAAAATAACAGGAAGTTTAAGAAATTAAGTCGATAGCTAAGCAAAAAGATACCCTTATGTGAGGATTTTGATGTTAAAATGAGTTGCTTGAATCAACGATCAACAATCCAGCGAGGGTAACTTCTATTCCTGAGATCCTGTAGCATTTGTGTACATATTCGTCAACTTCAAATGACTCAATCACTGCCAAGAATTCTCAAGCGCTCCAGTGATAATTGTTACCTAACGAAAATCAAGACAAATTCCAAAAATAGAAGTCAGTAAAAAGGGCGACTTTGTTCTTGGCCAAAAGAAATCCTGCAAATCCCTTTTCTGATCTCACGCGTCTGGCAATCGCGCTCAGTGGGAAGGACATATTGGGTTCTACAATCCAGTGAGGCTCCTGTGGTCAACATCGTCTCTTCTAACTCAAAACTCTCCTTGGTCAGAAACCATCACCACATTTTCACGGTTCAGATTCCAACCAATAACACCATGCTTGACCATTATCCATTAGAGATTCAATACCGTGCCGGATAAATACGACTAAAAATATCGAGGTACCCTATTTACCATTAAAATGATCAAAAGACGATGTAATCTTGACAAACCAAACCAATTAACATGACTAAACAACAGTTAGACGAACTAATTCGACCAAAAATAGTTATGAATAATATAATGTAAATAAAAAGGATGCTTTGCTGAAGCGACAATAACCCTAAAAATACAAATCCAGGTTTGGAAATCTTCTTTTATTGCCAAAGTTAATTAAGAACAGTTGCGTGTAAAACGGTAATCTTGAGCAAGGGATAAAATAAGTGTGCAAGTTTTCAAAAAAAAACACACACACCCACAAGCGCACTAGCACAGATGAACAACTGAGCGGGTTATTTGTATCACAGATTGTTTGCATGTTGGTTTTGTTTTGTCCACCGGTTTACCGTGACGGATTTACGGCTTCGGTAGAGGGCCAGGACGTGAGAAGATTAGCTGTCGGAACTCGAACCGAGGACACACCGTCACCGGTAGACGACTGACCGGTAGTCACGAGATTTCCCTCTTTTTGCCGACAGGGATCATATCGGTCGAGGAATTGGGGGAGAGTGAGCCAGCCACCACCAACACGAACCATGATGTGCGAGCGGAAGCGGCGAAGGTAGTAGATGCGAGAGCCCATCTGATAGCGCCCCTCGTCTAGACGCACCAACCGATTTCGGCTGCAACACGTGCACTTGGCTGTTTGTCTACGAACCTTCAAAAAAGCAACATTGGTGAGAAACCTGCACAAGGTGGTGTGCAAAAAAATCACAAACCACCGAAATCGATTTTTCATAGATTTGCACATCACCTTAATTGACGAAGTACTGATTTGAGAAGCATAAACAGCCCCACCTTAAAATGCCCCTTTGGCCAAAAATATCGAAAGGGGGTTTGCGGTCTAGACTGTCAATAAAACGTCGTTGAGCCACGATTTGGGTTGTGTAGAGGCAGTCACAGCAGTACAAGTTATTTCGAGAGTCAAAGTCAGTTTTACAAAACAGCAAGTGATCTACCGCATTGTCCACATATCCGGGCACTCCTTACGCATAAATCGGAATACTTAAGCAGTAAACAACCATTCATTAAGTGCAGACAACCCTTAAATTACAAGCTTCGAGAATATCACTTCTTTAGACGCAATCAAACATTCCAGGACTCAGATGTATTTTTGTCATTTATTCGAACTAGCAAATTCCGCCGTTCAAAATTAACATTGTGCTTTTTGACTTTTTTCGAAAAATTAAAATTAATTTTATCCATGCGCAGACTTATTTTTGAAAACCTGAAGGGATAAAGTTAAAGGAGGCGGGAGCAAGTCTGGTGATTTATCAAATATTAAAACATACAATTGTAATTCATTTGAATCATTACGGTTTCAGTGTCCATAAGACCGGCAAAACGCAAAGCACGAACCTAGTGCAAAATCGCTCTTAATTGTCAACTTCAAGATAGATTCAGGCAATAAACCTTTCTTCGACATTACAATCAAGTTTTGGTTGTTTCTAAAGTTGGGGGCTGCTTTTTCGCATGCGTTAGCCCACTTAGTGCTTACTTTTAGGTGTCGCGTGAATCGTGTAAAGAACCTAGTGCACGTTTTGAACAATTGATAACCAACGCTGGTCAAGTCTACCAAGCCAAAAACACTCCTTAAACATTCGGTTGCAGGCGCGCGATGGACCAGCAACGAAGTGGAATTATCTGCGTACACGCCCTTCACCACGTAAAGCCAGCAAATTCGATTCTCTTGTACCACCACCTAATATCTAGGTACCACGTAAAATTGATTAAAAAAACGAGAGCACCAGATGGGAGGATGTTTTGCTTTGGAGTCAGAGTAGATGTGCAAAAGGAAGGGGTTGGATTGGAAACAAAGTGCCCTAAATGCCCCGAACTGAACTGTAACGTCGCTGGTAAATATCGACGCCGTTTTTTGGCTACAAAACCGTTAACCAACCATGAATAAGCAAACTGACATATTTTGTAACGCCAAAAAGTACAACCAACAATCGAGAAACACAATGTTGTCCTCTTAACTGCAACTCTTGTAAAACTGGGCAGATGAAACACCACAAACATCGTCGATCCCTACTTAATAGCTTAAAAACTACTACCAATCCAAAATCATGGAACAGTGGTTTAGCAGCAATCTGATGCGTGCGGTTTGTTTTGTTTTAAATAAGACGGAACAATATTTTAGAAATATCAGAACATAATATGAGATTTGCATGGACCATGACAGAGTTACTCGTAGTGAAAACTCACTACGCATCCACGGGAAAGCCGCGCGCACATGACTAAATCATTTTAGCCCTATTACAGTTGACTACAAGCAGTAGAGTTAACAATTTAAACAAGAAAATATGAAAACACAACAATGATCTCGTCCGCTTTTTTCGAAATCGAGGAATGGCACATTCTTGTGCAAACCGACCTTTAGAGAAACAAGCAGCTAGGACTTACTTACTTACGTGATAACTATAAGCGGAGAGTGCTACAAAAAATTCCTACTTCCAGCATGAGGTCACAAAAAAAGTATTATCATAAGTGTGCGGTAAAAAAAAAACACCATGTGCGTTATAAGTCGACTGAACATTACACCGACTAAAGATAGCATAACTAAGAGCATTTCAATCAAGAACGCTTAGTAAAAATTTAGACGCATCGAAGAAATAAACAAAATGAGGAAGTAGATTAAAAGCGGTGCGCAGAAGCAGGTGTACCATTGTATGTAAATACTGAATAAGTGAGGCTATTTCAACCCAATAATCAATTGATTTTAAATTAACAAAACATTTTTATTCCTGAATTCTGAAGGACATTCAGCTTCAAAATAATCTTTTTACCAAAATCAAGACCACATTCACAGACGAGATCTTTAAAGTTACTCCAGAATCATGCTTCCTAATGAAAATTGGCCAGGTTTCCACGCAATCACGCATTTTGCTCTCCTGCTAACAGCGTTGTAGATTGTACTGTCATAGTTTACCACAGTCCACAACTCCAACACCACGATTCTAGTTAACTGAATCCCACTAATGGACCTCAATGACATCCACACTGGCGACAAAGCGTACACAATCCATTACAGCACTAGTCAAAATCCATCACACGTAGAACAAGGCAAGTCATCAAAACTCTCGCAGAGGCCTATTTGCTGTCAATATACAAAAATGTCCGTCAGTGAAAGGCAAACTGAGCTTCCCTTACTTTGGGACAACTTCAGTTCTACGCGCTATTCTTCACACAGCAGATTAAGTGAGGAATGCACAGAACACACCGACCACCAAGTCACATGCTGTGCTTGGCCCGATTTCGAGTGGGCATATTTTGACCCGAGCCATCTGCCACGTTGAAATGTGCGTTTGCGGGTGCTGCCCCCAAGCCAGATACCCAACTGTCCGGTTCGCGTGGGCGACTCAGTGGCTGTGGCCGTTGCCTCCTGCACAAAGGCAGTCCGATCCAATGCAGGTTTCACGCTTTTGTTTGAAGCGACGCTGATTTACGAGCAGTTAAACGCAACTGACACTCATCTCGCACCTTACGTTGCGTAATTAAATACGATAAATCTACAAGGAGACACAAGTGCCTCGTTTCGCATTTATCAGTCCTCGAATCAGTGTCCACCGAAATAACACTGCTTCTTGTGTAAACATTAGCACGATCGGAAGAATAATTGTCCACACAAGGGAACCTAGTACCAAGAGTGTGTGGCCTTAGGACCAGGGTTCCAACTGCCTATAGCTTCTGAATCAACATTGCGGTCTGTGAATTCAACATATCAGGAGAGCATATACCACTGCCGGCCCAATGCGCAGACTTAATCACGCTAAGTGATAGCTACGCGTTACGGTCAGAAGAGTGCAGGAATTGGTGAGCTTTTTCCTTCAACCATATCCTCTCATCAAGCAGATTAAATCAGGAACTTGTCCACTTAATGACGTCTTCGAAACCCACATTTATCACTTATGCGTATTCAAAACACACATTTCTTCGCCAATGAAATCTCTCCTACCTTAATCCTGAAAAAACTCCAATTAAGGAATATCTGGTTTGCAAAATTTGAACACAACCGCCACCTACGCGAAATCATTGTGCGATGGCGATGGTTTCTTGCTTTTGCCCGAGAGTAACAATCACAACGTGCGTTTGGGTTGCTTACTCCATTCATCGCTCAAGTAAATGCGGCTTGCAGAGCAATCTAAAACTGACTTAGGAACAGCCCAGAGCTTCCAGGTATTGTCCTTTGTTTCACATTCGAGTAACAGACATGCCCCAAGCGAAACACTTGCCTGTCTTATGAGAACACCCCCCACGGCCCTGCAAGCAGCTCCCAAGGCTATTTACTTGGCCCAACATGCATGCATACATACAAGTGAAGCACGATTCACACACTTGATTGCGGTAGCTGAAAAAATGAAAGTTGTGCAACTACTGTGGTTATGTCGGCAGAATCCGAGAGGATCAGAGATGCATTTTAAACATCACCTTTAGCGTACCACGACAGACAAGTGAGTTAATGAAAATGGTAATGGAGGTGGTGTTACATTAAGCCTTGACGACTTCGTTCCGCACACAGAACTGCGAAAATGCTGGGCTGCAATACTGTTTTAATTTGCCACTACGTACTCTCAACTGATTAAATTTTTATTGTTCACCGAATTTCCTTCAATTTGGGGAATTAAGTAAAACGTTTTGGCCGGAAATATTGCTTTTGTTCGTTGGGTTATTTCGAATGTCAACTTGGTTCTTACAACATTGGATTCCGGTCACTTAACGGTGGTCATATCAATATGTGCTGAATGTAGTAATTTGGAACGAATAGATACACGCACACATGCACATGTTGTGAATCGTGTTGATTCACATCCCTTAATCCGGTCGATCCACCTCCGACACTGAATTCCCCCTTTCGGAGCATGTCGTCAGCCACGCGGATCCTCAACCCCCCCCCCCTCGTTCACACGGATATTTGGATTATCCTCACACATAGGTCTAGATGTTAGCGCGTGTATGACCCACACATCCGAGGTATAAATACACACGCGCAACCCCCCACACGACACGACACCAACGGGGTTGAACTCTGCAGTAAACAGTCGTGTCCACGTTTTCTCCGATCTTTTTCTTTATCGCGGGTATTGGGGAAACGTAACCAGGCCAGGGTTAATACTGTGGCCCCGGTGTGGTTCAAGACCACATGCTGGGGCCCACAACACACACAACACTCGCTAATTCAGTCGACCTGAACCGCCTCATTATCGTCCTGCTTTGCAGAATGTTGCTAGATGAATGTTCGATACTTTATCGACTCCTTTACTAGAAGTAAGGGTGACTTACAAACAGCTTACATCAAGGGATTATCAAAACCAACCACAGTAACAAAGTTGGTTTACACAGGTCGAGCAACATCTAACCAATATTCTAACGAATCCACACCTTTAATGCTGCGTCGTGTTCCACTGTGCTACAAGCCTCATTAGACGAACACATTCAGCAAATCTACAGCCACGGAATGCGTTTACGGCAATTACGACTAAAGGCCAAAAGGTCCCATGTGCATCTTACTGCATCGATTTCAGGATTTTCATTTAGCTTCGCTTTGAAATGTACGCAAAAATTATACTCTGAAAAAAAACTAGATCACTGCAACACACTAAAGTGGAAGAGCTTTGTACAGAGCATCTGTACCGAAAAAAAACTCACCTCAGCAGCGAGGTCCGAACAGGAGGAAGAACGACTAGCAAAACCTGACGATAGTTTTGGTGAAGAGGAGAAGGATTGAAGAACCTGCGGCTTCTGGGACTTCATCAACTGATCTCTCTCTGCGAGTGGAGGCCTGCTATGGCTGCGTGAACGTTGGTTTTGGACCTTGAGGCCTGCCTTGGTGGGAATCCCTGATTTGGTGACTTCGCGGGACCTCGACTGAGATCGTAAACCACGACCTATAACAGGAAAGTGTGGCAATTTGTTCGGAAACAGCGATTGGGTCCCCCTGTTTGTGAAAAAAGTGTCAGGGTCAAATTGGGAGGTGCTGACTAGTCCATGAGCAAGAACTTAAGACGGACATCGTGTCAAGGACTGACTCATCAATCCTAGCCTAAACTGCAGTTTTCGATGGCAAGCTTACAAGCACACTGCTGAGTAACCGGAGGCTGTTGCGTGCGAGTTGTAACCACTCACGTTTGAACTGAAAACGTTTCGGCAGTCGAAATAATTTTGGCACATCCCATAACTTATAAAGGACAATAATTTCACATATAAAGAAAATGAAAACCGTCTCTTCTGACGCGCGTAAACCTCCAATGCCGTTTGAGATACTAGGACATTAAAAGAATGACATACTAGTTTCAGAATCACGGACATTCCTTCTTTTAACACTTGGGTCTGAAATTTCTCGCAGATCCGCAGCGGACGTCGAGCGCTTCGCAAACCCAAACTGATTCCTGGCTGCAGTTGCACCGTTCCTCGGTGCCGAAATCTTCCTAGGTGGTCGAAGCTTAGTGGCAGAGGGACAGGTTTTTGGCGAAGACGAGACGAGGGAGGAAGTAACAGAGGTAGGCTCGTCGAAGTCAACATCGACAAAGACTGTCGAGGTCAGAGAATTAACGGTAAGCGAACTGCCTGCATCTGCATCCTCCTCTCGTGTCGCGTTGTTGGAGTTCACCTGGCAGGCAGCGTTACCAACTTCAGAAAACAAATTTACCACGTTACTGCCTTTCAAATAGTAGCAATGGTAGAAGGCATCATTTGGACTATGGAACTGATGTCACCATTGTAGAAAAATTTTGTTAATGTTTCCCCTACCGCCACTAATATTATTAAAAACTGGTATCAGTTCAGCACGGGTGACACAACATAAATATTGGTACGATATGTACGTTATCGCCTACCACCATCGCAGTTCGTAGAAGTGATAATAATGTTGTTTCGGTTTTACACGAGAACTAGCCTGGACGAGATTAACACACTGGACAACACGGAAAACGCAGCAACCCAGTAGCAATGCTTGATCAAACCAAACTATAACGAGGAATGGACATTGCTAGCAGTAGTGCCTTGTCAAAAAATTCCATAAAACCAAAATTCTGCAAGCGGGAAGGCAGCATCACCTCCAGGCGTCTGTGCACAATGACCTCATAACGAAGTTAGTCGCAGATGGCACTCCGGAAGACGGGCGACTTTTCCAAACAAAAGTTCAATGGCATAACTACTAAGGGGAAATCGTGACATCGCATGCATGAAGCTTAGAATCACAAATAAACGAAATTCTAAGAAGCGTGAAATTTAGGCAATACCGGGTGTAAGGATTCATGTTTCATTTATAAAGGGCAAACAGGGGCTCTGAATTACAAGTGAAGCTGGTTTGGCACAAGCATCACTTAAACATTTTATTACTAGTAGTTGATCAAACTGAATAGTATCATTCAAAAAAGCAAGCGTTCCGTAGATTTATTTTTGTCCGATTTTGTCAAGACGGCCGTAATTTGCAGTTACATCTTAGGTGCAGGATCGAATAACTGCATACTGTACGTGATGAGTAGAACCTGGGTGAACGTGTGACGGAGGAGGAGAATAGCGACTTGTTCGCAAAATTATTCCATCTCGACAGCAGACTCAATTCAGTATTCTAAGCTGCCACCTTTTAGTATGTCTAACGCTTTACTATCAGACCATAACCTGAATGAATTGTGAGCGTTACTAGGGCTTTGATTTGTTACATTGGCGCGATCACAAAATGACAGTTTTTTTAGTTGCATTGCGTTCCTCTGATAGGTACAACATAACTTGATCAAGTAACACAGGTATGAGATCATAATGGGAATGCAACAGAAAACAGAGGTATGTGATAAAATTAACCGAAATCATAATATTTACTCAGACACGCATTATTTGCCAACTCGACATACACCCAGAAATACAAGCAGAACACAGTCATGAACAATATAGCAACTGATAAACGGGAATCCAGAGATTTGTAGTCAGAAAACAGGCTTTATCATGAATGGAGATTCAAACAAAGATACTACAGGTATCCTGCGTCAGTAACGGGGAGCTTCTGTTTGAGTTTTGGGCTAAGAAGTCTATTTGCTTAGAAGACTCTGTCTTCGAGTGCTTTGCACATTGCTTCCCCATGGGTAAAAAATAATCACATTTTTAACACGTGACCATCAACTAAGTAAAATAGTCGGAAATCGTGATTAGGTAGTGGGAGGTTGAACGTAATCATACTTGTGCACAAGGAAAAAACTACTCCAACTGTGACTTTAAACAGGGAAATGCGTTTGTCAGTTACAGTCACAATAAGAATAAAAAAATAAGACGCTTATGTCATGTGTAATTTGACGGATAATTGAGACGAAGGACGCTAAGTCTAAGGTAATCAAACTAACCAAAATCTGATGGATATGTAGCAGTTGCAATTGATGTGCCCCGGTTTGTACTTGTGGCACGATCTGACGTTCCCACTCCCTTCTCATCTTCGTCAGGTGACACTTCCACAATAACTGTCGTCTCATTGCCTGGAAACACTTCTGTCACCGTACAGCAATCACTGGTTGTCCGTTCGGTGTTGGTGGAAGCTAAAAGACGGTCTGTTGCGGATGTTCTCGTAGCAGCATTAACGTTCACATTCACGTCTGTAGTTGTAGTTGTTGTCGAGACTAAACGAGGATTCGACCTCCTTTCAGACTTTGGATTCTGAGATACACCAGAAACACTAAGTCTTCTGTCAGCAACCCGCGAGGCATACAAGGAAACGTCGACTTTGTTATCTTCCGGGAAGACTGGCTTGGTGGTGGAGACATCCTTGGCCAGACGCTCGGCCTCGAGGGCCTCGATTTCGCGCTCCATCCGGACCAATTCGGGGAGCTCGGCCAGACCAAAACGGCTGGCAAGGCGAGCCAAATCCATGAGTGTGAGCAAGACATTCTTCTCCTCCGTGCGGTTAACTAAATTCATACCAAATGCACTGCTAAGAACTAGCTGGATTTTAAACAAATGCGGTCGAAAATGCATGCGTCAACGACAAGTTAAGGGACAATTAAATTATACCCATACGCTAGTATGTAGATCAAAAGGCATTCATGCATTGGAGGCAGTAGTTCATCGACCTTGCACATCAAAATAGGGCCCAAAAAGGCAATGAGACATGTTAATGGCAGTTGGGGGGCTAGATCAGAAGGCCACCTTGCCATTGGTGCTGACAGGCATGGGACTGAGCTATAAACGAATGCGCTGGCATGAGAAATGTCCGATTGTATATTGTGTCAACCACTTTTCGATCTTCATTACTTATTCTCGAACTTTCCGGTTCGCAGATCACAAGTGTTTTAAGATCACCAAAATAAGACATGCAAGGACATTTAATCACCATATTGAGATTACTTGACTACAGACTTGGCGGCTTATGCTATGTCACGAACCGAAGTTCGAAGGTACCTCACACCGTTTAAACGCCTTCAAAAGATGAGCCAAGGTAAGGACGATCCTTGGTGACAATACGTCATAGGGCTTGATCAAGTAAAACCACTGCAAACACTGTGGAAGTTAACAAAAAAGTAGATAAGTATCCCGGACAGCACGATGTTTTAACAGAGGGACACAGAGAACAAGGTGGCAATTTGTATTCCCTGTAAACAGTGAATTGACAGGTACTAGCTGGTTTTTTCATCACACATAAAGGTAAGCATAATTGGGGTGATAAACAGGGCGTGCAAACATCATTGGAGAGGGACGACGAGCTAATAATGACAAATGGCCAAAACCGATCCAAAACACTGTGTGCATGTTCCATGTTTTTCAGTACACAGTTCAGTTCTAAGTGGTACTACTCAGTGAAGCCGCTAATGGGACGTTTACAAGAGGTTTGATGGTCCTACACTTGACTAAATAAAAACAAACAAAAGAGAAGGACAATCACAGCAGGAACACCACATAATGTTGAGTCTGGATGATCCATTTGGGCTCGATAACCGCATGAATTGAACTCAACACCGACTGCTCACGAACCTCTTAAAAAAGTGTGTAACTTGCTGCTTAACGTGCAACCTTGCGCTTTGATAAAAGTACTCAATTTTGAGCCTTAATTTGGGCTTTAAAGCGACTGGCGCAACTTTCTTTACTACATGTGGAAGTTGTTTTGGCAAGATTTCAAAATCTGCACGCTTTCACCGCTACGAGAGATCCGCGAAGGTGAAAGGAGCGAATCACACTAAAATGCCTCAATAATTATTTCTTAGCCTATAAAAACTGGATAGTCTGTCAGTACTATTGGTGAAACAGCGCCTTCTGTAGATTAACTCGTCTTTGACTTTCCACTAAAAGATACAATAAAAATTTGAGGGTAACCCAGCTCCGACTATGATAAATCTTGGTCATCGTTCCAAGAGAAAATACCAAGTTAGTAGACAGTCATGACAAAATCTCATTAAAATAAGTATAAAATACTAGACAGAAGTGTAGGCCTTAACGCTGGCAGTTCTTTACTCGTTATTCCGGTTAGAAGTTTCCTGCAATGTCAAATGACACAAAACCATACCAAACAAACATGCTTGTTATTTCGATAATTTCCTGTCGTCAAGCGTTCATCGCCACTAGCCGGTGTCCACATAAGTTTACAGTTACGATGACAGACCGCACAGTGTAGAATGCATTTTGACGACGCACCCTCGCCATCAAAATCGCCAGAAACACTTCATTCACATTGGATAATCTGATTCGAGACGTCTGCCGCAAGGCCGTTGCAAGGTCAGTCATCAGCGATGACTTAGAGGCCTAGAATGGCACAATCTCTGTTGACTTCATTCGAGCTTAACTCTGGGTCCAGCTGAACAGGATTCTTAAGCTTTAACGAGTACCTTAGGCTTGGGAAAACTATTTATGTTGAAAATGAAGTCAGATCAACAAAAATCTAAAAGAAACTTAGCGACAGTTCGGAGAAAAACAGAGGGAATTGGTTATACCACCTGTGGTATTAAAATATTCTGCAGTAAATTTAGTTGATGAAGTCTTTAGATTATAGAGCGAACATGTGATTCAACCGGATTATGTTGCTCGAGCGGTGGGAGATTGAGTGCACGCATACCAAAATCACTGCACAAATGTGTGAGCACAAATCAAGGCGTAGTTGGTGCGGTAGTGGCGCTTACAAGCCAATTAATTTGTCCACAACGTGCAACAAATGGGAAATTTAGCACTGGATGCTTCAATTAATTGTTTAACACCCACCTACAACCAGGAGACAGGTATAAAAATAAATGTCTAGATCCACGTGCAACATGTACGCAAATTAAAGGTTTGACCCGGCGGTTAACAGCCACATTCGGTCCACTACTTTGGCTGATGAGAAAAGCTACACTAATTCAGCACTACGTTCTTGCGATCAAATTCTGCGACTCGACTGGGTATTTTTGTTTTACAGTCACAAGTTCGGGGAGTTTGGAAAAAAAATTTGTGCGATTCTAAAGAATACCACCGTAACAACAAACTATCATCAGGAATACGTGAAGTTAGATAACAGTAATTAGGCTCTAAAGATTAAGGCCAGTGACAATGGGCAAATTCAGAAATTAATGATTACTTAACTACCTTGAATTCACGAAATTTTGCGCAAATACTGCAGACCGCAGTCTCACAATTACTAACAAAACGTTTGAGGTACACAAGCACATCCACGACGTGAAAGTCACAAGCGCGGTGGTGCGCGATGTAAAACACGTTTGCTTAGGAGTCGTATTAGTGGCGATTGCGCAATACATCGATTTTTTTCAATACTATTACTAACGTAACAACATTTACTGAAGAAATTGATGCGTCCCAGTGGCAGAAGATTACTTTTAATGAAGTTAGGCGCCTCAGGGTAGGTGTCTTCTAGCAGGAAGAAGTAGTGGCGCATGAGGGTCACTGGTAGTAGAAATAGACACCAAACAATTTACCGAAGAATTAATGCACATTATCCGAGGCAAGGCACCTGACCCGAACTCAGGGTCAAATTTTCAAATTAAACAAATTTTACTAGGATTTATTTGTGTTAAAGAGTAGACGCAAAATAACTTTCAACACGACCTCATAACAGGAAAGAAAGCTAGGCAATAAAAAAAATATTAACATTTAACACTATTTTGCTATGGCATAAACAATTTTACGAGCGTATGACTAGAGAACAAAATGTATTGATTTCAAAGGAGCCTATGAGCTGCTATGAAGTGTTTCATGGCTTGTGGTTTTCAGTGCATGGAGTCGCTTTAAGAGGTTGACAAAACATTACGGAGGTGTATACTACGAAACTATAACAGAAAGTTCTAGTCTGAGACCTTATTTTGTCAGTTCAGAAGAGACAGACAGAACCAACTTAAATAGGGGGTTGCCTGGTTATAATTCTAATTAAACAGAGTAATTTTAAACCACGGTTAAAATCGATAGTTATTACTGCACAAAAATTAAAATAGATACCAAGCAAAAATGATCTCTTCATGTACCTACAATTAGTAAACAGGGACGACAGGAGAGACGTAAGTAACCAGTTAGTCATTGGTGACAAAATAATATGTCTGTTCTACAAAAACTTGATTCGTTGGGATGAGTCTGTTAATTACAAAAGGCTACCCACCAAAACCTCTAGAACCCGAATCCGGATAAAAATGAGTTTAAAAAATCTGCCCTATTATAAGCGCCGTCCCTTTAAATGTTTCCCACACAATGCTTCTTAGTGAGGCCAGATGTCATCGAGCATTCTCACTGATGGACTATTTACCTCAGTGTTTAAATAAACTTGCGATCTGGACCCGAGGCATAAACGGGGCATTTTGGCAGCATTACAAACTTGGGGTAACGAAATCGATACCTTTGAGAATTACGCATCTTAAGATGATTAATATCATGAGTTCAAATAAGAGGAGAAAAAAGACCCAACTTTGTTTCATTTTGCCCCCAAGTAAAGGCACGGCGGAATTTTATCTATTACGAAATCTCTTAAGAAAACGCCCGCTGTCGAACCTAATGACGTGCTGTTTACAGGGTAAGAACTATTTACACTATTTAGCCCTATCACGATGCAAGAGGACAACCTCAGTCGCAGGTAACAAAACCCGCGTTAAAAATCACCCTTAATATGACTTACCTTCTGACAGGCGCAGGTTTTGCAAGGGAGCTTTTAATGCCAACCTAACAGGTCAAGTCAGTGAAAGTTTAAATGAGTTAAGTCAATCATAGGCACTCTGCTTCGGGAAATTGTGTTACTGATTTTAAAGTTAGAGCTAGAGGACTAAAAGGCGAATTCAAATGTAAGGTAACGAGACGTCACAACGTTACCAGGATAGGACAATTACCGGAAATCTATCTCTAGCGCAATGCAAGTGTTTCTCCGTAAATTATTCGATTCTGCTCTAAAAATTTAAAAAATTCAAACTGATCCCTAATGATAGCCACTTTTAATAACATTACCAAGAACATACTTGCGTAGTCTAAAATGTCACACGGAAACCGCGGGTAGCTCTTTCAAAAGTTTTATTGTACAAAGAATTTATACACCTGAAAGAATTCTTGGATCCTTCGCTTAATATTACCCTACCCACAACTGTCAAAAATTTAAGTCATCACCCAAATAAGAAACGCGAAGCTTGTACTAGTACTAGATGTCCCATCTTCAGGTAGCAGCGGTAAACACCTTAATTAAATAGACAAAACTTTCGACGTGCATTGTACAAAACATAGCTGGTGTGCATAAAAAAACACGCGAATCGGCTCAAAGTTCAGTACTTAAACAACTCACAGTGGTAGATTTTACAAACATTGTATGAAGTGTTTTGATAAAGATGTGAAGTTACATGACTTCCGACCTACCATGCATTGGGTTCAGACCCAAGTTGGATTACGATCATAATAATGAAAAGAGGTGATAATTGTGCTTTTTCATGACAAATTACGTGGAGTCGGCAAGGGCACTAAGTTTTGGCCACATTATATTAGAGGGTAAACAGAAAGTCATCGTCAAGTCCAGCGATACTAATAATCTGAAATGGCAACGATTACCTGACGTTGATAAGCTAACAATGCACCCAAAAACAAGCAATTCTGCTTAAATGATTTAACCACCACACTTCCAAACGCGGAACGCATGTATTCACAATCCGCAGTGCTGTTACGATCACGTGAGAGGCGCGAACTTGCTGACATGCTCTCTTGTATTCCCCCAAGGTCATCTGGATAATGGGTCTATCAGTTTGGACTGTGGTCAAACCACTGCTCCGCTAAACTCTTACAACTGTTCTACCATCACTTTACATTATACCTTTTCAATTTAAATGTGTGATGGGCCTTTGATTTAGCTTTTAGTTACTGCATGGCTGTCGAGTGCTATTAATGCCAAACAAGCCAGAAAATGACGCTTTCAAAATAACTTAGACGTCAAGACTGGGACACGGTGCATGCCTCATAGTCAAGCAAGCGTTTCAATGACGTCAAAGCAAAATTAGTCGGTGAATCCTAACAAAATGCATACATGGCTCAAATACTGTAATATTACTAAAATATCGCGAATTAGCGAGACATGAAGCCGACGTTTCCGAAACATGCATCAGGCTCCAGGCACGAACAGAGCATTTCGTTAAAACAATCAGCCAACAGTACACTGGATGAGCCATTTTAAAACTGTGACGTGTGCGATAGATAAAAATGAACCCCATCGAGCAGCAGTTCTGCTGCGAAAAGCAACCTCCTATTTCGGATATGTGATAACTTACGAGGATTACCCCTGCAACCATAGTGGGTACGGACGTGACACAGAGAATTGGAGCAAAAGCGCATGTGCATTTGGGACGAACATAGACAATGATTTGGAAAAGACACCTCTTACCAAAAGCCACTTAGCTGCCCTGTTAACAGGCCTGTGAAAGTTGAATTTGTTTTACTACATGGGATCTTTTGGGGAAACACTTGATTTAAGATATTAGCCTCTTCTAATAAGAGTGGACAATAGACCGATCAAGTAACCTCTACGGGATGCCTACCAAACAGTACGTGTTGTGTTCGCATCGTAAACAAGACAATAAAAAGAACACTTGAAACATAGACAAATGTTAAATTATGGTGCTAATACGACAAGCGCAGTCTGACTTTTAAGAGGTGTAAAAGCAAGCACCACGCGACCAACGATGACCCCATCAAACCCATGCACGCGTGTGCGGTGAAAGTGAGAGAGGTCAGCCGTTACACTGACCTGTGAGTGAAAGCATTCGCAAAAGGAGTCGTAAAATAACAGATCGCTGCACACGAATCCACATTCACCAAGACTACGAGTATTTCAGGTCGAAGCACTGCGTTTAAATCTGGAGTGACGCAATAGTGCAGAGCATAATTAAGGGCTCTACCAGTAGACAGGCATCTTTAGAACTTTGTTAAAAAATACTCAGAACAAGGCGGCAGATTCTTCTTCACGAATAGGTTGACGATTTTAGTCTGCATGTCAAGGGGCTGGATTTGAAATAGTAACATTAATGGGGCACATCCTCTGATTACATTCGATGCGACTTGACCACCAGTGAGTTTGTTGTGCCTCAACTATGGTGCTAGCAAAATTGGGTCATCAAAATTACAAATATGTGGATATTCAGTAAATTAGCCAAAAAATTTTTTGTGGAATAATTCTTGCCTACACAGACGTGTCTACTCAACAGGAAGTCAAATGGCGCAGCGGTCGAGGAGAATGACTGTTTGACTACGGCCGAGCAAGTTTGGAAAATGCAAAAAAATAATAAGCGGCAATTGAGACACACCTAGTCCAGTGGTCTCAAAGAGAACGGTTTGAGAAATCCCCAAATCGCGACACCATTCGAGAAACGCAGATATATTTCCCCTTGCAGTCCACTGTATGCGGAGCCGCGCCCCTACGTCTACCGTTGAGTACCGATCTGAAATAGTCTGAGAAGGGACCTTGGTGGTCACATCCGAGTTAGAAAGTTGGGCTTCTGCGGCTAACTGGAGAGGTCGAGAAAAAGGTGGCAAATTTTCTGCTGTCAGTTGGCCCAGGGCGTTGCTGGGACCGGTTCCACGAAGACTGGCGTACAGTTTGTGCTCCCTTGAAGTGACTTGAACACCACGCGGGCACCGTGGAAGATTCGCTGCAAGAACCTGTGAAACAATATTAGGTGATTTACTACAAACGGGGAACTAAATGCCTGCATGGTAGGAATAACGTGGTAAATCACACTCTTCAGGATTTATAGTTACGAGTCAATAAATTCGGGACTGTAAATACGTTGTCACAGTGAATGAGGCATACCTTGAAGTGTAGCTTGTAAGCGAGACGAGCTAGCCAGACACCGGATTTCAAGCGCTCCAATAAATCGCAGGCGTCGTCCAGAGGAGGAACGTTGGCTTCACTGAAAAGGTAGCGCTGGAGCCAATCGCAGATGTCTTCACGGATTACACACATCGACTCATCCAGGATCTAAAGTTGGAGGGACACGCCCACTGATTAGCTACTATTATGTGCTGCTTTACAGAATGGCTAAGGTGTTGCTAAGTGCAGAATTTGGACACGGTGGGTGCGGCTACGACTATGAGCTCAAATAAGCGGAGAAAAAAGATCCAACTTTGTTTCATTTAGCCCCTACGTAAAGACACGGCGGGATTTTACCAATTGCGAAATCTCTTAAGAAAACGCCCACCGCCAATCCAAATGACGTGCTGTTCACAGGGTAAGAAATGGACTAGCTGCACCGGCCAATTTATTAAAAAATAAAAATAAATGACGACTAGAGACGGCCTGTCCAACTAACACTAGGTACTTTAAACGAATTTATAAAATGTTGCAATTATTATATTAGATTTTGTTTTGATTGTTCAGCCAATGGATAAAGGTGCGCATTAACACAACGAAACGCTTATGGGAAATAGAAATGCGTGATTTGATGTGAACGACTAACTACGCGCGTACATAACCTTAGCAATCGAAAAGGCACAACGAGGTCAAGCTGAGTTGGCTTAGAACAAACGCTTAACAACACGAAACTCAGGATTCAGAAAGATGTGTCGAACTGATCAAAATCTCCACCAAAAATCACCGATGTACTTTTGCCTTCCGAGCACTAAACTAAGTGATGGATTCGAAGAGCTGGGCTAAACAACTTGCATGACATTCCAATAGTTCCGAGAAATTAGATGTGCCATCAGCCTCATTCATCGGAAACACGAGCACCGTAGCCACTTGTGCATATACTACTTCAGTGAATTAGAAGCCTCCTTTAACATGTGAGTATTACTAAAACTGCAGGTGACTGATTCGAAATCAATGAGCTTTGTGAAATTATTAGAGCGAATTACAAATTTAAAATAAGGTCACGCAACTTTGATAACAAGGAGACAGTTTCTAAAACAGCAATAGAGTTTCAAAGAAATCCTCTAAGCAGGGTGAAAATAGGTATTTGCTAAGCCTATGGAGCAGACGAAGTTGATATTACCTAGGGACATGAAGAAAATGTACTTTTTCGAATGACTATTCGAGGAATCAGACAGGATGATTTTTTGAACAAAAACCACGTAGGCTTGCTTACATTCCATGACGTCCCACAACTCATGACTTCCATGGGATGTTTAGGCGTTCTAACGGTAACAAATCTAGGTGCAGGCTTGGTAATGAAAATTTAGACGTTAGTGGCATTCCTGCATTGCTGGTGATGATCGTCCACAGGTTTGGGATTGCTGTCGAGCCCCAAAAGAAGTAGACTTATCTGTTTGCACAAGCATATCTGATCCACATTTACAAACTAAGTGCAAGGGGGACAATAAAACACGCGCCTCACAGTAGAAATTTTAACTAGTGCAAATAGAAAACCTGCTGGCAATCAAACAGAACTGAGATAGCAAATGTTGTAGACAATCACACTAGCAGGAGAACCTTGACCAAGAAAGTTTTTTCTCCACAATGTGTCAGTATCGCTATGTAAATACCGTGAATTCTGGACGGGTTTCAACAAAATACTTTAAGTCGTTACACCTTCAATTTTTTGCACTATTAGGTGTACTTTCTCAAAAAGCACCTACCAGTTATAGGCACACCAAGTAACTAACAAGAATCACAATTACAAGCGAAAACGCTGAGTACCTGTGAGATCATTTTAAAACGAAAGTCAACAATACAGGAAGTCAGTATGAGCGCACCGTTTGAGTGGGCAGGATTAGCATAAACGCACGCTCTGTTGTACAAAGTGATCCGATTGAATATTCGCCTGTTCCGTTTCCAGAACTATCAGCCTTCAGTGTCTGATATGTACATCGAAATAAAGCCATGACGTAAAACAATAATCGCATTATAAAGTACTAAACTACGTAAGATAATCGTGGCAGCCATGCTAGTCAGCTAAAGTCTCATCGCCAGAGTTCCGAGCTTTCAAAAATCAAAATAAACAGTGGACTCCGAGATGAATGTAGGTGGATGTGAATGTGGTCCATTTAAGACTAAGGAGTGACAACTGTGGTGGCCCGGAGTGGTAAAATTAATTTCCACATTCGAACGGAAACCAAGACACCATTCATCCTAACTCTGCTAAGGCCTCCCTGGGCAAGGGTTAACCACAGTACAACAAACTAACGGTATACCAATTTCGGCATCAAAACTCACTTAAATCGGCCAACACAAAACACGATCAACAAACTACGGTGGCGAAAATTAAGGTTTTATTTAAGCTTACGTTAAGCTAATAATGTTCCTAGTAATTTGCATCACCGAGGTGGAAAGTGGAGGATAAAGTTGGCCCTCGCATGTTCAAATATCCATATAGCAGCAAAAACAGAGCACTCGACTTCCTGAATCACCTATTAATGTGCGTGGCGTGGTTGAGATCGGGAGATAAGTGACCGCATACACTACGAACGATCAGCGCAAAGATACTACTGATCGTGAAGAAATATCTACAAAGAAACCAAGTTGTCGATGATTAAGTGCAGCCAATCACATGATGCAAGTATTCAGCGTCATTAATTTGGCGCACTTATCGTGAGTAATTCACGATAAACCCACAACGTTCTATTGCCTACAAGTCATCCTGTGTTTTTAAAAAAATTACCCGAATATTATTCACAGTGCAAACTAATTGTACTTAAAGTACTCAAAAACACAAAAACCGCCAAAAATAGGCGTTTAAAAGGGCAGAGTAGACATTAATATAGGACGACCGATCGTCAAACAATTAAATTCCCGAAAACTGACGCAATAGCTTTGAAATTTTTTGAAATATGGTACTTGTCTTAAAAAAATATTCGAAAAGGTGAGATTCCAGTTAGTCTTTCTACAAATCAATAAATATTCAGATTAATCACACGTTAGTTCTCCAAATAGCAGTGCTGTCTCCGAGAAGTGATACGAAGAATCAAAAATTCCCAAAAAAGATCAGGAACATGGGATGTCACCCATTAAATCTTTTTCCTGAAAACCGCGGATAATGTCCCACTAATGCACACAACTAAAATTATAATTTGTGCCACTGTGTGGGTTCTTTTGCATTGAATTACTTAATTCACTTAAAACAAATGCATAAGATCTTTCAAAGACCACAAACAAAGTGGGATTGTTTAAATAAACCTTAACGACGCCAACATTTCCTTCAATATCTACAGGAAAATCTTGGCAGATTTCAAATCAAGGTACTATTATAACAGCAAACCCACTTTAAGTGTTGCTGCGTAATTCACTAGGGTTATTTTGCCGCAAGCAATTACAGTGACACAAAAAATGAACTTAATCCCTGCCCAAATGACGGCTGGAATTCTGATAAGAACTTGTGATGGTCGTGTGACTTTCACGAAAGCGAAACCTGCTCGAAACTGCGAAAAATATTAGTTGAATGTTCAGATCAGGCAACGATCCAAGGCCCGCATCTTTGAGGATCATTTTCAAAATGCTAAAAAGCCGAAAAGGCGACTTACGAAACAAACATGCTAGTTTAACCAAGGACTCACTTGAACAAAGGGAGCCACGACACCACCAAAGTCCCCTGTCGCAACTGGGTGATAACTGTTTACAACCGAATTTAAGGCACGATGATGTGCCGTCGACATTCCGATGAATGAAAGACCAAGGCTGCTATATTGTAACAAAAAAATCGTTACTGCAATTCTGCAGAAAAACACAATGCTGGAAAGAAAAAAATAATCCACAGCTCCTAAATATTTATCAACTGATGTCAAGGGTCGCGAAGTCGTTGGGACATAATAATTAACACATTAGCGTAATGATACAACAATTAGGAGAAAAGAGTTCTTTACATCAACCCGTTACCGCAAGCAAAGCTGAAAAAGTTATCAGCCTCCCAGCAAAAACCAAATATCGAATCAAGTCTAACATAAGCAGGTCAGTCGCACTACAACAGTTTCAGTCAAAAAAGAACGACCCCCCAAGGTAACACAATTTGTTCTCAAACTAATGTACAGCGTTGCTTATTCCTACTAGGGTTCCTAACTTCCCATTTCGATTAAATTTTTGTTTTAGTTGTAACTGAAGACCAACTTGCGACAAGCCGAACATTTCATTTCTATACCACTCGTTTAAACTCAACATTCACTCCAGAAAAGTTGCATTTACAACAATTGATATTTCTGCACCATAAATTCTGAGACCCCAAGGCAAAAGTTTAAGAATGCATTGTTCACCTATACGTCCAAAAGGCAAAATTAGAAAACGAGAGATAAGGCCTAAAACTAAACAAGTCTGGAAGTGCAACTACAAGCACAATTAGCTAAATATTTGAACAAGAAGGCAAATGCACTAAATTGCATTAAAATGACTGCAGTCCAAACTTGTTTTATTTTATTTTTTGATAAAACTAAAGATGCCAACATCTACACTTTAGTTACATTCAAAAAAACAAGGCACGACTAAACTAACAAGTGGATCGGAAAAGAGGACATGGGTAAGATGAATACAATGCATCAAAAAAACAAGAAGTAAACCCTATAAAGGTAGCATTATACATTAGTCGCGCAAAAACTTGTAAAATGCTATAAAAACACACTGGTAGCGAGACACAAACTAGACACAAAGCGGAAATAGGGAGAATTACGGCAAAGATATAACACTAAGATAACTAATAAGAAAATGTCATTTTATCTATTGCTGCGACACATAAAAAAATTACGAAAGGTACAAAAGGAATTGCACAAAAGCCACAACACGAAAGTGATCAGCGAAAAACTAACTACAAAAGGTGCGGGTTCACCAACAATATCAGTATGTGCTAATGAAAAACAAATTAGAATAGGCATAAATTTTAACTTTCCTGAAAATTTCATTGCTGCATAAATAAAGCTAAAATTTATCCAACATGATTCTTAGACAACTTCAAATCATTCCTAAATTACTTTATATCAACAAGGAAAAGGCGTTTGCACCATTAAAATTGAACGACATTGTCCAAATTAAATAAAATGGACCCCATAAGAAATAGCTGCAATTGTTAGGTTGACCACTATTGGCAGGCGAAATCCAAAAGGAGTACAATATATTAAGGTAATCCTCAATTTAAAACATAATTATTAATTGAAAATGGTTTGTTTTCAAACAGTTGCTCTAACCTCAAAATAATTTTAGTTAATCATTAACAACGGAATGAACAAATCAAATAGCGGCGCTTAAAAAGCAATGAATGCTTCTACACGATTTTATCACTGACTTCAGATGTTAAGTTTACGGATTTTGACCATTGTACGCGTGAGAGGTTTTGCTTCGGCATTTCGAGAAAGAACACTTGCAACTCTAACATTATCAGCTTTCCTTTTTCAGTATTACTTCTCCGTCCACACAATATTCTGTGGCTGAACACTCCCCAACAAAATTATAATTATCGAATTGCCACCTGGACTCACAACAGACATACGCGGCTTTGGTGACACCCTCCGCGAACAATACGGGGTTGTCACTAGCAACAAGGCTAATATATCTGTCGTGTGACAATGGCGGTTATACTTCTTCAAGAAAGCATTACTGACATGCCCATAGCTACAAACACTTTTGTACTCTCCTCTACGTCTCCCGACCCGAATCGACGTGTCACAGTTAAGAAACAGATGAAATGTATTTTTCTGCTACGGTTTAGCAGTTTCACTGTGTGTTCTCACTCCGCCCACCCCTCGATTTCCGATTTATAAAATTCGCAACCTAACTCGTCGACAAAGTACTATCGTAAAATAATAATTACCGTTGAAAATCACTCTCTGACACATATGAGAAAAGCAACCATGCTTATTAGTGTTATATTCTCTACATCTCTACACCTCGTGAAAATTTGATTTTTGAATTTTGTTTGAAAATTGCACTTATTTGAGGTTCTTTACGTATTTTTTGTCTTTGTGCGGCAACGAATCTCTTGCTAATGCCAAGTATCAAAATTCCGCCCACCATTTGGCAATAGTATATTCATTGTTTTGCATATACTCATCAAGAATATAATATAATAACATAAGGTTGACTTTCTTGTATTGTCTTTCCGAAATTTTTTTCAAGAAATGTATTTAAAGATAACATTTTATCTTTACTTAACCCGAATTATCCTTCATTACCAAGTAATTCAATGTCATGATGGCATACTCGTGAATTTGTATTAAGATAACTATTATAACCGATCATGATAGACCAGATTCGTCACACACATATTCGTAATATGCGTTCTTTGTTCCTGCCGCACCCCTCCATCCACCGTACATCTCATTCGTTCTCTGGTTAGCATCTATCGTCGATGTAAACCGCACAAACGTAAAAGGACAAAAGATTTGCTGAGGTTAGCTAAATCTAATAAGTCAGTGCCCTAGTCTGGAATTTCCATGGAATACCCTTGTAGAATACCCGAGCCCAAGTATGAATAAGACTGGTAAAACAGAACAGGCTTTATTGACCAATCACGAGCCAGAGCCACAAGTCAGACGCCTTCCATCCGAGTCCACCACGCTGGCTTCGTCGCTCATTACGTGCTGCACCTCAGTCGTGTTTAACTCTGGTTAGCTCCTCATCATCTCCGCATGCCACTGGAACACAGAGAGATACAGGATTGGCTGACGCCAGGTGGTCCAACATGTCTGCGCCCTCAGACGTCGCCACACTGCCGCCCCCTCAGCAGCGAAGCTGTCCTCAGATTCTGGTTTGGTTCACCGCACCGTTGTTGATATCCATTGTTAGCAAAATATCCACTTCGACACTTCCCGCACCCCACATCTGGCAGGATAGTGGCCCATGCGAATAGTTGACGAGGGACTTTGCACTTGTAGACTTGCAGGAAGGACTCTTCATCCATCGAAGGTCCATTCGCAGTTGCAGTCCAGCTGGCTTTCACTGTCCAAGTCGTCGTCGCTGAGTTGCCAACGCCTCTTCAGATGCAGCAGTCCTAATCCCGGGCAATGTCTATGGATCCACTTTGTTGGACATCGGATGAACGCCATGACAATTTTAGCTGGCATTCAAGGGTCTCTGCCTCTGTCGACCATAGAAGATAAAGGGCTGGTTTTCGATTCGCGTTATTCGATCGCATCCCACCGCTGCCACCAATGTAGAATACCCGAGCCCTAATAGGAAAAAGACCGATGCAACAGGGCAGGCTTTATTGACCAATCACGAGCCAGAGCCACACGTCAGGCGCCTTCCATCCGAGTCCACGATGCTGGCCACTGCACCTCAGTCGTGTCCACCTCTGGTTGGATGCTTACCTACCTCGCATGCCATTGGAACACAGAGAGACACGGGATTGGCTGCGGCCAGGTGGTCCAGCATGTCTGCGCCCTAATCCGACGCCACTGTAGAATACCCGAGCCCTAACAGAAAGAAGACTGGTACAACAGAACAGGCTTTATTGACCAATCACAAGCCAGAGCCACGCGTCAGGCGCCTTCCATCCGAGTCCACCACGCTGGCCACGCCACCCATTATATACTGCATCTCATCCATGCCCCTCTCTGGTTGGCTGCCTTCCTTTCCCGCATGCCATTGGATCGGAGAGAGACACGGGATTGGCTGAGGCCAGGTGGTCCAACATGTCTGCGCCCTAGTCCGACGCCACAACACACCAAAATTCGCCTCGTTAGATTTCCAACACGGCTTTTTTAATAGCGAGTGTCATAATTGTGAAGGTTATATTAAGTTTTGAATGTCAGGTTCTAAATCATTTTTTTAAAAAATACATATAATTTTGACCAAGCAGTCTGATATTTTTTAATTTTGCCCATATTTTCATGTCCTTGGTCGTGTGTGCCTACATTTCGGGTTGCTATCCTAGTGTTTAGCCACACTTTTTTAGTATTGTACCACTCATTTGAAGTGTCGCTTCTGAGGTTGGTTTTCTTCCTTTTTTTAGATGACGGTTTTCCTACCTTTGGTCCTTCTATCTGCAAATATACTTCTGGCCCGTGGAACCGACATTGAAGGACTAATTGTTCCACCTCTAGGTGCTCATTCTAACTGGGCCGTTGATACGAAGATCCGTGTTGATGGCAGTAAATACTTAGGCTTTGTTAAGCCCGATGGGAATTTTGTGGTTTCGGATGTACCTCCGGGCTCCTATCTTGTTGAATTCACTAATCCCGCCTATCTAATCCAGGTAATTACACGTTGACATGCTGGATAAAATGCATATATATATATATATATATATCACGAACATCCTTTCTTCGCGCAGCCTGTCCGGGTCGACATCAACTCAAAAGGCAAAATTCGTGCAAGAAGTGTCAATGTTTTGCAAACAAATGCTGTTAAGGCCGTCGCTTATCCCCTTCGTATTACAACAGTTGGTAAAGCACTTTTTTTCCAGGTAAGAATATATTATCTTAAAAATTCGCGTTCAGTTGCCTAATTTGTCCCCATTAGTTTGCTACTGTTTTTATTATGACAACTCCGGGACTTAATTAGATCAAGTGTTCAAATTTATCTAAAGTTATTCCCCGTCACTTTGTATTTATTATATTCCGTCTGGATTCCCGTTACCATAAAAAGGGAACCACAAATTGCTCCTTGCTTCCCCTTTTCCCAATTTCTCCTATATATTCTGTTTTTTTGACACCAGCACGTCACTTTCTCACCTTTGAAAGTGAGGTGTTACGACTATTTGAGTGCCACAATCCTCATCAGCTGCTTTGCGCTTATTGGATTTAGTTTTTATGGATGCTCGATATTAAACCCATCAATTGGACTATTTACAGCCCCGTGAGCAGTTGCGCACCTTAGACCTGCTCTTGAATCCTACCGTCTTGTTAATGGTTGTACCATTACTCCTGGTGATGGTTCTTCCAAAGCTAATGGACACCAACGACCCAGAATTCAAAGAAATGCAAAAGACGAGTCTTTTCGGTGGACGAAACAAAGAGGCAACAGAAATAAGCGATGCAAGTTTCTTTTTGCACAGAAATTTCACACCTTTATGGTAGTAGGGTATCACAATCATATAACCCGTTCCCAGTGTTAATTTGCAACTACCTACCTGACGTTATCTCACCATTCAAAACTTGGGTGTAACTCTCCGACCACTCTTGTGCTAGTAAACTTATGAGATCAGCACTCGCACGACCAATTTAACTTTCTTCTCATGTAAATTGCTTATCAACAGTCGCCTTACATCCCAGCTTTGTCTAGACTGGTTAATATTTATAATTTAAGAATCAGACCATTGTCAACCACTGCCCTTTTTTGCTCTTACAGTACATTTCCTCGATGCCCCTGCTTGGTAGCAACAGTGGCGGCAAAAAGTCAGGTCCTCGAAAACTCACCACGACTAGCCCCACTGCAGCTTCAAGTCCTCCAGGCCAGTCAACACTACAGGAGGCACGCAAGAGTGGGAATGTTCGCAAACGAAACTAACGATTCACTTTCTGATGTGTTAACAAAGACGCACCCTACCCCAGTCTAGTTTTACCGGCTTCTTGGTGCCGTTAACTAAGAGCAAATTTACGTCGTCCACTGTGTATTTAAGCATCGTATGGAATTGATAAACACGTTCTTTTAATGTGGGAGGTGGGGACTGAAAGCCCTGTGACCTCGCAAAAACAGGGGGGTGGATATTTTCCAATCAACAACCCTGTATTTAATGAATTACACTGTGTTCAGCATTGCCGTGTTGTGTACCAAAACCATCATTCTACACCGTTTTAGTTACAAAATGAGAGAAAAGCGCTGGATTTTTCTCTATGTTAAAAGGCTTTTTTCAGTCGTTCGGCCAATTTTGAGTTGAGAGCACTGACGCGTGACTTCAGGTCTGCATAGAGTCTACACGCGGCCTGATTTGCCGGGTTTAGTCGAAGGACGCGCTGTGTGTCGGCGATTCCTTCGTCTAACAAATCCAACATCGAATAGGCCAGTGCACGCCGGTATAAGACTTTCTCGACTTCTTTCAGACTTATTCTATGTTCAACATGCTCTTCGGCCAATAGGGTGTCATCATCGGGAGCCATATCTAACGCCGTTGTGCACTGTTTAACCGCGAATCCCAGGGAGCCAGCTTTCAGTTGACAAAGTGCCATATTTGACAGTAGGCTAAAAGGAAAAAAAAGAATAGTCGTCAGAAGTAATAAATTCTTCACGGGACCACATCGACCCAGAGTAGTTTGTGGGACCGCTAGATCAGTGCGATTCATGGACAACACTTGCTTACCTTAGTCCAGCACCACATGTATTTCATCACACAGCTGATTTTAACATAAACCGCCAGCTGAAATACGGCAAGTCTGTTACACATTTACGAGTTCTGATGGTTTCATTGGATTCGGTTTAGGTGGACGAACTCACCGCCGAGCGAGTATTCTACTTAGAAGTTTGTTTTGACAAAGGGCGGTTAGTAAATCTAAGTTGTCAAGTCTCGATGTTTTGTATAAGCACCCAGGCACGAATTGCCTATAGTCACAATCGTGGGGACTTTTTATAGCACATTAATCATCAGCGACATAACATATTATTTTAAGGGATGCCGCGTTCAACGGGGCCGAGTTCCTACGATCCCAAACCGAACGCCCGCGGTTCGGGACCTCGAACCACACTGACATCAAACAGAAATTCGTGCCACCAACCAGTAGTGAAAAAATTTAATTGAGACGACAAATAGGAGATAAGCAAAATAAAAAAATTCTCGGGAAAAAATCACTAAAGCGACTCCATAGCCATTCAAAAGTACACTGCGAGCCACTGTCTCACACGCTACCAGCAGTGCTGTACCCAACCAAAGACGGTAATTTCTAGACAAATTACATCAGTTCGTGCAACGTGGACGTATTTGCACAACTGCCAGCCGTCAAGGCGACAAGTTTAGTACAATTCGCCACCCCTGAGCTGTTAGATTAATAGTACTGAAAATCGACCATTGACCCCCTAAGTGACCTCCTAAACGATACATCAATTTGACGGTTTATTAAGCCATTGGATTCAGATATCCTATTCTCTATTTGCAATGCTGATTATGTCCGGGAGCGGTTGAGTATACTAATCAACAATTGTTATGTGTAGGTGGTGCTACAGGTTTCAATCAGCCGTCATAAACAAGTGTTCTCATTATTTTCGACGTTGCATTATGGGAGCCTTCAAAAGAGAACCAGTTCATTTTACCTATAGCAGCTGCAAAACGATCCCATTAGGCTTTTGTATGTTAGGAACAAGATTGGCCAACCTTAATTAACTACCAGTAAACACTAAAACCATCGACAACTAAATGCCCTCCATAATGAGCTCCACCTCCATCGAAGGCAGTATTAAGGGTCAAAAAAGTCTCGGTGCTGGTACTAGCTCACAGAAAAGAATGTTGCAAAGTACGAATGTGAAGTAACGTAAACGCTTAGAAATCAAAATTTATCTTCTGCAGTCTTTTGGAGAGATGGAAGCCAACAACTTCAGTTGATTTTCCTCGACCCGTTCCTTGTCTATTAGAACAGCAATCTGCATCGTCCACGTCAATAGTGACACCTCTCCCACACGATTCGATTTAAGGGAGGTGGCGTGTACTAAACATGAAACGGAGTATACCTGTGTAAACAAAGACAGGCACGCGAGGTTGCGTAATTTCTTACCTGAAATGCAACTTCGCCAATGCATCCAATTCAAATTTATCTTGAAGAGGATCAAAGTCAATGGGAGAACAACTGTCCATATCTATATATTCCCCGTCTTCGAAACCGACAAACATCTCACATGATTTTTCTTCTTCTTCTTCCTCTTCTTCATTTGCCGGTAATCGGGCTACAACACTGAGCAAGGTGACAAGTTGCAGAGCTCGGGAATAACAACGAAAGGCCGCTTCGAGACGAGACGGGGCAAATGGTTCCAAGCTGCCATGAGTTTCGGTAAGGAGGTGAGTACCACGTGCCTTGAGGGCAATCGCACGGGCAAGCCAAAGTCGCGATGTGAGAACCCGCCAGGCACAATTGTTCGTGGTGATAGTGTGCTCAGCGTGACCACCGGCTTGTGGGTTGTCATGCAGTTTTGGTTGGTTTTTCTCTTCCTCATCGGCCACAGGCGTTGGAAGAAAGTTTTGAGGAACGGAAAGGCGATCTAGGTGGACCGATATCTGAAAATTTTAAATTGTTTGTCTGAAACAGTTGAACATGGACCAGGAACTATAGGCTAAGTCATCTTGACGCATTTAATAATTAATATATAATTCTTAAGTGCGTTTTCTACCTTGACAAATTTATGACACAATTCACGAAATACACCTGTTTAACGCAGCTTACATTATCATAAAGCCACACATTTCCAGCAAAATCGACTTTTCTTAATAATCAATTTTAAACATGGGACGATCTCAGAAACAGTACTAAGAAACTCCTATGAGACATTTCTAAAAAACAAAGTCAGATGATTTCTAGGTTAAATAAATTATTTACAAGGTATTACATACGCCGCCAAATTATACCACTCGATCATAAATGAAGGCTCAGTGGGAATGTATTACACAAAATGAAAAGTAAAGGCTTACACATGAGGCAAAAAGGAATGCGTGGAAACTGAAAAGTGCACCTACAGAGCAAGGCATAACCAATTCTGAACTAACCTTCGACTTCGTAGAAACGGCATCATAACACGTATTTTCGACCTCAATTTCCACGGTCGAACCTACTGTAAGGGCTCTGAGCTCCTTTTCAATAACACCACGAAAACCGTCAGAGAGATCAGGAGCTTGACCAAGACGAAGGCACAGTTTAGTGGACTTATTCGGGGATATTGCGAGGATTTGGGGACATGCCTCGTTCGATGAACAGAGAGAGCACCCCAAAAAAGTTATAGGTTCTGTAGAATCGACAGTGATCCAGCATTTGCTTCCATCTAGTGCACCACAAAACGTCGACTGGTGGTTGCTTGAACTTGTTTGACCTAAGACTTCGTACGAGGTCAAGTTCCCCTTCTACAACCAAATATATAGAGTAGGGATGCAGCAGGTAGGGATGGACATAGAATTTTAGGAGAAAATAACTGATACATTTAATGCATGCGGACCTGGACATACAAAATCGATAAATTCGATAAGCGAAAATCAAGCACTTGAAATTTAAAGAGACAACCATTTATTGTAGCAGCACAGGAAGTCAGGACCATCCTGACTATGTGCAACAAAAAGATGGAAAAATAGAACGATAGAAATTCCACATTTTTTAAGGAACTTTAATGTAAGTAGGACAAGTATACAAAGAATGGGGGTAAAGACAAGCACTCTAACACAGGGGAGGGGCGCATGACATAGAAAACCACCACAAGAAGTTGCCAAAAGTGTTACATGTTTAGAATACTGGGCCGTAAAATCTGTCAAAGAAAACTATCCAAACTATCATGAAAGTAGCAAACGTTGTCATAAGACCTTCTTTTAATATTTCGCCATATCCGCCGTGTTCTTCTTCATCTATGCGTTGAAACACGGACGAGTAGAGATAGACTGCACTGCAATTGACAATAAAGAACAAAGATATAGCCGTAGCACCTCTCAGAGGTAAGAGGCCCCAGAAAATGCCTGTTATTAATCCAACAATTTGTCGCATCCAATAAATAACGTCGAGGAACTCGTCCTTATCAGTCCAACTTGATTGTGGAGTTATAGATTTTCGCAATGTATTCAGCACAGTTAGCTGTGCTGCATGCTTCGACTAAAAACTTGAGGAATGTGATGAACAACTAACACACCTTAGGAGATTCCCGCATTTTCGGTTAAGCAGATGATCGCGATGTCGTTTGTTATAGAGCAGTGCGGTAGTGTAGTGTGTTTGGTGTGGCTGTGGTGTGGTCTGGCGTCGGATCAGGGCGCAGACATGTTGGACCACCTGGCCTCAGCCAATCCCGTCTCTCTCTCCGATCCAATGGCATGCGGGAAAGGAAGGCAGCCAACCAGAGAGGGGCATGGATGAGATGCAGTATATAATGGGTGGCGTGGCCAGCGTGGTGGACTCGGATGGAAGGCGCCTGACGCGTGGCTCTGGCTTGTGATTGGTCAATAAAGCCTGTTCAGTTGTACCAGTCTTTTTCCTATTAGGGCTCGGGTATTCTACATTGGTGGCAGCGGATGCGTTCGAATAACGCAAATCGAACCCCAGCCCTTTCTCTTCTACGGTCAACACAGGCAAAGACCCTTAAATGCCAGCTGAATTTGTCATATCGTTCATCCGATGTCCAAAAAAAATGGATCCATTGACATTGCCCGGGATTAGGACTACTGCATCTGAAGAGGCGTTGGCAACTCAGCGACGACGACTTGGACAGTGAAAGTCAGCTGGACTGCAACTGCGAATGGACCTCTAATGGATGAAGAGTCCTTCCTGCAAGTCTACAAGTGCAAAGTCCCTCGTCAACTTTTCGCATGGGCCACTATCCTGCCAGATGTAGGGTGCGGGGAGTGTCGAACTGGATATTTTTCAACAAAGGATATCAACAACAGTGCAAGGAACCAAGCCAGAATCTGAGGACAGCTTCACTGCTGAGGGGGAGGCAGTGTGGCGTCGGATCAGGGCGCCGCCAATCCTGTGTCTCTGAGTTTAAATGGCATGCGAGGAAGATAAGCAACCAATCAGAGAAGGACACGACTGAGGAGCAGTATATAATGAGCGGCGTGGCCAGCGTGGTGGACTTGGATGGAAGGCGCCTGATTTGTGTCTCTGGCTCGTGATCGGTCAATAAAGCCTGTTCTGTTGTACCAGTATTCTTCCTATTAGGGCTCGTGTGTTCTGCACTGGGACGCATTAGGACGCAGACGTTTAAGGTCACGGTGGCCTCAGCTAGTGCTCTGCCTATCTGCGATCTAATGGCATGCGAGGAGGATAGGCAGCCAACTAGAGAATGACACATTATGATCGTATTTGGGGGGCCGAATACTTCTCAGCCATCAGAATTTATCATTCATTACTGAAAAGCACAAACCACGAAATACATATAAAACAATAAATAGTTAGGAATTGACAGGCAGGGACTGCGGCAATCACAACAATTCACGTGAACATAAACATAAGAGGGCTAAAACCAATCATTTCCGATAAAAATTAGGATAGGAAATGCGTCATGTTTGAAATAAACGAAGACATTAACATGATAGACTTATCATAGATTAGAATACGCGTTAAAGCTCGGCAGCCGACAGGAGACAAAAAGGATGCATAGTGCTGTGCAATAGTGTTTACAGACAACACGGAAACTCAAATAGGCTTTTTATAATTCACGGTTCTGGCAGGTGGTCGGTCAATGAAGCATCAACAGTTGAACCGATCTTCTTCAACCTAGGGCCTAGGTATTCAACTTTAGAGCTAGTAGATGGCACAGCTACATGAGATGGCACAATGTGCGATGCAATTTATGTATCCAAGGATAACAAAAACTGAGGAAGAGGTTAACAGCAGAGACTTAACTAGTCAAGAGTCACGCATTTAATGGAGGACTGATGGCAATACACGATTATGGCTATTAATCTGCTGAAATATGTTGTCTAACCATAACTATCTTATAAATGTTGGGCCTAGATATTATAAACTCGTATAAATGTGGTGTCGCAATTCTTTAATAAAATACTGGATTTTGCGTATACTCAGCCACAACCCTATTCATCTCATAGAGAGAGCAGCTGATGTGTGCACGGCCATTACCATAAATTTTTGTAGGTAAAAAACGGAATTTCGACACTTAACAGAAAAATTAGAACTAATAAAGTAACTGCAAACTCCATTGGATTCTGTCCACGAAAGCATCAATCATGTTTTTTGGTATTTTAATGCGCTACTGTCCTTGTGCAGCCCTCAAATGGAAGATGGCTAGGTCGCGAAGTAGGTCTTCGTCGGGTGCTATTCGTTCTAGGCGCCGACGGTACCGTTCCCCGTCAAGAGACAAAGGCAAACCTAGAAAGCGTGAGCGAGACCGGGATCGTATACATAAAACTAGTGATCGGCCATACAGAAATAGCAATCGGTCAGAACATCGTCGCAAGTACGGCCTAGATTTTTCTGTTAGTGTTTTAGACGCGGAAGCTCCTCCTCTTCATCAAACGACGAAAAAAGGCTTAAAAAATCGCACCTTAGGGATATTGATAAGAAAATACGAGAGGCCAGGAAAAAGGAAGAATATGAGAAACGAATGTCTGAACAGCGAGAGAGGTGAGCAAACCACATATATTATCCGCCATAGTGCTTTTTTTCTTGTTAAAATTTTCTCTGTAAATGGGTAATAGCGATTTTTTGCCCAAGACTCCATAAATTTGTTGCGCTTTTGGTATCTCTGACCATTTGGGCTTTACCACTAGACCCAGAAATACGCGGTTTTGCTTCTTACGTGGATGTTATTTGTTTTGTTATATTTTTAGTAGACATTGCTTTGCATTTTCTACATTTTTAAGAGTATATTACGTTAGAAGATGTGACTTTGTACCTAGTATCTGCATTTGCATCTAGGCCTTACTGATGCGCAGTTTCCAAATACTTAAAATGGCCTGAAATGCCTTTCAATCCAAATTCTTTTGAACCTTCTGCACACCTTTGTACTTTGCCTTTAGAACCCAGTCGACTGGAATCCATTTTGTTAGTTCAAAAATTATAACAGTGTCACCGTGATGGCACACTTCTTTGAGGATCATTTTTTGCTTGTGTAGTTGATTTTAATATTATGTAATAAATGAAGATACAATAAAATCACAGGAAGCTACATATGGCTTAAGATTTGCTTTTCAGTCGTCTCTTTTCTGCGTTGTCTTCTTATAGCCTGATGTGATTGTTGTCTAGGGACTTAATATCTGTATTCAGATTTTATGCATTGTTTTAGTTAACCCCAACATATCTTTACATCTGTAAACGTCATTAATTTTCGAATGAGCACTTTGTGCATTCTGTAGAGAACGTCGAGAACAGGAAGATAGAGAACGTGAGCAAGAGGCCGCGCGTCAGTTGGAAGCGCGAGTTACGGAAGCCTTCGAGTCAGCTTTAGTGGATCGGGCCGCAGACCTAAGGGCAGAACTGGAGCGTCTTTATCAGGCAGAAATTGACAAACGTGTCCAACAAAAGATGGAAGAAATCGAACGTGAAATCCTACGGGCTCATGAAGAAAAAAGACGCGTTGAAGTAATTTTACGTTTATCACTGCGTCCTTAGAATCGTGGCTTCATAGAACCTTTATCTGTTTGATTATCGTCTAGAATATGCGATGAAACCACTTATTTGAGTTTTTCTGCTAATACCAAGAATGCATAACTTGGTGGTGTGAAAATAATCACTCAAATGTACCAGAAGGGTTTACTATTACTATTTCTCTTAGCTACTATTTTTAACTAAGCTACATATTCGATTTTTTGATTCCTTACTGCATTCCTTGTCCTAGATTTAGTTTTTTGTCATTTCGTTCTAACACTTAGGCTACTTTTATTCAAATAATGGGACAAATGAAAGACTGGGTGTTTGTCTCTGTACATTTGAAAAAATCATAACATTATAGAAGTCGCCAATTTTAACGTGTATTTAAGGAACCTGCTTTAACTTTTTGTAGATAGTAACTTGAAAAAACTCCCCAGCTTAAGGTTAAGGCGTGGTTCTTAAAAATCCGAGTTATTTACAACGAATGACACAAAAACGTTTTAATAGGAGGAGGAAAAACGGAAGCAAGAAGAGCTGGAACGAATTTTGGAGGAAAACAATCGAAAACTAATGGAAGCCAGAAAACGTGAAGTAAGTTCAGCACACTACCGTGATGCACTAGTTCCAGGTAATATTATCACCAGGCTATTTCTTCTATATCTAATAATGTGACTTGTGTTCTTGCCTATTAGTTAAGAATAGTGTAGATGTAGGTTTGATAATTTTTGTTTCTCCCACTACCATGCGGCTGTCTCTTAATTCAGAATGAAAACCTTGTTACGCCATTAATTTTATTGCCGTTATTAACCAATTAAATCTTTTTGAAATAGGATACATTCCATGGCCCGAATTCATTCGACTAACTGCATCAATACTGCTTCCTTTGTACATACGTGTGTATTTTTTAAAACACCTTTTACAAAATACAGTTCTTGCTTATTTGTCTCAATTCTCATTCACTATTTCATTATCGAAAGAACCAATATCCGAAAATAATTTATCGAAATCTGCTGTATCACTGATCGACGAGAACTTCCGCTTTACCCTTGTTCCGCCTTCACACTCATCACTTGGTTTCTACAAAAGAATATTTGATGAATACTTTACTACAATCCGTGATAGCACTTTGTACTGGCAGGGTTACGAGTCAGATAAGTCAATGGGAAAGAAAAAGGAGTATATTAATATTTTCTTGCTTGTGGTGATGCAGAAGGAAAATGGCAGAAAACACAAAAGCGGCAAGAACTTATTTCGGTTAGTTGACAAAAAGTAACGAAAAACTGGGGTGGTGTGCCGTGATCAAAGATTTATTTGATTTGTTTGCAGACGTAGACCCGGTTTAGTCCGTAGATCTACATATACTAACTAACATTTTAATCACAATACTAGGATTAAATCATTATCTCGACGCTTGAGCCTATGGTAAATGGCCAGTCACAGATATGAGTAAATTACACGAAACGTTAAAGTAACTTGTTTATTCTGCATATAAAGAAGGGCCAACTCCATCAGAATTTAAGCCAATATGTAGTATCGTGTGTAGATAAGCGAAGGGCAACCAAGTAATAGGCAGCTGAAAAAGTGATGCAGGCAGCTTGATAACCTAAGCTGATTGTACATGATTCAGAGCTATGGATATTTAATGTCACTAAAAATATTTAAAAGTCATCGTTCGAGAGTTCGTGAAGGCGTGGGGCGGCGAGGGCTAACCATGTGTAATTGGCGGCAATACATGTGTAGCGCCCGATTATAACTTTAAAACATTTAATTTAGAAAAACCAAACTCACAGGCGTCCAAAGAGTCATTAAAAGATTAGATATCTCATTTTCGACTTCCCGAATAGGCACCTAAATTTTAAAATATTAGAGGTCCAAATCTCTTACCTTTAATAGTGCGGAAACGCGACTTCTAAAATCCGAATTAGAACTCAAACGACATATTTCTCCCAAGGCTCCAGAAGTAACGGATATAAAGTACTCAAGCTTCACAGTCACAAAAAAATATAATTACATCATCCTCGGAAACACGTTGCGACATTTCCGTTCCCGCGTTTGAAAAAAATTTAATGGATGTAAACAGATTTGAAAAGAGTTTGTACGTGACTGTCGTCACATTCAATTTGCAAGCTAATTTCATTGCTTACAGACTACAAGACCAATTAAAAAATTGTAATGATTGTTAAGTACCCATCAGAATACACAGGTCAGGTACAAAATACTTTGATACACTTCGATTTATCTGCGTAATTTACTCCTCCACTAGGGTAAAATTTGCTTTGCTACTCATACGATATGATTAAAGTCTTTCAGAAATGCCAAGTTCATCCTTCGTCGTGGAAAATTAAATTGGCATTTAACAGGCAGTTGGGTAAACGATAGATTATAAATTGAGATTATGCATTATATTGGTGACTTGGGGCAACTCTTTGCACTACGGTAAAAATTGTTACTCTATGAATACGATCGCATTTATATTCTTAGTAGGTTAGAAGTACCAAAAATTGTTGTATCGTTACGAATGTTCTATTTTACTTCAGTCAAGGTGGCAACATTGCGTATTTCTAATGTTCATTTTTTTTTCATGTTTAATTATGCTCTTGACTAAACGTTTTTGTACAGTATTTTAGTAGTCAAGTTGAGCTCATTTTCATCAAACCCAATGAGAAAAAAATGGCCACCCCGTGACTAGATCTGGATTTAATTTAAGAATTCATTGTCGTCAAGATTTCTTTTTCTAAAAAGCACGATTGCCTGCATAATTTATCCAACTTATTATCATAAGATGCACTGATAATTTCTAGATCTTTTTTGCATGCTGTGTCAAAGAGATTAAAAATTAATTTGCTGTTAGTCGTAAGTACATTCGTAATATGAATAATTTCTTGGCTTTTACTGGTTGGAGGTGAAATGATTACTTTGAAATACTTTATAAATTTTGATCCAATTTTTTTACTTTTATTTACTTGATTAAACAGAATAAAACCATTATCATTCACTTTGGCTGCCAGCAGAGTTTTTTTGCTTAGTGCATAAATGTTTAAAGTGGGCACCGTAGCCAAATCAATAATGTTTAACTTAAGCTTGAGCGTCTTTGCAAAGGCGTTATTTTGAATACTTGCTGGGTCTTTCTTATTTGTGGATGGACGCAAAGGAGTTGGGGTTAGAAATCTTCCCAGAGCACATAACGAGGTTTACAAGCGACCATAAATATATTTCAAAGAAGTAGTTCTTTTTTTACTATTTACTTTTAGTCAATGCTCTAGGGAAGCTGAATTACTTAAAAACGTTATTGACAAACTTGGTGCAGAATCAGCACAAGTAGGAAGTTGCGCGTTTAACTTGTATAATTCTGGTTTTTTGTAGGCACAGTCCTTACCAAATATTGTAACAACTGTGCGGAGTCTACGGAATTCCAACCACAGGTTATACATAATTAAAAATTTGGATACAAAGTAGTTTGACAGCTTTCTTCTAAGTCGCCAAAGGCCAATAGGTTTTTTAAAAGTAGGAGAAAAGAAACTTTTCCTTTTCAACAATTATGGAGAGTATTTTGAAGTGGAACCCGTCTGTGTTTTGGACTTCTATATCAAAGAAGAGTGTCAGCGGAAAGGCTATGGGAGGGAGTTGTTTGAAGACATGCTTCGGGTGCGTCTAGAAATTTGTTTTTAGGGCTCTTTGTCCAGAAGTCTTTGGAGATAATCGTTCTACTGATGCTGGAGTAGTTTTTGCTCCACAAGTGTTGGTGCAACTTTCCTAACTGTAGCTTGAAAATTTTTAGTTATTTGTCTTTTATAAATTTGATTTTAAAACCGTGATGTGCTTGAATAGTATTGCAGAATTTTGTCTGCTTGAATCATTAGTACTTTCTTTTGGAAAGGTGTGCGGAATCCTTATTTACATCACAAAACATCCCATTATGATTTTCTGCTGTCGTAACGTGTTTGTACGTGTTTATTGACTTCAATAAAGATAATTAATTTAAAATTATCTTAAGATTACCAGTGGTTAGGCATTAATATATATTTTTGCGGCTTTTCCACCTGCACGTACAAACTCATCTTACAGCGCCCAAATTATTACACACTGCACCACGAAATTTTCCACTAGCTAGGTTATTGTAAACACACTTTATTCCATAAGAAATAGGCTTTAATTTATTATTACACGGTTTCTCATACTGTACAATAATTTATGACTTACTTTATAACCTGCTTTTTAAAACATAGGGGGTTAACTGCCTTACACTGATGCGAGACAGAAAATTGAATTAATATTAGCCTGTTTGATGAAAACACTTATTCTATTCGATGAAATATATTGATGTGCCTTGCCATTGCTCGTTATTGTTTATTCTAACTTAATTTTACATAATACTAATGAAGTTAGATACATTATTCATATAATGCCATTTTGGAAGCGTTACTAAATAATTTGCATGACCCTTATTAATGAATTCTAGTGCATGTATCCTAGTTTGGTGCTCACTAAATTTGGATTCCAATTGGGACTAGTACCTTATTTGCGTTAACGCGACGTGTTAAAGTGGCCGCACACTGATCACGTCGAGCACGACTATTTTATACTTTGTTGACTTTTGGGAATATCTTAATCAAACTGTCTGGATATTTGGTTAGAAGTGTTTTGCATTTTGTTGTTACTTTTCAACAACAGATTGCCACCACTTTTTATACTCTGTGATGTGAATGCTACATTATCTCACACAACTCTGTATTCAATTGTTTTGTACATGGGTACTGTTTACTACAGGGAGCGAAAGGGCTTGCAGTTCTTGTAAATGGGAAACTATGTCAAATAATGTTGCTTAAAATACTGAGCATACCAATAAGTATAAATAAATAGATATTGTTATCCCATAAATTAATATAGGAGAGTGGCGGCAAATTCCCGATTGCATCGGCACAGGAGACGTTGTATGCTTCAAATGATCAACGCTTATAATGTATGACACAATGATTTGTAGCTGATTTTCATTTGACACCTTAGCATGGCCAAAATCATTTAAGATTTTTTGTGATGTTGTGATTTTAAATGTCTTAACTGCGTGTCGGCTTATCTTGTACTCTATTTAGAGGGAAGGTCTGGTTGCCACGGATTTACCCATTGACTCTCCATCTGCAAAGATGCTTGCTTTTATGCAAAAGCATTACAACCAGGATGAACCCATTCGGCAATCCAATAACTACGTCGTATTTCCCGCATTTTTTCTCCATGTGGACTCTTTTCTTGTTCCGCGATCTAGACGTTTAGGTTTGCCAATCTTGGTGAACAATGTGGAAACCGTGGCTCCACCAAACAAATCTGGCAGATGTGTACCTCTCTTAAATCGAACGACACAAACTGCTGAATCTGAATCCTCCTATTGCCCATCAGTGACAAAAGGCAGCATTTCTTCTACTTTGCCAAAACCTTCATCTCCTTCAATACCATCAGAGCAGAAAGTGTCTGTCGCGAAAGCCCGTGCACCAGAACTGCGAGAACGGGTTAGTGTTCCTTCCCTGAGACAAGATCTAAGTTCTCTCTATAGCAAGCGAATCGGGTAAGTCTATCAATACATATTTAGCGTGTTATTTGCCATCTTGTTTCATGTGAACACCAATGTAGACAACTCCGAAAATATCTTGAGAAATTTGGTACATTCTAGCAAACGAGAGTTGAATGAAGCCTTTCTGGCTTAAAATCAAAAATGCAACCTAGCCTTGTCAATTATTCGAAGTCATTTTGTTCCTTTTTGATAGCAACGGTTGTTTTTACCGACCTAAATGGAACACATTATGAAATAGTCTGGAATTGTAATTTTATGACACCGAGTGGTAATTACTATTGATGAGCTATTTTAATGTTACATCATATTTGCAGATGACATTTTTTATTGCCTATCAGATCCTACAGAGACGCACGGACTCTTTTTAGTTATCACTAAATGTCTGTTTTTCAACCAGGCCAAATCGTATTCCTCAACTATGGCTCCTGGACTTGGCAGGAGTTTGAACCCAGCAACCATCTTGTAGTAAAATGCTTCCAGATATGTGGGTCGATGGATTTTTCGAAAGTTTCATTAAGGCTGATTTTGTTAAAAATGAATTTGCTCCAAAACTGGACACCCACGAAAATTTGCCCATTATAGAACCCGAGGCACAGTATTCCAACCTGATTCACAAAAGAATTTGGTCAGTGTTTAGTGTGTTACCTTCTTCGTGGTCCGTAAAACGTGGCGAAGTCATGTTGGTTTTTAGGTAATGTAAACACCAACCTTTCCCCCCTCTGAGCGTATTCTCTAAGGGTTTTTCCTATTCGTCAAGAGGCCTGATGTTGTTTGCAGCAATGAGTAGTCACGTTACAATCCGATGTTTCATTAACATTCGTAGAAACCAAAAACAGAAAATAATTGAAAGACTAACAACTTCGGGATGCTGTGAGATATTGATCATTACGAGATAACATTATGATGCAGCAGCAGATCTCAAAATACGTGTAACAGGCACCGAATAATTAATTTTGAACCTTTTTTAGCTGCATCGAAACCCTCGCCATTTGTTTTCACACGCGGACTTTATTTAAATCCATGTTGAAAATTGTGGGAGAAAAATGTTAAACGCACTGAAGAAGCACCAGATTCGTTTATATCATGGAAATTACTGCATAGGAAATCAGATCGTTGAGAGAGAGGTGTCATACAGGGTCTAGGCCTCATCAAACTATGTGATTAATCTGACCTATAGTTTTTTAGAAAAAAACTTCAGCGGACTAGCCAAAGTACGGAGTTTTTGAATGATTGAGTCTTGAAATAGCGAACATGGGGCAATTTATTCATTGGTTGCAGCAATAAAACATTAATTTTTCTAAGTTTCTCTACCATCAGTAGGTACAAACAACTAAGATAGTTTGCGTTTACATTTACATTGGTTTATTTCTTGAAAGCTTAAGCACATTATACGCCGTGTGTTTTTAAACTTAATCCATTCACTAAATTCCTTCCGCATGCAGCTTTTGTTCGTTTTTTTACGACGCCGATTCTACAAGACCACTATTTTGAATTGGCTTTGCTGATAGGCCATTCTGTGGGCTTTTATATCAGTAGCTTGAAACGACAGATTAAGGTCTTCGGGTGTGCTCAATGTTGCGTATATCTGACGTGTTCTTTTGAGTGTATCACAAGTAGGAATCCCGGAGGTAGAACAGGCATACATATTTTGACATGAATTTGCCATGAAACTTCTAATCAGAAGCTCCACGAAGTAGTTAGTGGCATATTGTTCAATGTCTACTCTCATATATTGCAAGACTACGCAGTTTTTCTAGTTGCTAATCGGTGTTGGCATTGACTCTAGATGTCAAATTTAAAGATTTTTGACCATTGTAGGCGTGAGAGGCTTTGCTTTGGCGTTTCAAGAAATAACTCTTGCAACTTTTATTTTATCAGCTTTCCTTTTTCAGTGTGACCACTCCGTCGGCACCAGCAGTTCATCTGCATCTTGACAATATTCTAAGGCTGAACACTCGCCAACAAAATTATAATTATCGAACTGCCACCTGGACTCACAACAGACATACGCGGCTTTGGTGACACCCTCCGCGAACAATACGGGGTTGTCACTAGCAACAAGGCTAATATATCTGTCGTGTGACAATGGCGGTTATACTTCTTCAAGAAAGCATTACTGACATGCCCATAGCTACAAACACTTTTGTACTCTCCTCTACGTCTCCCGACCCGAATCGACGTGTCACAGTTAAGAAACAGATGAAATGTATTTTTCTGCTACGGTTTAGCAGTTTCACTGTGTGTGCTCACTTTGTCCACCCCTGTATTTCCGTAAAATTTGTATTCATCTGTTTCATTAATTCAAGCTCATTCGTGACGTTGCGTTACATTCTGTGTACTAAGAAACTCTTACTTACAGATCTGCTAAATACTCTTATAAGTCCACATATAATCTTACACCTGTAGCATGTGACCGCCCCTAAGCTAGTTTATCTATGGATCATTCTCAGGCCGCATGCGCTAGGTGAACATCGTATAGGGTTTTGAAATAAAGGTAGTAGAATGGAGGGTATTTTGTAAGCTATGAGCTGAGGGCTCTGACATTAAATCTACTAACCAATTAAGCCAATGTGCTTCTAACGATAGACGGTGCTTGGTCATGTTAATTGCCGCGGGCATCTTTTTCGATGTTGATAGCCGTCTACCCATGATTTATGTTCCTCTAATTCACTGTTTAGACGGAATACCTGCCATTGGGTTGTTGGAGAGAGGTGACCAAGTCGTATTACAAAGTGAATGTGCAGTAAACTGCGTATGATTGTTTCCGCACACTCCTGGTCCTTTACCACCTGGAGCGACACTTGCTAAGCCTTTCCTCCTCTAGCATGCACTAGAGAATTCATAGGATGAAACCCTCGATTACGGCCATGCACCCACTTGGACCTCAGGCTTTCACGTTATCCCTCTCCATATTTGATCCATTCTCCATTAAATTGTTTTCCATGTGATATTCAGAGTGATGGGCATCGACTGTCAGATTTGTTAAAAGCACATAACGTAAACATGGTCAGTTTCTGCGAAAACGACTAAACTCGCCGGAATAAACAATAACGAAGACTCCGCCATGTTTGGCAATGTATGTATGTTAACCGCTCTAGTCCACTTCAAATAGTGTCACAACGAAACTAGTGTTGTGAATCGAGATTTCACGCTGCAATAGTGACAAATATTAGTTTCCGCCTGTGGAAATAGGGATCCGGGAGAAAAATGGAACTGTCAAACACAAAACATATGGAGAAACCAGTTCCTAGATCTTCCGTTGAGTGAAGTTCACTTAAGAGTCGGTAGACTTCAAGGACATCCCTCCTTACACTAGGCTCTGCTATTCGCATTGTAATTTCTCGTGCCATCCCTACGTGAATTTCTTCAATCACTGCCGTTGTCCATCGAGCTCTAGGTTTACGAGTCTCTAGCAACAGAACTAGAAGGCCCACCTTCGGACATGCCTACACCGATTGTCACTTTTGACTAGCCGCTAAGGTTATTCAAGACGCGAGTAGCTACCGTTTCCAGAATGTATCCGCTAGCAGCTGTGCTTGACACCACCGCTGTTGTAGCAGGTTGAATGAATGAAGTCTTTAAATAGCTCCAAATTATCAAGGAGAAGTTTGATCAAAAAAATCGCTTATTTTAAGAAATCAGGTCATGAGGTAATTGCTTCAATTATTATAAAAAAAACTTTTATACTAAATAAAGAAATAAAACTTATTTAGAAATGTTTTAGTCCAATTGTAGATGTCTGGTCTATTGTTATGGAGAATGCTATTTTAGGTGAATCAAATTAAGACGAAATGGTCTATGAATTGCAAGAAAGATAACTAAAACCTGCATTAAATGTATTACTTGATATTTACAAATTTACGAATTCAGTATATCTATTAAGTATTTTGCGCAATTCTTGTTCTAAAATGTTTGTAATTTTGGAAGTGATTCCAATTTTGAGAAACAAACAGTAACAGACAATGTCGATCTCAGTTTCTTGATAGTTTACGAAAAAGCAAAAGGCTAATTACGATGCCAAGGCTGTGAGGTACAAACTTATTACGCAAGTTTATTAGCTATTAAATGTTATTCAATGCAAGTGTTGGCTGGCTTTCACGAATGACATTTCTTTCTACGCTGTGTGGCAACGGAATACCCATTCTGACAAGTGGTTATTTATATTAGCGTAGGTGTCAATTACAAACATATGCCAAAATTTGAGCCATAAACTGATGCGTTAACTAGATGTTCCCTATTCTGAGTGAAAAACAATTGGCTACAAAATCATTTAAAATACTAAGCAAATTCTTAATTCATGAACCAAGAAGGGGTATTTGGTCTAATAGGACTTAATTAAAGTAATACGGCCTGCATATCAGTTTATGTAATGATTAATCACGTGTGGTAAAATAGGATAAAGTGGACAACCATGACACAAAATCATTATTGCAATTGAAATTTCAGTCACATAACTAAAAATCGTTCTCCCAAAAGTTTGTTAACGGTTCTATAAAATATTATTTTAGTAAACCTTGAAATGCATTTACTAAAAACAGATAAATCATCTAGCTTAGACTTGATGTCAAAAGAGCCAAAATTAATTTTTTATGTTCGAATTTTTGACTACTTCTTTTTTAAGGCAACATATTAGGATAGGAAGAGTGCTGGCATTTTTCCCTCTACCCTAGTAATTTTTCTTCCACCCATTAGGATTTTTGAATAATTCTAGCATTCCATCATTTGCCGTGAAATAATCATACACAGAACTGATAATTTGGTACTCAGAAAACAGCATTCGTTTTGGCGAAATTTAATTGAAAGGATTAGTCTTGTTAAGTGAGCTAATCTCCGAGTAAATGAGACAAGAAGCAATATTAGTTAAAATTAATGTTCTCGAAATTTAGTTGTCTGCTTACACCTCTATTTTACTCCTTAGAAATTTCTAAATCATTAAGAATTATTTTTGATTACCCAGCTATTTGACTACATTATACTAATACATTATAAGGGGGTTTTATAAGGGATGAATCAGATTTTGATCTGTCAAAGTACTTCCTATTTTTATTTCTACCGGTTTATTTGAACTTATCAGGCTTTAAATTTATTACACCCGTGTCTATTTAACGCAGCAATTGATATGGTTGTTCGTCCTTCACTTAGAGCTCGTGCATTACTGGACAAAATGCTTCGAGTTGATCACGCAGGCGAGTTAGGGGCTGCTTATATTTATAAGGGACAGCTAGCGGTTCTTCGTGGCCGGCCATCTGGCCATTTGATTGAGGTTGGTAAACCAATACTTTCTTTTTATGACAGTCACGTAATCAGTACAGTCATTTTTATTCGGATATTTTGGTATTCTCTATTTGGTTAGCATATGCTTGAACAAGAAAAAGGACATCTCTCCAAATTCGAGGAGCTCATTCCCTTAAACCGGGTTCGGCCATCAGTACTGATACCAATCTGGCGGACTGCTCCTTACGCTTTAGGACTTGTCACAGCACTTATGGGCAAAGAAGCTGCAATGGCTTGTACTGTTGCTGTAGAATCTGTTGTTGGAAACCATTACAACGATCAAATTCGTGAACTTCTTGCCGCAGACCCCGCCGCTCATGCCGAGCTTCTCCAGGTAGCATTTTTTGTTTATCAATTTCACTTAGCATGTTTTCTTCTATTCGTTATTTATCAAGCTATCATAAATCGGCCTTTGAAATCCTTTATTATCTATATTTCAACTGCATCTTTTCACCATGATTTGTTTTTGCAACAATTTAACTTGGGTTCGTGGTTTTTGACTTCTTTCTGCATTTACCAAGCAGGTTTAATATAGTTCAAATAAAATCATTGCGATTTGACGTTCTAGACGACATTCAGGTTATAGGCCGTTTCAAGAAAATCTCGTATACATCACAGGTACTTTATCCTAAGTTGCTTTGCGGTTGATAGATTCTCAAACAATTTCGGGATGAGGAGATGGAACATCATGATGCTGCCCTCGGCAACGACGCCGAACTGGTATATTGCATATTTTGACAGTTAGCGCTAAGTTTAACAGCAGCCATAAGTGAAGCAAAGTTTCTTTCGGTTTCAGGCGCCGTTTTATCGTCAACTTAGCCAATTCATCAGGTTTGCTTCTTTAGCAGGCATCAAAGTTGCCGAAAGAGTATAAGTTTATACGCAAGTACATGTAACCCCGAATTGTTTTGATATCACAAAACTTGCATAAAAATTCAGTTCCCTTTCTCTCCACGAATTGTATTCCCTCCTTTTTTAATAAGATCTTGTGCCATCTATGCTGCTCATCCTGTCGTGTTGGTTTTCACCCAATTGCCTTAAGGATTTCAAACTGTAGCCATTGATTTACTAGTTTCGTAAGCCAAGACCATGACTCAACGTTATTTAAGACCTTTTTAAGAGAATAAATTGTCAAACCAAAGGGTCTGGGCAAGAAAGCTGATCAAAATTACCCTTTTTTATCCAAAAGACTACTCGTGCTCCCCCACTATGCCATAATTTTGATTGAATAATGTCGCCTTAAGGACGTCTTAATGCATATACTTATTCATTGTCAGTAATGATAAGGTACAGTAACGCGAGCAAAAAAGAAGCTTGCGTTGGAAAGAGGTACAACAGAGTGCAGTTGGATGTTTTTGCGGGGTTTTGTAGAGGAAAATGGCAAACTAAGAGGGGGTAGAACCGCTAAGGTGCTCATGCGCACGTTGATGTAGGTTTGTAAATGCCACGAACTGTATGTTTAATGCCCCACTTCCTGTTCCTTGTTCAGGCAGCACTCACGTATTGTGGACTTAGCCGAATGAAGGCGATCTGATATGGGCCGAGAAGGGGTCATTGGCCACTTAAATTAGGGCATGCGCGTGTGTATGTGATATGCCATATGTTGTCAATATCCATTATTTACACAAGGAAACGTGGGTGGTGGTGGTAAATTCAAGTTACGATGTCGGGTGACTGGTCGAGTCCCTCTCTGCCGAGGGTTCAAGGTATTCCTGTCTGTTGGAAAAGTACCCGGGGTTCTCGACTGCCATGCTTCCCGAAGACGGCCTTCCACCATCACCTTAATGAGAGAAAACGTACCACTTATTGCTCGTATGGTCTTCTAGCAACAACCTGTATTGGAGTGTGCGTTCACACAGTGGCAATTATTTTGGTTTAATGTGTGGCATTATTTACGCTAAATGGGTCACGAACATAAAGCGACCCGTGACCTATTTGGATAGCTACAGGGGCACCAGTCAGTCCCAAATAATGTCATGTATGAGGGCCGTATATAAAAACCGGCATCTCCATACAAGAGTGAAAAAAATTCCGGTTCAGGTTAAAAATTGAGCACCGTGTCTTTGAATAAAGAATGTGCCTTCATTGTGAGGTCATTACTCCTAAATCTCTATAGCTTGGGTGTAATTCAAACAAATAGCTTTGCTTTCTACGACTGATGCTCGAAGTGCACATACTGTCGACGACTCAAAGTTGATGAAATAAAATTACCATTCAAAGGCTGCTTCTGGCACTTGCGCAAAGTTGTACAGCATGTAAGATCTAGCACTGAATAATTAGCCAACTTTTTATTTACTTGTGTGACCACTTAGATGATAGAGTCGACGCAATCTGTTTCTGTTAGCCTAGAATTCACAGTATGATAAGTATTTATGTGGGCTCCTGAAGCCTCACCACTCGTTCGAGGTTCGAGGTAGTCTTCCTGGTCGATAGGAGGCTTAGTTGATCCCGAGGAGCGCATCCCTCCACTAACGTCAGCCGACTTCGGTCCGACGGGTCGGTCGAGGGTGGGAAGGTAACTAACGTCCCCAGTAGCATCCAATTCGACATCATCGACGTGTTCTGCCTCTGCAATGGGCGGTGGCGGCGGCGGAGGTCGTATCATTGGTCCATAGGCTCCACTCGCTAAGAAAGCGGATGCGTTGTAGTAGTTCGGTGAAGTTGACTGCCGTTGAATGTCTGGATAAAAGTAGTTACATAAACCTAAGATAGACAACAACGTTCACTGGCGTCAGAGTCAATACGTTTGGGTCATTGGAATGTGTGACTACGCGCTTTGTTACGACACCCATGTGGTCCTCCTTGCAAGTTGAGATTTTGTTTATGGGGTCATTAATGGAATCAGTTTTTTAGGTGACAAGCTAAAACTGGAAACTGACTCCTGGAGTCTAGGTAAAAAAAAACGTAATTATTTTACAAGATGGCCACGGTGGACATGCGATCGCATTTAGAATTTTATCTTCAACTAGTGTAAAGCAAATTCAAAATCATGTACCCAAATATCCGGTTGTTCCAGAATATCCAATGCAGTCACTGCACCATAAAGTGTCAACTCAGAATGTGTCAGAACCGACCAAATTGGATTGGCTTAAGGGTTATAATAGAAATGTGCCATGCCTTTCTACATTCCTTTTAAACACCCTTATTTCGAGACACATTCTAGGCTCATGCTCAACATCACTGCCCAACCTGGTGTGGCACAAATGCCAGCGGAACTGGTCCCATCTGCAGTTGGCCAGGTGTCGAGGTTTGTAGAGATCGTAGGTGAGTTGACGTTGACAGGCCTCTCTCGGCCGTACCTTCCAGTAGCTGTCGATTGGCTTCCCAGGGTTGAGACACCGTTGTATCCCATGCGCGACTCATTCGAGTGGAAGAACATACGACGGGGGTGTGAACTGGTACTATGATGGTGGTGGTGGTCGTAGCCGATTCTGTGTGGCAGCAGGGACTGCGTCTCTGCGTTCTCATTTCCTTCAGATGTATCCTGACAAGCAAATAATCGCTGTCGGCTACAACGTTGGTCATCAAAGAATTGGTTTTCTGAGAAGCCGAAGGGAGTTCCGTTAGGTGGTCCCGCTATCCCATCGGGAACACCTCGATAACTACTTGGAAGGGGCTGCAGCTCCGTCCAAGGTGCGGGTGACGGAGTATACGGAGTGTTCCTCGTAATGGCGTATTCGTCACCCTAAAAGAAGTGTCATATCGGCTTGTGTTGAAATGCGTCGTCACTTGGCCAGGCCTGCTTGCAAGCGACGCCCCCCACACTATGGCCGTGAGCAAACCCAATCAGGATCCCGCACCGATGCCTACATTAGCTTTGATAAATGACAACGATTGCTAGTGGTGAACCCACAGGTTTGTTAGCCTTCGTGTTCCTGCAGCAAAATCTTTCATCGTGGATGGGCCAGAGTTCTCATATTGTGAACAAAATTTTGACACTGACCTTGGCATAAGGCAACTGTTTCACCTGGCATAAAATGCACCAACGCGTTGCATTAAACAGTACTAGCGGAAATTTATTTTGGCTTCTGGGTATTTGCAACGAGAACTTGAAGCAACATGCACATTCACATTCTTCGAGGGCAACTTGACTCACCTCAATATAGAGGTATCGACCTGGTGTTTGACAGTATTTGTGGAAGCACTTCATTAACTCCATGAACGTTGGCCGCGACTCGTGCTCCTCCATCCAGCCTAAACAAAATTCGTGATTTTAACTAAGTAAATAGGTAGAAGGTGCCACTGTACGGTTCAACTTACATCGTACCATGACCATATAGGTGTCAAGCGTGCATATCTCTGGCTGACTCAGCCTCACACCCTTCATTACGTGATCTTTGATGTCAGCAGTACTCACGTTTTCGTAAGGCTGCTTACCGAATGTGAAAATTTCCCAAAGCGTCACACCTAAAAAAGTTGCACAAACATTACTACTTAATTTGCAGGAGTAAATGAAATATGAAAGGTAAGAGCAATCCCACCATAACTCCAGACGTCCGTTTTGTGTGAATATATGCCATCCTGAAGAGTTTCAATAGCTAGCCAACGGATTGGAACGCGACCAGTGCGTACTACGACGCTGTCCTCATCGCTATTATCCAACATTTTGGCTAACCCGAAGTCTGTGATCTGTACGAGCTCGGGAGATTGCACAAGCACGTTTCGCGCGGCCAAATCTCTGAAGACGAAGTCCAGTAATCGATAAGTTAATATCGGGCGCACCACAATTTACAAAAAAAGCCTATTTGCGCTTCTAACACTACCAGTTAATGTACGGCGAATCCTTCACGCGAAAAGGTTATTTTAGGCTCTCGAATTCGTGGGTCAATCACGGGAGCTAAACCTATGCGCTTACTTCTTATTTATAATTTGGTGGCGTGAGAACAGAATCGGGAGAAATTTGGAATTCACTTCACTTCCCTAGATAAAAGTGGTGAAGGCGTGTGGGCAAGTCTGTGTAAAATCAACGTAACCAATAAACAATTACTAATAAAAATCCAAACAAAAGAAGCGGTGATGCGCAATTAAAGTAAAGTTAGTTCCATGTGAAAGAAGTCAAGCACAGACGCCTGATCGGAGAACTAAAATTTCTTTTTAAGGTACATCGAAAGCACGATGTAGCCACTAATTAGCCAAGAAGAATGCTAAAAGGAATTGCTGAAGGCTCTTCATCACGCATAGGGAATCGCTTGATGACAGATTTAAATATACTACGAGTGTTTAATGATTCAGCGGAGTACAATGGAAATATTTGAATTTAACTAGTAACATCTCACTGACACAACAAAAACATTTTTCCTGAGCACATGTGGGCTTTTTCAAAGCCCACACAAATTTGGTTTGAAGGAATGAGAGTAAAGCAGAGTGATAAAATAACAGAGTAGCTGAATTTGAAGTTAATTTTGGTTCATGATTTGTGAATGGTGCAGTGTATTTGCAGACGATTTACTTTGCAGTTAAAGTGGTGGAAAAGGTGCTTTTCGGAAAGTGCAATCCAACAGATTATACAAGCGTTCGACAATTTCAACGCTGTTATTTACTCATTTGAATGGACCATTAGATATGACAAGGCATCATTGTTTAATGTTTGCTATGGACACTTAAATGGAGCTGGAGGTAGTGAAAAAACAAGTTCCTTCATGTCTGGTTTTTATGACCCTCAGACGTAGGTTTGTTGGGAAAGTCAATACCTTCGTTTGCAAATACATTATAGCCAGGTCGAATAAGACCATGGGGTTGCTTGAAAGGCATCAGAAGCACTCCTTTCTAATAACGGTAATGTATATTTTTGAACTGAACGCAGGTGAAAATAGTTTCTAGAATGCATATTTCACATAATCAGGTTGTCTTAAATAACTCTGAGGTTCCGTTCATCGCCGTTACCACTAAAGTACGTGTACAGTCAACATAAACATCGACCAAAGTAGGATTTCGATTCACATAAGAACTAGGATTCATGTTTTCAATCAAATTTTTTTAGGCTTTTTCTAGAAAAAAACCGGATTTGCAGAAAATAACCAAAGGATATATACAAACAGCGTTTTTTACCGGTGAATGATTCCTCGCTCTTCGAGGTAAGCCATGCCGTCCGCAATCTGCTCAGCCCATGAAAGAAGCGTAAAGCTGTTCAGCTCGTCCTTGTGCAGACGAAGGTAACGATCCAGACTTCCAGCCTCCACGAAAACCGACACCATGCACTGCATTTTGCGTGTCAAACAGACGCCAATGAGGGGCAGACAATTTTTGTGTTGCACCGAAGCCATCACCTTTGGGTTAAATAAAAATAACACAGTACACGTGTGCAACTCAACAAATTTTGGCCAATTACTAAAATATTAGCATGCTTTACACTTTATCAACGTGGAAAAAAAAACAAAAAAATACAGTGTCGACTTTATTTACAACGGACTTCGCTTAAAAAACAGCCCACGCCATCGATTCAGTGACTTGTACTGGACCGTAAAATCAGTGAGCCTGGAAACGTCTGGTGGGATTAAGAAGAATGGAACTAGACAATTTGGCTAAAAGATTCGGTGGTGCTTGTAATGTCTCAGAACACGTGTTTCTCTTCTTTCCAATTAGGACCAAAATGCATGCTTAGTCAAAACTTAAACGTGAACACAACACATAATTTTTGGATGAGCGTCATGCAACGTCATAGTAAATATATAAAAAAAGAAATCAAGATTTACACAAACTGTCCAATAAGGCTTGCTTTTGCTTTCAGGCAACGCTAAACTTCCATAGCAGGAACTCGAACACACCGATAGCTGCTGCAGTGCAACAGTTGCCAATCTATGCAATAGTCATTACAATAAATTCAAGAACAGCAGCTGAGAAAAATTTCGGGTTAGAATACCATTTTCCTACAATGCTTTGTGATTAGGATACTAATAAATACGTTATGGGAGAGGAATCAAATTTGTTGACACATCATAGAAATGGTCACGTCTGCCTAGTATTTACCCTTTGAAAAGGTTCAACGACAAACACAAGATGTCAAGTTGTCCTGAATTCAGTTTGGCCTTTAATACTCTCGTTCAAGAATTTTAAATAGCCAAAGGAAGGGTATAGTTTTGGATTTTATGCGATTGCTTCTACAAACTTTCAGTAATGCGTGGACGAATGACAAATCTCAACTCTTTATCGGTTTATTCTCACAGTAATTAAAAACGGAAATGGCTGGGAAAGGTGATTGGGAGTAAAACACAAATACTTTAACCATTCAATTGAAGGTCACAATAGCGCTAAAATCGGGTGTTTACGTGCAGCTGGAACGCAGCTGTTGGATATTTGTGGGCGAAGATCATTTGTTAAATCACTTTGGGAAGATTATTTTCTCTCGCAGTTAGGTGTTGATATGGGAGTATCCAAAACACTGAACAGGAACTAAAGATTAATATTTTCAAAATCAAAAATCACCACTTCTTACATACCTGCTGATTCACAGGCCATATGTCGCCCTTGATGGGTATTTCGTGTTATAAAAATGCTTTTTTTCCACTAGGCTGGTGAGCATGGGCCGCTGTGGTTAATAAGCCCGCCTAACAAGCAAAAGCCTCACTGAACCGCTGATGACATGTTGAGTAGGGCCTCGAAGGCAATGTCACAGATGTAGAAATCATCCAACCTTCCAAGATGTGAAAGAAATGTTACAAAACGATATAAAATAGCTGAATTTGGAAAAGTTTGGAGATCTCGCGAAAACAGACTTGCACGTTTGCAAATCATAGTACACTCTGCCCAACTGACACATCAAGTTGTAGGTCCACGTAGTTCTTCGGGGCTAAAGCTTGATGGACAGAGGAGGAGAAAGCTGTCTACCCTGAAGCGTTTCGATGTTGTCTCTATACATTCGACATAAAGGCTGCCGAATCAAATTTTAACACATGGGGACAGCTAGATTGCACCGCTGTTGTCATAATTGTACTTTTAAAATTTAAACCACCTATCTAGCACTTCTGTTCTTGATCACTTGAACTAAATTCCCCGCTATTTGGAGTGATTTCTGCAATCTGGAAAATCCAAAATCGTTGGCCAGAAATCTTAACAGTGTGACCTAGTGGTTCACCCACCTCTGCCAGAATTGTGAAGTGATTTCATTGCTGAAATCGAACGTCTAACTGCTAACATTAGCAAAGCCCACTTGTAGAAACCTATCAGAAGCGTTTCTAGCCCAGAAAATAAAGTTTTTCTCATCAATTTGCTGGCATCATGTAAAAATCACGTATCCTCTGAATTGACGCACAGACACCCCACCACATGTTTGCCTCACAAAATAACCTACCCAAATCAAATGTCAAAACCGTTGAATACGCTTCATCGTTAAATGGTAGAAGCGATTAAGTGCGCTCACCCACCACAGGCCTTCAAGACGGGCGGAATTTTAATTATTGTAACATCTTATTTTTGCCTTGTGAGTGCGTGTCACGTTGATCAGACAACAGAATAATAGTCGAATGTCATACATTACCTGAGAGCATATATATATATATATATATTTGATAGTTGTATTCGCACCCATATCGCATTTTTCCAGAGTTAATCCAGAAAAAATTGTCTCACTCCAGGTTCGGAAATTCATCATTACCACATGCCTAGCTCAGACAATGCATTGCGCAACCTAACCTGTAGAAATTGTTAACTAAAACAAGACAGCTACAAACCATTGATGTGTCTAATGCAGCTCATAAGGATTTCATTTGATCGTTGAATGTCTTACGTGGCGTACGTAAAACCTCAACAACAGAAATCCACAGTAAAACACCAGAAATGTGTTAATTTTTACGTATCGTACCACAGTGCTCCATGATGCGGTTCATATTCAGGATGCCCGGATGCCCAACAAAACTACCGTTCAGATTCAATAAGAAGTAATTGTAATGTCTGCATTCTACTTGAGGCGGAATTAATAATCAAATATTTTCCCACAGCCAATCCTTCAAATAATGCGTGGATCTATGGCAGATTAGCCATATTTCATCAAAGGCGTACCATCTGCTATACCTTTCAGAAGTGCACAAATATCTTTTGCATAAATATTTCACATTCCTAAATTGCCATGACTAAATTCCCGGTTAAACCTACGATTTATAGGGTTAACAAATTAGAATCAAAAAATTATGCCACATCCTACTTTTACTCACGCAAGGGTAAATAAAGTGCAATCCACATCTTTGACGCTAAAGAAAATTTCGTTGTGTATTATTAGGGTGAAACACGCTCAAACCGAGCCAGATTTTCCACACAGACCAACAGCAAACTTCTGACGAAACAAAGCCAACGCTACGACTAGACAATGGGAATTGAGAGGCTGAAAGCATAACACTGCACAAAACACACAATATATCAAATATATTCTAGCTTAAGTGGCACAACAGCTTGTATTCAACTGCAATAATGCCTTGCCACGCCAAATGCCAGACCAGCTTGGCAAGAATTTTGTCAATTCACCAGTGGAATTACAGCACGCCATGGTTGTTTGGTCGTGTACAGCACGCACCCAAGTTACTTTAGCAAAGGCCCTTGCCAATATCTTATGAATTTTTGTATACAATGGAAGTAAAGTCACACCGCGTTAAAAGCTAGTATTCACTTAATGGCTTGGATGAGTAGTTTCTCAGCAGAATAAATGTAAGATAGTTGATCTCAAATGTATCACATCTTTACAACTGTGACGATCAAAATGAAGAAACGTAATGGGTAGCCAGAGATTTAAAAAAATTGCTTAAGCCAAAAATGTCATTTTATTGTTTTAGCCTTCTTGATATACGTTCAAAAGTATCGCGCTTCGAACTCAAAATGTTCCGGTAAACTTCCAAAATATTAATTAAAAAGAAAAATTTCTTAAAATTCCAGTCCGGCGTAGTTATCTCATATCTGGAAGAAATATGACACAGTTGAGGTTTTTTCGAGAAGTATATCCTGTACTGGGGGTAAAAATAAATAGTTGTTTAAAAAATCTGACCAAGGTAAATACTGTAAGCCGAACATACCTTTGCTTCACTCAGCATGTCCTGGAGATTGCTCCTAGCCGAGATACGTTCGATGGTAGTAGCATTGAGTTGAGCACCTGTGGACGAGGCAGAACTATCAGAAACGGAGGCGGACGTGTTATTTGGTGTAGTTGGCGATCTTATCACCTTGATGGCTACGTCAAGCGACGTCGACCGGGCAAGGTTAAATTGATTTAAAATTCGTTTGGGAACACGCCATTTGCCTCTGAAGACCTCGCCGAAGGCACCCTTCCCAATGGGATTGTCTGGATCCTCGAAGGTTAAGTCGTCTATGTTGATCATCTCCCATCGCCCCATATTAGGTTCTCTGCTTGCTTTCGCATCCTAAAATAGAAAAGGCCCTAGTAGCGGAAAATATTTAGAGAACTTCAATTGTGGTTTTTTAATAAAAGTAAAAAAAATAGCTCAGAGTAGCCTGTGTTTCAAACCTTCTACTCTGAAACTCACCACGTACTCACTAATTCAATTCAATTCCCCTGTCACGTTGAGCAAAATAGCTCGAAGTAACTACGAAAACGCAATTGCTTGTTTATCGGTTACACAAACCTTGGGGTTGATTTGATGCTTCAGTGAGGAAGGCGGAACAGGTGCCACAGTTCCCAACAACAATACGCGCAAATTGTTAATTTTATGCAGTCTGATGCGGTATCAATTTCAAGCTATAATCCCTCCATACGAGAGATGGTTTCATTTGACCTTACAACGGAACTTTTTAGCGACGAGACAACGTTTATGCTATAATCGTGTCACAGTAGGACGCTAAAGGTGCCCAAATTACTTTTCAAACCTAGAGGAATAAAATATTACACTTAAAATTGGTAGAGCAGTTTCGACGGCTGAAAGGGAATTTGAGTTATATATGTTTATGAGCTTGTCCAAATGTCTCCTTAATATTAAAGCAACTAGTAGAAATTCTACTAAATGAAAGCTAAAATACAGTCGTGAGGCTGGTGGCATTGAAGTATTCACTAAGATTTAACCAAATAAGTAGTAAGAAAATTTGGGCATTTCAAGACTTTCCATAAACATAAAAGTGCCTTGTTTACCAGCACGTAAATATCTTTTAAAGGCATTGTTGAGGGTTATATGTGGTTTCGCAGAATGCATGTATGCATAAACATTCCATCACAACTAGCATTCACCGGGAAACTTAGTTTTCATCTAAATCAATTGCCTTTTGAAAGTGTTACTAGGTAGTATCCCGTAACTAATGCCTGATAATTAATGTTGACATAAGAATTCACATCAGATTTTGCTAACGCACATATACATGTATGAGACGTTTTTTGCGGAAGAGATGGAAATTTTCGTTCACCCTCAATAACCAAAGCAAAAATAATTTAAACACTTTACCAATAAATTGCCATAGCAACACAAACAATTACCTCGATTATACTTATTGTAAGCGAATGGCGAAATATGCATCACCGAATTTTGTGCAGACATTCATCGAGCGAATGTCGATCTCTTGATTTGTTGCAGGCAAGAACTCAAGCTAAACTAACCCATCTTGCCATTAACAGGGTCACACACATGAATAAAGCAGTCATTAAATCACAAATCTACACTAAACCCTGACGAAAAGTAATATTCACATGGAATATTAGCCCTTAGTTTTCAACGTGCATTCAAACAAGGGCAAGGAAGGAGGTGTTCTGGCTCACACGATGTCTGTGTCCAAAGTCAAGGAGGAGATCAAGGAGTCGTGCCGTTCTGCCGTTAAATTTACCACTAAAGTAACGTCGGTGACACTAACCATGCTACGTGTTTGACTGACGTTGTCACGGCAATCAGAGGACGCCTGTTGCGCAAGCAGTTAAGGTAAACCAGAATTTCTGTCAATCACAATGCAAAAATATAAATCGTGTGGTTTTTTTCATGATTCTAAAGGTTTTATTTTATGCAAAATAGAGGCATGGCCGATTTCATGTTAAATTTTAGGGTTCAAGTAGACTCGCAGTACCATTTAGCTGCGGATTATAGTAAAAAATTACGGTGAAAACATTTTTGAGTGAAATAGCAGAAATTTAATTTGATGTGTGCCCCAAACTAGTTTGAGTGGCGTTGCCAAGCTGTCATTTTAGAGGTCATTTAAGAATCCAATTCACAATTGCACAAGTTTGCGTGTTAACTTTGCTGCTCTTGGATACCTGGGATACTGAGAATTGCACAAATAACTCCAAGCCATGAATGTTAATCATTGCTTAAGTGTTAAAAACATCCAAAACAGCGTGGTGATGAAGCCAAAAACGAAAACCTCAGTCCTTGAGTTTTAGGGCTAAAGAAAAAGTGAATTTTTTAATGCCAAAAAACGGATTGCCCCTGCAATTATGCACAGCAAACTAAGGCCTAGACAATAATTATGTCGGGTTTCTTCTAGGATACATGTGTATCGCAGAGAAATAGTTCTATAAAGTAAAAAATGTTTGAAGGTAAAATATTTAGCGCAAACGTTTCTTAACCTTTTTAAGTTGCTCAATTGTCAATACACCCAGCAGACTATTCGGGTCTCAAGTGCACACATTCTGCCAAATGCATTGGTAATTTCGAAGTAACGATCCATGTAACTACTTAAAGTAAGCGTCTGGTATCAATTGTGTAACAACCACATCTTTCATTAGTTAAATGTGTACGTTTTCAAAGTTTAAATGAGTCTGTCTATTCCAAAGTTCGTATACGTTTTACTGTTGCATAACAGTAAAGAATGCACATGACATCTGCAAATAGTGCGTAAAACACTAATAACCACGGTTATTTTCAGTTTACCCGATGGCTTACTGTCGATGGGATTTAGCACTATAAAATAGTTCTTTAAAATGCAGCGTACAGGGACATGTAAGTGACTACAACGAAACCAAGAAAAATCCATTCATGATTTCCTGCTGCCCTAAAATAATGGCAAAAAACATTTGAATACCCAATAGGTGGAATTTTATTTTGATTCAAGTCAGTAGGGTACTATTTAGCTGAGAGATATTTGTTACGAGGCGTTCTACTTACGTCAACGGCGAAAAAGGGCCATGATTTAAGCACCAAGTTCCGGACTATTATTACACAACAAAGCAAAGAAACGTTTCCTGCCTGCAAACTCTAACCTTCATGTCTGGGGCCTTAACGTTGGTGTAGGTGGACTTCAGGGCTTCTTTAATGCGACTGCGTTTGGCCTTGTAGTTAAAGCAAAGGACAGCGAAGACTATGGAGAAAATTAGGATAAAGAGGAGGACGAGGCCGACGGCCAAGAGCACTTGGTTTCGCGCCTGCGCTGCTTTCGAGCCTGAGATTTCTTCGTACTGATCTTCGTCCAGGCAGAGGTTGGTGTTGTCCATTATGTAAGGCTTTTCAGGGGGACAGGTTGAATTGCAAATAAACTAAAAAAACCAAATACGGGAAATGGGATAAAGACGGTTAGACGCAACAGTGGAAAACAACGCCTTACAATAAAACCGAAGCCTATGTTAGCGAAAGCCAGTTGCTTAGAAAAACAGAATTTTGACGGTTCAAGATAGCAAATTAGTAAGCTAATCGAAAAAAACAGTCTAATTTAACACAGCTTTTTCGTTAAACAATGTCAATACTTGGATTTTCTGGGCTCATTTTCTTATGTGGACTTTGTCGTACTTGGTGAAAACAGCTCATTCAGAAACAATAAGTTTCTGGGAGGCATATTCCACTGATACGACCATCATTTTCGTTTGCATATTTATTGAATATTGTGACAAAAATATGGTTAAAGTATACGACAAAGAAAACTCACTAGATGTGGCTGAACATAATTTGTAGCTCAAAATACCTGATTTTTCATGATTATACCTATTTTTAGCAGAAATATATAGAGAACAAATTACTCTTTATTTTGCTTGAAAGGTATAGAGCATTGTTAAAGAACAGGCTAACAACAAGACATTGAATTGTAGTGCCATTCACTTCATTTTTAATGACTTGACATGAGACAATGTTTGGGTACTTTACTGCAAGGCAAACAACTTTACATTTAAAGTTTATTTTTTATTGCCGATATGTCAAACAAGCAAGCTAAAAATGCTGATTGATTGTAAATTTTATTAACAGGCCAGCATCTGGCGGTCGTAATGACCCATGTCATTACTTTTATAAAAGTGCTCTTTCAACCAAATAAATTCATTTATGCCATCAACCGGCATCACATTTTGACAATTCTATGCTAATTGCGGGAAAATTGGGTATTAACCAATACTTCGTACTGGCCCTAAAGTAACATCGTACATTGGTGGCATGCTTAAAAAGAAATATTTTGCATATTTTCTAAGTCGAGTGCATAAGCGGCATTGCAGAAGTAAAGTCGAAGTACTCTTGGAGCGTTTGTGAAACGCCTGAGAAAAGAGATAGGATTGGCTCTTGCGAAACTCAACCTAATACGGTCACACGGGTCTCAAAGCACGAAATTCCCTATTAGCATACCAAAGTAAGGTAATTTAAGAAATTTGTGTTAATGACAGAAAATCCACTTTGGGTAAATTAATGAGCCTTTGATAAATTCTTGTTGAGTAGCAAACAAGACATAAATACTGATTGATCAAAGTACTTTTCACCATTCGATTCAAATAAACTACGTGGATAAAAAATAGAAACTGGTCGAACAGTCTTGCAACCGGTTACTACAGACCTTTATCGATCAAATGTCATTGTGTTTTAAGAGCACTTTAAAAATTATTGAGCTTAAAACCACTACTGATTCATCTTGTGCTTATTTAAATCCTTCGTTCAATGGGAACCTAGCTTGTGGACTTGTAACACAAGCTAGTTAGGGATGATCCAAGACCACAAGTACATGTTACGTCCTCATTATTTTAAACATTCTCAATAAAATGATTGTGCCTTTATGATTGTTACGATAATCAATCAAAGTTAACGTTAAAGTAAAGTTAAATCAACGCTTTATTTGGTTATATAATCAGACGTTCTAGATAAGCCAATATAGTGTAAAGATGTACTGGCATAACAAGTCACAAAGCACTTTTTTTAAAAACAGCTATAATAGTAAACCCGTTAATTAGCCAAACCATACCTCATTTTTCTGAACGTCGATAACAATTTTGGCATATCGACAATTTTTGCAGAAATTTGGACCATAAGCCGTACAGCCTCCGGAGCACTGAGGGTGACACGGGAGACACTCCTTCCTTTCGAGCATAAGTTTTTCTCTTTCAGATAGCCCCGCCTCCTCGGTCGTTGTATTCGGCATGTAAGTTTCATCTAAGAGGAAAAGCGTGGTCTAAGATGTCAACTCGGAAGTGATTGACAGGTACGGCTGTTCGTGGTTTCGTAAATTAAGGCATTTTATCAGCTATTGTTTGAGAAATGGCAAAAAATTATTACTATTATGGCGAACCATTTCGGTGCTACTTAAGGTTATTGTTTCTCAACTCAAAAACATTTTGATGGTGTAATTTGCTAGTTAGTTTCAATCGAGAAATTGGTGAACAGCGATAGACGATGCATGTTCGTTTTAAAAACGCCAAAAAATAAAACGCGCCAAGTACGATAACCCAAAAAAGTTTACTTTATGGAACAAACATTTTTAAGGCGCTGGGCAGTCCAATTTTTTTAATTTAAAATAATTGAACAAAAGAGAACACATATTTTAAGGGTACCAGTTATGTGAAGACGCTGTTTATCGTCCGTTGTGGTCTGTAAGAAGAATTTCTGATGCAAACAAATTACCTTTCCAAGACCTCACACGTACTTTCAATGCTGGGAAGATTTAGGCAGGAGATTTACAAGTAATGCTTATTTAGGCATTCTACAATTTTAGTAGTTTAAAAAGTTTGGTGAGCTAGCTATACTTGGGTTTGAACACGGCATCAACAGATTTGCACAGGTTCACATCAAGTTCGATTTCGGCTTTGCAGTAAGAGTCTACTCAAAAAACAATCCTCGAAATAAAACAGAAAAACATGAAAAATTTTTATATTATATAAATTAACCACGAACAGATGAATTGATTAGCCTATCATCATAATCTCTCCGCTGTAATGAAAAAAAGCTTAGGGAATTTTGCCGAATGACTGAGCTTCTCCTCGTGTTAGTGTAAGATTTAATTTCTTGCGAATATCCCTAAATGCCCAGGAATGAATACCTTTGCTTCAAAACGTGTTAATGGACTAATAACAAAACGCTTGCTAGTTCCCACGGCGCAAAGCAACAGATGACTCGTTAAGAAAACAAGTTTTCCCACCACGCTAAACCCATAAATATCCTTCGTGTTACCGGTTTTGAAACATCTTAAGTTCCATGCATTAGCAAATTGAGCAAGCTAACGTATCTAGACAAATTATTGGCTAAAAAAAACGTCCTAAAAATTCCTTGAATTACAGTTTCGAGGTTTTTTTTTAATTCCATTGGGGGGCCCCAGTACAACAGATTTATGTGGCAAAGAAAGTATTGAATGTCCACGATTAAAATCAGTAGCTTAAAATCAATATAAAATTGGCTGCTTGAAATCACAAAGTATGGGATCTAATTTGTCAACTGATGACTGCTGAATGGCAACAACTGAGGTTGCCTCCCAAGTAAAGTGAAAATCGCAGCTACCGTCAGTTGTTCAACATTGATTAATGACTTGACTAGTTTTATGCCAACCAAAAAGTTTGTTTCCACAAACGTAATTGTCTCGTTTAAGTCAATTTTTAATGTAATAGTTTCAGTCAGTGGCAGAAATTAGTTGGTATTTTGTTCCTGAGATTACCAAACTGCTGAACAGAGTGCGAACACGAAAAAGTTGCCTTTTTAAAAGACTTATAATCACAGAAGATCTGATGCTTTTTCTTTGTTTGTTTGACAAACCGTTAGGAATATGTATAATGAGACTAGTAAATTTAACGTTTAGCTACAATGGTGACGAAAATTATCGAAAGCTACACATCATATTACTAATTTTAGCTCAAGTGCACATAACAATAATAACAAATGCGTTTAAATTTCTTTCTTAAGATGATTCTTTCGTAGGTTATTAGTGACAAGCTACTTTCATCGTACTATTATGATCTTGGAATTGAAGGGCATACACAAATGCAAGGTTAACTTGTTGAAACCTTAAGAAGTGTGTTTGTCTAGACAATGGTATATTTTCAAACTTACGATCACAGGCCTGATAACTGCCTAACGCTGTCGCGATGCAAAGCCAACAAGGCGAACAGATCAAATACTAATTATTCACAAGATTTACATAGGTACATTTTTGGTCTGAAAAACTGATTAAGAGACTCCAACTGAACGTACTTTACAAAATTTAAAAAAGTAACCTTTTGGATAACGGTAGAACTTACCAGGCGGGCAGGTAGTGACGCATTCGGAGCGATACATCCAGTTGCGACACTTGCGGCAAACTGAAATGTGTGTCCCAGGTCCAACGCAGACCTCGCACTGAGGGTCGCAAGGCACGCACTCCTGCAAAGCGAAATTCGCTGCCTGAAGGTTCCCCAAAGAGAGTTGCTCTTTCGTTAAATCGAGGTATTTCAACTGGGTGGCGTTGCCAAAATGCTCTTCTGGACATCGCTCTTCTAAACAGATGTACGTCGATGTTGCCTTATCTAAAATGCAAATGGAGTTCTTACTACACGGGGTAAAATAGAACACTTACATTCGGCGACAAATGTTGTTTTATAAATCAACAACTAGTACGTCAAAACGTGTTAGGTGACTGTGTCCAAGTGGATGGATACAATGGAAGTGCCAATAAAAGCGACCTTTTTCAACGAATTTATTCCTATCGTTTGAAGTGCCAGAATCTTTCATAAAGTCAATTGGGCATGAAAAATTCGACAGCAGCCTTACTCGGCCTTCATTTTTGAAATCAAAGCAACTTGAAAGTGGTATAAATAAGCATTGTGCTCTGCTGGGGTATTTCGGCAGGTAATAGAGAGGGATACACCATTAAAACATTGCAATGGTAGCTGCATTAATGGTCTCAAAGTAGCAGTACATTTTACCCAAAGAGTGTAATCCGGATGATTATGAAAGAAAATAATGGGCTAGTCTGGGTCTTTCATCTCGCCGTGGAACCTACAATTGAGTTTATTTTATACTTGAATTATCGTTTTAACTTTGCAGCACTTTTAGTCAAAATAGTGGAAAATGAATCACGTTTCATGATAAATTAACAAGGGCTGCTGTAAGGGCAGTTGTGCTCAAATAATGGAACTTTCATACCTCGCTGAACGAAGTAGCAGAATGCACATCCACCGAGCCCCAAGTGTCCACCGGGTCCAGAGCATGAAGACACTTCTTCGGGAAGGAAGCCTGCTTTAGTGGGAGGCAGACAGACGGGGTTGCAGGGGAAACATGCCTTGGCTGCCTCGTCAGCATACTGGTCCCGAGAACAACGACGGACGCATTGATCACCAGACTAATATAAAGACGACAAAGCAACATTAGGATCTTGCTTCTAGTAACTTTTTATTGGCACCAGACGCGTTAAAAGGCTAAATTTAATTTTTTTCACGTAAGCAAATGCGTCATCAGTACATCAATAAATAGCAAATTTGGGTATTAATTGACTTTTTTTGTAGGTGTGACCTACTTTCTGCAACATCCATGTTTTTATAATATCCTATTTATCATATGATACGTATTTTTCACCTTATGTGTTCCAAAAAGGAGTTATTTGGATAAAACAAATATCGAAGACGAGAGCTAGGGATACTTGCCACCTGCTTAAAGCAGTATTAGTTTCCATATATATAATATTATTGTGTCGATTATTGCGTCTTTAATCTACAATCGTTTTGTTTCTTCCATTCTACCGCTTTAAAAGATTTGGAAAATAAAAAAAGACAGTCGCACAAAGTGCGCGTGCCTTGTTTTGCATTTTACTCTGCGTCAATTATGAAAACCCAACCTTATTTAATCATATAATACACCAAAGTAAAGACAAAACACGCATATTTCTTAAATGGAGGAAACGTTTCATCATGGGCGAATCTTAAATTAAGAAAAACAAAGCACTGAAATGTTTGAAAATAGCAGCCACATTGTGAGTACAATTTAAAAACCACACACTTATTACTGTTACTTACGCAGAAAATACCTCCGAAACCTGTGATATCGACTAGTCAAGATGTTTGCTGACGATGTCCCTGGTAAAGTGTATGCAAATTGAGAGCATGTGTACATACACCGACCCCATTTATGGACCCTTGAATGCAGGAAACACCCATAACTTACTCTTTGAGGCAACACATCAGTCAGACAGCCTTACATTGAGGGGCAAATACGACCATCAGATGCGTTAGACTATACCTGGGGCTGGTGAGTAGTCGAGTGTTTGAACTTACGATCCGGGATAGTATTATGCATCACTCTGATACTCAGATACATACACTGACATTAATGCATTTTGTGCCTATCAAATGAACACCACCAAAAGCTTATGAACAGCACTAACTGATTTAAAGATGGTGGCATTTAATTAAGAATGCAAAAATATTGACCCGCTTCCATAATCACGCTTATGCAACAATATTTTAACACGACACCAGGTTAATCATATAATTTAAACGAACCAATGCATGTGTTCGTGAGCTTCAGCTTTGGACTCTGAAGTGTATCACAAGGGTAATGCGAATGTCTGAAAATCCAGGGCCACTGCCAAGAGTCAGATCTATTAGGCAGTGCTAGGTAACTGTCTAGAGGGAATCAACTAACTCGAAACACCAAGAGAGCCGAGTGAAGGTAAAGCTATTTTTCTATTATTGGCAGTTCAACAGCTGTCTTTTCATTTCATTGCACAAACGTCAAAGGGATTCGTCTTGGCAATCAGATTATTTGTTAACTTGTAATTTAAAGCTAAAATGTCTAAGCCTATTTTGGCCCATTGAATTTGCAAATTAAATTTTTTGAGACGAGAGAAAGTTATTTAAAATGAAAAACGAAACAAATAGCCGCTTTGAAAACACTCATTATGATGGCATATTGGAAGTAAAATAGTGGTAGAACTTGACTTATATCATTTACATCTAACCCAAAAAGTTATAACAACGAGATAAATGAATGGCTGAACAGAAAAGAATTTTCAAAATGTGCACGCATTTGCATGACATTTGTCAGGTCACAGTCGCCACAAAAAACGGCTCGTATGTGTCATTCACTGCCTAGTAATATGTAATTATCACATTCCAGCTAAGCGTTACATGCACTGACAGGTGCGGAATTTCGCTCACTGATTATTACACATTATTTGTGTGCAACATTAGCTACAATGCAAGGCAGGGCTCAATATCTGTAGATGTTTTCACTTTTTAACCACCAGGGATCAAAGAGTTGTTCAGAAAGGAAATGCATATTTAGATTTGATTAATTTATTATTTTGACCTGCAATCAGCCATGAGATCACACTTTTTAGTTATCGCTACGTCTTTTTGAAAGCATTTTAACAAAGGCCACAAAAGTCCTGAAAAAGACTTCAACTGAAATTGGATTTTGGATTAAGTACATGTGAATGCGTTTTCAGCACACGGGATGATTTTGGCTTATGTTGCCAACGTGTTAGTCACACCATTTGTGTTGCACGTAAGACCAGACAGCAAGAGCCACCTTCGCCTAGTTGCAATGAGAATGCCAACCCAGGAAATCAGACGACGGCACACCCCAAAGCCACTGTTCAGGGTTTGTGGAGACAAAAGCATAAAGTGCAAGAAAATCTTGCATAGTAGAATCAAGGAGTTCCATTATCTACACACATAGGCCAAATAGGGCATAACACACTTTTAACTGAGTGATCTTTAGAAATTGTGAGAAAGTCATTGGATTGTTCACTAGCCTTTTAAATAACGGCTTTCACCAAAATGACTTTAAAACCCCAAAATATCTTAAGTAGTGAAATGTAAGAGTTATTTCATCAAGTGTCCAGCCAGGTAACTTCGAAAATGCAGGCACCAAAGGATCAGAGTAGCAAATGGAAATGCATTCAATCATTTTTTCAACCAGATATTCAAACATAAAATGGGCTCAGAATGAAACTAACGATCTTTGCTAATGCCTATTTCCGCTTGACGATGTGGTCGTCCGTGCTGTCGATTAGACGAAACCAAGCGCTTATTTGCGCTTAGTTGATGCTTCTTTGACTAAATCGTATGTAACTGCTTTGCTATTGCATACGTCCATTTCATAAACTAAATCAACACATTAATTTGGAAGGTCTGAACCAAACATTAACGAAAACATTGTGTAGATAACCGACATTAAACTAGAGAATCACTAAATTAAGATAATATTATGTCAGTGGCCAAAAATACCTGCATTGATTAAAACAATGCTCATTGATAATCGAAGATGATTCGAGAATTAAGGCGAATCTTTCGATAACATTGTAACAATCAGTGACACAAAACGCAATGAGTAGATTACTTAAGCTTGCCTCAAAACTATGCAATATGTCAGAATTTCAATAAGCCGATTACAAAGACTTGCTTATTCCAGCCGTTCAGTCACATTAATTAAACTTTTTCATTTAACAGGCGGTTGTATAGATGGTAAGACAAACAAGCTAGATGGATCTGGATACCAATGCATCACGATTTTTACTTTAGTCATCACCCTTGCGATTTTCCTTCCTAAGTACGTCCTAGTGGTGATTGGTAGAAGATATCGGGAACAAAGCATTTGTGTGGATATCAGGTAAGGACTTTGCCTAGTTGCGTTTAAGTCAACCCGCAAAGGTCCTGGTTAGAAACAAAAGATTATTTATCATTATACTGCTTTTAAAAGGCTTCGAAAAAGTAATTTAGCTACACTTTCATCAAAATGTTATTTTCATTACACCAGTTTGCGCCTACATAATATGTCACCAGTTCCTGTCAGAGTACTAAAGTAAATTCATCAAAAATTATAAAAAAATCAAACGAATCCAAGTTTGTTAGACGCAAATAATAATAACAATGAAGTCACAATTTCTTGGCAGAATATCATTAACTGCAACGATTTTTACTACACGACGGATGTGGGTCAGACGAACACAAGTGGTGTATTATGCAAAGCATACCTTAAAATGTTTGCATTCGCCGATACATTGATCAGCCTCGGGCCCACTACAGGTTTCAGCACACTCCTCATGACAGCGTGCACATTGCGGTGCGGGCTGGACTGAGATAAGCAGATCTCTTTCATTGAGATTGGCGATTTTATCCATCTTCAGGGGCAGGGTTCGACACTGGAAGGCAGCTGAGTTGTTGAATATTGCACTTCCATGCACAAGAGCCGCTCCCAGTTGAGAGGGTGCGTAGAACCCCGGCACGTCGGAGCACTTGGAAACGCAAATTCCGCCTGCTTCGAAAGCACAGCAGTGCGCGCACATCGAGGGACCGGGACCCCAGCAGCCTGCCTCGGGCAAACACTCGCTGTGACACACGTGACCCTCCCTTACTAGAATGCAGAAGCAAGCAAGCACCTTTGTGTAGCACTTAGAATGATGTCACACTGCCATTCGATAGCCATAAGATGCAAATGAATTCATAAAACTGAACCTCTTTTTATAGACTATTGGACAATTCCCAGTAAAGGCTCTTGAGTGGGTCGGAGAATTCTGGACAATTATCAATTTTGATTTGCGTTTTGATAGTGAATGCTACTGTTTATAACTTGAAAATGTAATGTGTTGATTTTTGCCATGATTGTACAATATTTTGCCCAATAAAATTAAAAAAAAGCATTCCTTAAATCATTCATAATTTAGGTACAGATATTAATTAGTAAAACAAGCATGATTCACGTAAAATTGGACACCGATTCTTGAGGATATCTGGTTTGGTACAGAATTTTCCCCTTTAAAATATTTTTCTGAAACTACGACAAAGCATAAGAATGGCACCTTGGACATTCAGCTTGACGAACCGTCGTGGAGAGAGAGAGAGAGAAAAATATGCATTAATTCTGGCGTACGGTTAATTAACACTGGATAAATCAAATCATTTTTCACAGTTATCGATGTACACACCGCTTATATTGACTGTACCAGTACTATATTGAAAACGTAAATATTCGTGATTGAGTACTTCAGACATTTAGAAAATGGCTTTAATAGAACATGCTTTAATTAAAATGGCCTTCATAACTGCAAGCTCTGGTTCCTGCTTCCGGCTTGGTAACCAAAATAACCTACAACTTCTGTTTTACGATGCACTGCACTGTTGACAAATTAGTCAGAAATGCCTTCCTGTAAAGAGACTAACTGGTTCTTAATGGCCCTTTGATGTTTATTAACAAGCTAGTGACCCATTCATAGCTCAAAATTATTAATTAAAATCACGGGAATGACAACAAATGGACATGATTAAATCCCTACGCATGATTTCTAATTTGTATTGTATTATAATGTACGGTATTGGACTTTAGGAAATCGATCGCAGGGCTACTCTGCAGTTATGAATTAGTGTGACTAGCTTCCGTTTTTTGAGTATTCCACGATCACGTTTTTTGGCTAAACACACAAGTCGAAATCTTTGAATGCGATGTCACCTTTGCAAAAGCCGTCTTTATGTGGTGGTTATATGGTAGTCCTCTCTTACGATTTCCTCAAATGCACACACTTCAATGAATGTCTTTTGTAGTGCAAAATGCACACTAACAGTTACAGCCCACTACCAGTAGTTCCGTAAAATGGGTAAAAATAATTAAATACCATTACCATATTAACAGTCTGCATTTAGAAATACCAACGTCCACAATATGTCGCAACGGGTCCTGGATATTAAGCCGAATTGTCGAATTTTTACATTTACACATCTTTCTCTGGGAACCGAATCAAATTATCTTAACAAGGACCAGTTAATTTATGTAATTTTGATCAAGTTAACTTTTTTCACTAAAGAGACATTCAAAGTAAATCTGCGCTGCAGTAAACTAATCAAGTAAACGTGCTCTCACGATACGACGATTGCGTGAGAATGAAATTTTTTCATGCGATTATTTGATTAAAGCTTTTTCAAAATTTGTTCTTGCAAAGAAGCTGAAAAATGTAGCTGGAATGAGTGTCAAAATAGATCGCTGCCACGTGGCAGACACTCAGGTTCACGTCTGCACTCACCCCCCCCTCCCCCCCAACAAAAAAAGCCATGTCTAAACAATGTTCAGTTATTTATTCCCTTGAATTCTATTGCTGTTTACGAATCCCGGCTCTTCGAAAGGCCTTTTTGATAAATTCAGATAAACTAACAGAAAGAAAGTTAATTACCACCCATAATCTCCAAACAGTAGATTTAATAAATAACCTAGCTATTTAAGCAACATTTATAAGCACAAATTGTACCCTCTCATTCAGAATTAATGGCAAAAGGCAAGATGTCATTAAACACAGAAGAAGTTTCAGACATCGATGGAGAAGGGTCAAGACAGTGATTTGCATCAATTATTATTAGCTCTTGTTTCGCAGAGCACTATCATTTGGCACATTTCAGTTCTTTAGATCTTATCGCAAAATGTTTTTTTTAATCAAGAGAACGGGTAAACAATTTGGCAGGAATAACTGAACCTGTCCAATAATTTGTTCAGGGAAAAAACCAAAAGGGAGCTAAAACCTCCAGGCACCATTATCTTTAGGCCTCACCAGTCTTCTAAAATGAGGCACCCTAGCGTTTCATTTTAACTGGCAAGTACCAGTTGAACATATGGCCACCGATAAATGACACAGGATAGCTAGCTAGTTTTCTCAAATCAAAGAAGGTTAAATAAAAGGAAAGGTCTCTTTGTTGACATAAATTTAAAAAAACACTCAGGCACAAGTGACTGATTAAAATCACATTTCACCTTATTTTAACACAAATGTTTAAAATAGATTTCAAATACATCTACTGTGGTTTTGAAGAGCTTCAATGATGAACTTGTCTGATCAGAAAACCTGGAAAAAAGTTAGACGTAATTCATTCTGAGATGAAGAAATTTGCCGCAGGCATTTAATTGACTATGAGACTTCTCGTGTTGAAAGACCACGACTACATCAATGTTGGCATTGTCTCTTTGGGGATTTGACTTAGAGTTGAACCAATAAAGTGAAATTTACCACGCACCCTAAGCACTTGAGGTAGCCAGTAGGAAATGGTAGATATAAGGCAAAATTAAGGAAAACTCAGACAGTAAAACAACTGTGGACTTAGAGGCACAAGAGGTTAAAGGTGGGTTCGAGGTCACGAAACGAAGTGCTAAAGAGCGCATAACATTATACGCGTCCTTTAATGTCTAGGTGCTATTTAAACCGCACTTGCTTCAAACTGATTGCGGTACATTACTGACTGGTATGAAAGGTAACCCAGGTTCATACACAAGCTTGTCAGGACTCTTCTGCACACACAAAATAAACATGCACAATAAGAACTGCAAACATCACGTGCAAATTAGAAGCTCATATATGCTTAAAACATGTACGCATTGTATAGTGTGAGAAAAAAAAACTATTTTTTCATAAAGCATATACGCTCAGAGTATGGTAGATTTTAGCAACTCAGTCTATAGTAATAGTTTTTGTTTGAGAGTATTTGATTCAAGGAAATTTGATTTCTTTTACAATACTGCACCAGCCTCAACTAACTTTAAAAAATATGCTTTACTTACCGTCAATGCAAATAAACACATCTTGCCCTCTTATGACCCGACGTGATTCGATCCCAGGGTTGCTTGAATTTGCATGGTTCCCCAAATTACAAACAAAACGGAGTTAACATGCGTGTTTGATAAATCCACATATGAGCTCATCAGTGACGTCAACACAATCACAGGCCTGTTTTGTGCATTCCATCAGAATAAAGAGTGTGGAAAATGATTGTCCGTCACTTTTGGTAGGACACAATGCTGATGACAGCAACGCATCGAAAAAGTCAAATTGAATAAGACTAACTTACTGCACGTTGCGGGGTCCTTAACGTTTCTTGTTCTGACTGGAATGACCTTCTCAAGGGCACTTGTGTAACAAAGGGATGGCATTGCTTCCAAGTAGGCATCCATATCCATGTAACGGAGGCTTTTGAACCCAAGAAACTCCACGTGGGCCGCGTTGTAAATCGACAGAGGAATACCCAAAGAAACGCCGCCAGAAACTAAAACCGTTGTGTAGATATTTTTTGAGAACACATTCACATTTTGGAGCAATTGCCAAAAATGATAGAATGAGCAAATATTTATTAGTGAACAAAACGCCGTAAGTCCCGTATTTCTTATAATATGAAGGCACATATATTTAAGTAGCGGCTCTGTCTGAAGTCTTCATTTGTCTTAATTGGTCCTTGTATAGCCACGGATACATAATAGTTCGGAAAACGTGGTGGTGCAAGCCCTGCAACGCTAGAGCAAACAAGGAAAGGAAGTTGACTTGGACGGAAGCATTAAAAGGAACACACACGCCATAATGCGGTATCGACATAAAAATTAGGATGATTGACTCTTAAACTAGCTCTTTTTTAATTGACTAATAAGTATAATGTTTGGCCATGGTGCACACAAGATCCTTTCGAAATCGGTTAAGTGGCTAAAAGAGTTTAACACGTAAACAACTAAGATGATTATCAAGCCACGATGTCTACTCCATAATTTTTCGGAATTTTAAATTCACCGAAAAATTATGGAGTGAGGGTAAATCCATCGGCACACGATGGTTGCAATTACTCAATTTACCTAACGAACAACATTTTAGGGGAAACAATGACCCTCTACGGGTGTCGTCCACAAAAAGCATTTCGAAATAGGAACATGTTAATACGTAAGTAGTGCATATGAGAATTTAGTAATCCACCTGCCTCGTTTTGCACTGACAGGTTTAATAATATGGCTTGTATGACAGAAATCACAGTCTGCTTTTCACTAGGGGATTCCCGTTTCTTAGTTTTTAAACACAATGTTCAAACCCATATATCAAAAATATGCAAGCAGAAAATGATTACGTAATGTGTCGAGCTTAGTAAAGTTGCATATGGAAAGAGAATTTTAGATGTACCGAAACAGTGTGAAGTTTAATAGTTTGGAAATTGAGAAGAATTCGTTTAAAAAAGAAACTCTCTTTAAGTATATTTTGTGTTACAAATAAGCAAATTAAGAAATTGGATTCTATGACGAATAAATGAGGCAATTAGAGGCATCATTAAGGATTTAAAATTAAGTTGCATTCCAGAAACAATCTCTGTGCATGTTTTAATCACGACCACACACGTATATGCTAGCTTTCGGCAATATCATTAAGTGACTTCCTGCTACAGCTTTGGCTGTAACGTTTATATTCTCGAATTCTATATTTAGGTAGCATTAAAATTTTATTATATATTCGAAATTCTGTCAAAGTAGAGACTTGATTTCTGAAAAAGCATATTAATTGCCACCTAATTTTAGTGACCAAAACAGAATAAATCACTTAGAACTGGCACATTGCGTGACATTATCACTTAGAAGCACACAGAATTTGGGAAATAGATTCCTTAATTCGAAGCAATAAAAACATGGCTAACTCACATTCTGCAGTTACTTTATAGAGGTTTTCCAAGAACGTCAGATTTCTCAAATTTTTTGGAGCGTTGACGAAATCAAGATAAATAAAGCCTACGATTTCCTTCAAATTTCGTAGGTTCCACAAGTCATCAACGTTTAATAGCGGCCCCTTAGGTGTCATTCTACAAGAAAACAATATGTTAAACTAAAAATGCTGACAGTTATTAGTCTTGAGATTGCTAGAAAACCAAATCTAGAAGTTAAATGAATTTAGATTTTTTGCAAAAACAAAGAACTGTGGAACTGTACAACAGTCGCAGAAGTCGAGGTAGTCGATAAAACAGCTACAGACAAATATTCAGAATTATTTAATTGAGCCGAATATGATGTTCCTGTTTATATAAGCTGTTAAAAAATTACAACAAAATGATAAAGCCTGGTTCGGCAAATTCAAACATTTCATAATTATTTCAATATCTTCCTCTTGGAAAAGTTTCACCTTTTTAATAAAAAAACCTCTGCAATTATTCCATGCCTTACTAGGAAACGAATGCATGTTGCCTCAATTTAAACTTTGCAGCATTGACCCAAAATATGCTTTCGAAATCAAAAATAACACCGATTTTTAAAGCAGTTAAATTGAAGTATAAGCACCAGACAAAATTAGCACGGTGATCAGTTTATAAATAAAAACGAACCCAAAAAGAGTTCAAGAGATACTTAGTGTTATCAACTGCACGAACATCTTTTAATAATCGAAGAAAGGCATTTATACTGATGTATGAGAAACTTCCCGATGAAGACAAAAAGTGATTTGAAAATGTTTTTTAAAACATATTTTACGTTAAGCCAACTTTAACGACTTGACAATCACAGGCCATTGCCCAACCCAAGACTTAATAAACAAAGATTAAGACAATCTTTTAGTTAACAGACTAACTGTGATTGGAGACCATTTTACGATAATGGAACCCACTTTAACAATGGGAGACTATTAAACATGTTGCAAAGACTACAGTGAATCCTAACTAACTGATTTTTTATTGTCGTAAAGCGGGCTTAACGCTGAAGAAAAGCAGTGTCAGTTTGATTTTTGTGCAGAGTGCACATGCATCCCTTTATGTGGCATTAACAGGCACTGGGCCTGATTTCGAACACGTGGCATGGGAAAACGGGAAAAGAAAATATATTTTTTCTCTATTGGCATTCAACGGCAAATCTGTAATTAATAAATGATCAAATTCATACTTTGAGAAACTCGTTGTTTTTTTTAAAAGTGCGTGTCAAACTGAAACAACTCAAACTAATGGCAATTAATGCTTTGTTTTAACAAGTTAATTAGGACAAATCTTGTTGACAACCAATGTGTTTTAAGAACATCTACAATCGGTCAAATCCAATTAACTCCTGCCACTAATCTGGTCAATGTTTATTCATTACCGAAGAAAAGTAGGGTGAAGGCGTCTGCACCTTGACATCTGCGCAGATGTCCACCACAATACAGGTAAACTAGTGTAATTTTCCCTTTTTCGCCGGATTACATTATAATAATAGAATGAAAACCTAAATGTACCCGAAAGCAATGGACTGCTTAGCAGAAAATAATCACTTTCGGAATGTAACCTCTAAAAAATTATGGTCCTGATGTGATGGCGTCCAGTAACTCAATTCTATCGCTGATATCAGGCTAATACCTCATCCTGTTTTCTTAATCTGAGCACCTATGATCCATTGTTACACAAATTTTGACGACAGCCGGTAATAGAAAAATACGCACTAATTGTCTACACTCTTAAAGTGCCGTGTTACATAAATAAGGGTAAAACAGTATGGTCACGCCCCACAAAAACAGCTTTGGATGGATTCATCACACCATTATCACGTAGAAGGGGCATTTGGGTGCGTGGAAGAATTTTGGCGCCAGAGCCATTTACGGTAATTAATGTCCTGCCATAATTTACTCTTAAATTACACACATGTGGCACAAACCTAATATAGCAGTTTGTAAACTAAAACGATAATCGTTTCAAAAAAAATTATTTGTCGAAAAAGAGCAACTCAGCATTTTGATGGAAGGTTCAATCCAATTTCTTAAGGGTTATTTAAGTTAAACATTTACAGACATGCCCTTGAAGTGTCTGCTTAGTCTGCTAATATGGTGATTACTGATGCCGTGGCTGCTGGCTAAGAGTTTCCAAGACGTCTTCACTCAATCTGAAAATAGACGTTCGCGCATACCAAAATGCTTTCACTAAAGACAAATCTTTCCATTTATTAACGTAGGCAAATGGACAAGTCTTAATTTGTGTCATTCTGTTAACACCGACTCATGCATTATTTTTGACAAGCTAAAACTAATATGGTTTATCGTGTTATTTTTCCTATGCGTGCAATTACGGAAGTATGTTCAAAAAGTAAAGGAACTTGTAAATTTGAAAATTGATATGTAGCATTCGATCGCGTCTTACAGATAATTTACATAAACTCTTCTTTACTTTTCGTTTTGCTTGCTTCGACCTGCTTAGAAAACGTTGCTGCTTTGTAATCCAGCCACTTCCTGTGGATGAGCTGAACTCAATGCATCTGATGGTACTAGGCAACTCCTTGAATTAATAAAAGCTCCAGTACTTGTTCTCGATGATCCAAAACAATTAACTAACTTATGGATTGTAAGAATATTCAGCTTCTAATTACTAAACTTCTTCATTGGTCTATACATAATATTTTAACCAAATGTTACCTTTTGTCCAAAGGTTAAGTGTTTTTAATTTCTGCACCGATGCATCAGAAACCGATAAAAAAAACCCGAGAGTGTATCTCACCAAAATGACACAACAGTTTCCAGTCATCAAAACATGAAGGTCCGAACCAATTTACATATATATGTTTCACAATAAGAAGGCCTTTACAATGTAGCCAAACATTTATGATAAGCAGTTTGTAATATCACCGTCTCCATTCTGCTAATCACCAAAAACAAATCTCAGTGACTTGAAAAGGTAGATGTACCCATTTATAATACCACTTCACATGAATTTAGTACCTTTCAACGTTTTATTCATTTGAAGATGTAAAAATTTGTCACTCCAAAAAAGTGTTTACAAACTTGATCAACATTTATCTTAACTAGGCACGTGCGAAGTTTTTACTTGACATTTCATGAAATGTCTAATGCCACTGCACAAAGTGGCCAAAAATTGCTTTCCGATGTCTTATTTCCAGTAGGTAGCTATCGAGATTAAGCGGCATGAGTAGTATTTCCCTAACGTTCTATAAATGTGAAAACAACAGTTGGAAACTTGCTTGAAAGACTGGCTATTAATGTAGATAGGGCCTGAATAGTAGACACACGATTTCATTTTTATCGCAGCCTCAGAAGTCATTAGAGGAAACTTTGAACCGAAGATGTTTTCTTTTGTGCAGTCTAAAAAACCGAGAGATTACCATTTCAACAAGCAACAAGAGTGTTAATGGTGTAGGTCTAACCGGATCACATTGATTGCAATTCAAATCAATAAAAGGTTTACTCTCTATTAGGAAATCTGCGCTAAATATTTTTAGGACTATAAAACATTTTTATAGAGCACAAGTGGGATAGCGTATATCAAAATCATGCAAAAAATGATGCGGTGACCTTATTTAGCCAAACCATTTATTTACCATTGCACTTAATTTGCGTTTATGTAAAGTAAGGAATTTTCATTTGTTAGGTTCGCGATAATTGGAAAAGTTGGTTGACTAAAATTGTGGGCTTAATCTGTTTCATACTTTAAAGACAGACTCCTCTAGTATGTGAAGGTGAAATCCTATTAGCGCTTTACGTAAACCAGAGAATAAGATTAAATTGGAAGCAAAGGGTTCAATTACTGTCTATTTACGAAGTCGGATAAGGAAACGGATAAGGTTGCTCATTTGCCCAACAATGTACTATGCTTAGGGTAAAAATAATTAACAGGTATCCTCTTTTATTTTAGTCCTACATTTGTCTGACTATGACCTACAAATGCAACCAATTAGTAATAATGTTTAGTGATTAAGAAGAGCATTTCCCTTTGATTACTTATGCCAAACGTAAATCCTGAATTACATCTTGTAAATCATGTTGAAGATATATAAATATGGCGTTGTGCAGCGTTATCCTACATGGCATAAAAATCAATTTACAGCGTGCTTAAAAAATTGCTCCAGTTTGTGCAAGTAGCTGTGGCTTCACTTTGTAGTGGAACCACAGATAAGTTGGGATTGTGATTTGATAAGTCTACGTATTAACAAATGCAGTTCAAACCAGGGCTGCGGCCACGTTAAATTAATGAAGCCTAATTAAGTGGGATGCTTCACCCTTACTCCAGTAAGGAAGAGTTGAAGCCTAATTTAAAGTCCTGTCTCATTAATCATGACCACAGTTTAGCAACATGTGTCAACCCCATCCTACTGAGATAAAGATAGTATTTATATTAATGCATTTGCGCATTTGAAGCAATACAAAACAAATTGCGAATGATGTGTTGACATAATATTAAAATGGCAAAATATATGACAACTGTTAATTAAAGTTAAACATGGCATTTTAGTTTTCAACATGTCCTTGTAGCGAATTTCACTGCGGCTAACCTCAGATGTTATCCGTCTCCAAGACCAGTTAAAATGGAGACATGAGGATTGTTCTAACCTACTCTCAAGAACCTGAGAAAACTTTATACACAATGTTCACATGTTTGGTGATTGTCCCACTGCTAAAGCTTACCGGTCGAATGGGAAATGGACGTTTTAACAACAATGATTGACATACTTACGTTTGGCGCACGGAGATGGTGTGCAAGGCACGCAACTGCCATTCGATGGGATTGTTGTTTTAAAATCGCACTCAATCACGCAAACAGTGTCCATTTTGAGAAAGGGTTCTACAATACGGAGCTACATTTAAGCAAAATCTTCACTCGTAATGCAGATATTGGCCGCTTTGGTTTAGGACTTAAAACACCAACTCAGAATTAGCAAGCGATGATTCAAATTCTGTCGGCAAATTCGGATTCTCTGACTTAGTTTTTTATGTCAATATCCCGGAATGTGTTTGCAAACATTTGTATCCATCTAGCATATAAATAAATGTAAACATTTCTTAATTGCTTAAAGTTAAGAAGCAAGAAGAGGAACGAGATGAGATCACTATGCTCAAAACTGCTACGAACGTGACATCCACAAGCACTTTGATGTTTTCATAGACAGTGGAGTGACTAATGATTTCACCAGCCTTAAATGTTAACATACTTTTACAACTTTAAATAGATTTAAATGCTGTTTAAAAAATCATAATGAAAATGCTTTATTTTTTAGATGTATCAAGCCAAACTAAAATTTATTGCAAGTTCGCGTACTCTCCCCACTTCGCGGTCACTATTTACAAGAACTTTTGTGTAAACATTTTTGACAATAATCTGCACAATGTGTACATAGATGGCAAGCGGCTAACATCATAGAATTTAAACGCGTTACAATATAAAAACCGTTCCCTAGTCACAATTGCGAAATAAGACACATGTAAATAACAACAACGCCAAATACCACAATAAAGTGCTGCTACGTCCTTTTCTGTCATGGTCTATCAAAATTAATAAAAGTAACAAGCTCGCGCAACACAATGTCAGGTTGGCACCATGGGTTAAGCGAGAATTAATGAAAAATGCAATTGGCTATGCCAAAAGTTATGGCTTCAATAATAATTCATGCATTTTGAATTTCCCTAGCTAGTATCAAAGTCGGTGTCTGATAAATATGTAAATATCAGACCTTAGTTAAATTTAAGATTATGTACGATTAAATGCTTGGCTCCACATACCAAATTTCATCCCAACAGGATCACTCTAATTAAAGGCGGCAAGTTGAAAATGAAAGTAAGTATCCTTCAATGTATTTCAGCTCTCAAGAATGTACGATTTATGATATTTCCGTGTTAATATAGCCTCACAATGAATTTTTATATGAAAAAAAGTTTTATTCAACAGTCCAGTCATATCTAGAACCGATTCAACAAACCAAAGCATATTTTTGTTTGCTGATGTTGTCTATTCTTTTATCTTGGATTTTTAGGAAGTCGGTTTTGATAAGTTGACGACTCTTTGGACAAAAGATGCCTTATTGTAAGGAACTTCGACACTATTAACAGATTATGCCTTAACCAAAAGACTGAAAACTTCAATGGACCTGCCGACTAATGTGGGGGGAAAATGGTGTCATTAAAGAAGCATACTTATAGCCAGGATGCTGAAGAGCATTTTGCTACTGCACATTTTTGGGAAAAAATGTCGACTGGCGATAGACAAAAACGCTTTTAGAATAACATAGCCGTACTAAATACGACTATACCATATTGCAAGAAAGGTTGGGCAGTTTTTTATGATTCAGTTTAAAAGAATGAAGTGGTTTAGCTCGATGATCTCGTGCAAACTGTTATAGTAATCCATAAAAATACCCAAGGATTTAGCAGTTAGTTGCGTCTAAGACCCTTAAACAGATTACATTTCAAACTTGGTTTGTTTTTGACGTGAAATACGTGAAAATTACCATGTAAAATTAATGAAATTTCAGTTCAAATTGTGCATTTAAATCCGTTTTTTGAAAAAAAGTACATCTTTTATGCAAGTCCAAGCTCATGTGAGCTTGTGCACATCTGTTGTTCTAACTTTATCAAAAGTAACCACCGCATACCTGCATTCCGAAAAAAATAGGATCACAACCAAGTTGCTACATATCTTAACGTTCTAGTTGAACAGGTATTTTTTTCGTAAAAAGAAATTAATTCAAGGAGAGGCAGAGGAAGCTAAATACAACAGTGAAACATAAATCACAATGTAAACCATTTTACTGCTGTTTAAAACTCCATGTGACGGCTCAGAGTGAAAAATATTCAATTTCAAAGACTAAAATTTAAAAAAATATTATATAGTCATGGATAAATATACAATTTGGTGTTGTTGCTGATCCTATACACATCACGGAAAATTTGACATCTGCTAATTTAACCTGCTTTTTTCAAAGTCAGCGCTTAAATCCATTCACAGGAAGACCAAGTAATATATTTGATCTATTCACAAATCGCCCGATTTTTTCTCACTTAATTACATCACTAACAACAGTACTTTTGACTAACATATTTTTAGCCAAATTTTTCAGCTTAGTATAATTCAGACATGATCAACTAAGTTGGAATAATATTGGTCAAATAGTAGAAGATTGTATGATAATTTGTAAGCAGGCAGATTGAGATCCACAAACGATCAATCTGCATTTACATTGCTGTATTGTTGTTATGGGTATTCTGGTCATGTTTATTTCACAGACAAATTTAGCGTCTGCGCAGCAAGTCTAGACATCTGTTTAAGACTTTGGTTTTTTTTAAGTTTAGAAAGGACCAATACTATTCTGTTCGTTTCTAAGTTTCCAGTTCGTACAAACAGCTCAAGATACAGTCAATTTTTCTGTTCCCCAAAAAGGAAGTCATTGCAATTTTCACAGACTGTCATGTTTTGCTGCGAGGTCTTTTTCTGACCAAAAGTTTTTATAGATAAATTGAGCTGGCTCGGTAGTTGAATAATCAAAGGGTTCAACGGGCTATCAGTGAAACCATATGCCACACAAAAGAATCTAGCAAGTTGTACATGGTCCAGATTAGTTGTCCGGCTAACTCAAAGCGTTAGCGCAAGATGCACGGAGTGGCCGTAGTTTCGTGTGATAACTGTAATGATTATGGCCTACCGGGAGTTGCACATGTTTTAGTAAAAATAACTTGTTGTAGACGATTTTAGTAATCACCTTCATGGGTGTGCTCTGTTACCACATTTACGACCAAAAGGCTATTGCAAGAATGTTGCTATTAATTGACACACCTTGTATAAGCCATCGCAAATGAGCACTTTTAAAAATTAAAAAAAAAGTGCAATGTGTGTGTTTCTCAAGAATGTTTTTTTTTTCAAATTTATGTACCAAAGCGTTTTACACCCAAAAAAGGATTCCACTTATTAGCATCACAATCAAGTGCATGTATTTTGTGCTTTGCCCGAGGCTCTGGGAACAAATTTGGAAGACGAAAGTTCATACCTTTGAAGCTACATTCGAATACATCTCCGAAACTCATGATGTATAACCAAAATGTGTGTTCAGGCACGAAAAAGTAACATCACATTTATTGATCACATAAGACCAGAGATTTTACTACCAGATGTACGCTTGCATAATCCAGTATGAATATACTTGATCTTGCTCTAGTTTTAGCAGACTGGAAAAAGTCCAAAGCCTTGCAAAAGAAACAGAAAAAAATTAGGGACTTGGTGTTTTCATAAGACAAAGCTGTAGCTGCAAAAATAAGTATGATAGTACATCAACTCAAAAGCAATAATCGATATAAAGACGCCAAATTTAGACACATTTTTGGAAGAACTCAAGTGATACGTATGTTATTTCAGGAGAAATGGGACCTACCTGGACAATTCTTCACGCAGATATCGTGAAGTTCATATTTAAAATCAGGATTGGGTTCTTGGCGGCTTGTGAAAGGGCTCACAAGGTGCTTCTGTGGGCAGGAGCTTGCACAAGTGTCACCGTTCCGCTTAGACCGACAGGCCTGCAGTTAAATTAGAGAAAAAAAACTGAACATATTAGTCTAGAAGACAAAATTTCTGGCGAACTTGTGCTTTGGATTTCTAGCATTCGTTTAGTGTTGAATTTTTAAGGGTAATTAAAATACTTATCTTTCTTTCTCGATCAAAGAAGTCTCTTTAAGGCTAAAGTAATGACAACTTTAAATACAACACCCCCTCAACCAAGTTGTTTCGATAAAACGCCTAATCACTTAAATTTAAAGTGCCCAGAAAGCAGTTTTAATGAAATTGTGCTGGACAGGATGAGTAGGACAGAAAGTGTGGAGCAAATCGGGAGCACTGGAAGCCTATGTCTAGCTTAGACTTTTTTGTCTGGGCATGCATTACCACGATAAAAATTGGCATTATATAAAGTGCAGGACAATTTGGCTTTATCTCAGCTTTTTTGACCATTCATATTGCAGTTTCACCATTAATCTTTTATCACTCAATAAGAAATACGTGGGACTTCTGTGTGAACCAATTCTCATGTCAGTTGCAGCCACTGAATTTAGTCAACCTTGCGTCTGTGAAAATTTTTACATGTCAGCTAATTTTGTATTTTCCTAATTTCATGCCAGGTAAGTCCAACTTGATGCGATGACTACTGAATGAGGAAACAAATTGTGGATTTTAGTGTTAGAGCTCGTCTATCTTCCCTAATTAAGAAAGCTAAGGATTATTAATTTGTCTACCAGCCCGTTCTGTAGGCTATGCACAATCACAGCATTTGAGAGACTCGCATCAAGGTTCTGTGGTCTGCATAAACACTTTCATTTGAGACTCGAAAATTTGATTGGTCAAGCATCATTGCTGTAAAGTTAAGACTTTCAACACCGACAAATTTTGCGCAAACTGCAAGCTCCTAATTACCAAATAAAAAAATATATTCTGGTTACAATATAGGTTATAGCTTTATCCCGTATTGCGCACAAAACTGTCAAAATAATTCTGCATGTTGATTAGGGTATCATAAGTTTGTTAGTTTACTTCATGAGGTACTAGATACCTTCGAATCTTACTCAATACCTCTGATAAAGCTTTTTGGAAGAAGAGGAGAAATAAAAAAAAACACTACAACTTATTTTACCCCTCCATCATTCTCCACATTGCAAACAAAATTCTGCACCCTCTGTTAAGTTACTAACCCCTTTCTCCATTTCAGCTTTTTGCCGTAATTTCGTGCTTAGTGTCGTGGGCACTTTCCGGTTTCGTTCAACTTGCTCGTGTGCCAGGAACATGGACATTAGTCCTACTGGTTCTGCCCCCACACATTTCAGTTACCGAGCTCTCGGAAAGATTCGGCTAAAAGTCACCCCACGCATTCTGCCTCCATTCTGCAAAACACACAAGGCAGATTGTTTACATACAGTGCGATGTGAATTTCTGCGGTTTGCATCAGTTTGCACAAAAAGCTCCAAAATACCTCAAACTGACTTGACCCATGCTTTCGGTAAATGCACCACTCAACTCTCAAAAAGAATTGGGTTTTACCACCTTTTAAGTAGATTCAAAAGCGGAAGCAGACAAATGGACAAAGTAAATACTTATGATTGAAGCCTTGGCTCGGACAGTTACTAGAGGCGAGTAATTTTGATTACACCATTGTGCGGCTAGACAATACACAGTTCCAATTTTTTTCTTAGTTGCCCTTTCCGATAGTGACACAAAAGGTGATTACGTGAAATTTTTTTAGCTCAATCGACGCTGTGAAGCAAGCAGCATATTTTAGGAAGTAGAGCCTGTAAATAAAGCTTTCACATTAAATATTCGTTGGATGATGCAGAATTATTGGGTGGGAAAGGTGACATAAAAAACCTTTGTAAATTAACAACAATGCCGACTTTTTTGAGTTTAGCCGACACAAAGGCATGGGTATATATAAATGAAGTCTAAGCATCCCAAAAACCGGATTCAGCAATAATTAGTTGTCACTAAAATACCGAAATCCCAATAAAGCATTTATTCGTCGAGTATCTTTAATAAGCAGCGTTTTATTTACCAAGGTAAAAACAAATCGTTGTTAGCCTGATGAAAAACGAATCATCATCCTCATGAACCACACTTTGTACTTCTATGGAATTTATATTTTAACAGACTGAACTCAAAGCAAGGAACTTTGAGTTTTTGACAGTGAAGCTTTATCCTCACACGAAGAAACCAGTTACTTTGACGACGATCGAGGATGTGGGATTGGGTTTTTTGACATCTAGCGTCAAATTACAGTGCCATCGATGTATTCATGCAGTCGCCGAATATAACTAAAGAGATTTATATAAAATATCTTTATTTAAATGTAAATACCAAGTTCCAGAGAGCTAATGTTTGACAGGATTGGGAACGGTATGCAGTCAACAAGGTGTGCAAGTATTTTGATCGAGACTGAAAAAGATTTACCGACACAAAAGGTTAACGAATAACACATCAGAGATATCCGACGCAGGTGACTGCTGAATACGTGCTGACTTGGTTGGAATGTCCTGTTTTCAGAATTATTTCGACTTGTTTCAGGGCCAAAGATGATTCCACCACCAGGGCTAATTAATTACACGATTAACTTTTGTTTTTGCTTCTGACAAAATTTGAAGGAAAATAACCTATTGACGAGTTTTATCACCAAAGGATTTTGCCCCCAAATTAAAAAAAACGACATAAAAGCACACGTAAATCTTGGTGCTTTGAAAGTCTGCTGATTGTCATACCAAAAATACGTTGTTGGTACGACTCATAAATATCAGACACCTTATTTGACAATTCTGAGAGCTATTTTTATCAAAAAAACACACATAATCAAATCAAGCACAACAATCAGGTTTGACGGGGCGCACATTTCGGACAATTTTTAAAAACGTGATATACCCTATGTTGATTTTAAAATACACTAACAAAATAAAAGTAGAACTAAGAAATTGACATTTAAAAATCCCTTATTGCATGTCAGAAAATCAAAGTGTGAGGCGACCAAAAACCTTTTTGGCAAACAAGCCACCCAAGGTGTTCCGGACATAAACTTAGATCTACCCCGGTAATTAAAATTAATTCGTTCTAACAGAAGATGTTTTTTTTAAATAATACGACGCTTTTATGCAGTTTTGTGTATTTATGAAGAAAGAAAACCCATACGAATATTCAATGATTTGATTTATGAATTATTGACTCAATTTCTCATTTAAAATGACCACTGCAAGCTAGTTGATATGTCTACGCCTAATAAAGTTCAGGTATGATAGAACACTTAGGCCCACATTTAAGAACTCAGAAAAGGCACTTGGATTACTTTTTCAAGCTTCGTTGACCTTCGACCCACAACTTCAAATCAGGTAACTATTTTGTGGTTAGGAATATCCATTGTAGGTCAATTCAAAGTTTCACTAACTCCTAACGCTGCTCTCAGCACAAATTTAATCAATTTTCAGAGGATTATCAGTAAATTTCACAGCAGTTGTTTTGATATCAAGCATTTTACATAGCTTTTAACAAATGATTAGGTTATAAGAACGACGTACGTGGAAGAGAAAATGAAACCAAAGATTCGCAAAACCAGTGAGCAACATTTCCTGCATCAGGACGAGTTATGTATACGCCTGCCTTTTAAATAGCGTTGCAGAGAAAACCATGGAGACAAGTTTCTTTAAAAACCCTTTAATTCTGAGCATATATTAAAATGGATTTCATTTCAAAATAAGCACCCAGTGCCCAAAAATGCCATTAGTTCGTGGTTTTAAAGTACAGTGGAATGTGATTCGATCGGTAGGTAAAACATATATTTTAGAATTCTTTCAAAACATGGCCCTCTGAATAATACGAATATGTTTAACTAACCAGGTCTTGGAGAGCAACGCATTACTGAATGAACGCCTAAAATATGTCTGGAAGTATTCAGTTAATATTTAGTTGCACAGTTGTAACATGGCTAATTACTTGAAGGTTATATGTCCTAATCACATTCACATCTTTAAGTGAATCAACGAATACACATTTCCAAGCTAACACTGAAGAGGTCCACGATAACATGAAGACGGCAAAATGCCCTAGCGAGAAATCTCATCTAGGGTATCAGGCGCACACATTAAACTGAATGAAACATCTACGGTCTATTCATAATAAAATTAGCCTCCTTAATATTTTGCTATCCTCTTGTGGTGCAATAACACTTTTTAAGCAATCATTAATTTTTCTGAAACATTAGCTCACCAATTGAACCCTTTGGTCTGACTGTGTTGGATACACATTTTTAGTTGATACAACGCAACAAATCATAGTATACCCTTACGAATTAAGATAATTTTGATCAGTTATATGCAAATCAGATCCGATTCACAGGCAAACACATTCCTTCTACACACCACAACATCGAGGGCTTTAATTTATAAAAAAAATTAGTTTAGAGATATTAAACTTAATTACTGGTAATGATTCCCGTCAGAGTCCTTCATTATCATCATTAACATCACCACCATAGTCTCACAGAGAAAGTGCCGTGTTAATTTGTTCTGAAGCAGAAGCAGCTGCGCTGTCAGTCAATTGACCAAACTTTTCGTGGCTTAATTGCAGCAGTGAAGTGAGCCGATTCGTGCTAATGCGAAATCGGTCATCTGCTCCCGGGCACCCAAGTTCGGTCACTTGATGGTAGCCTGGGACATCAAATAGAACCTGAATGCATTCTCCATAAAACTGAATTTTAATCGCAATTTTCCCCACTGGAGTAGAACTGCCACATCGAGTCAAAATATCTTTCTGTGAAGTCTTATATCTAAGCTAAAAATTTCTCCTGGAATATTTTTTGACGCAATAAATCAAACAGCAGCCGATTTTTGGTCTGCTCAGAAATTTAACAACGCCTCATTTGTCTTAAAATGCCTTCTTATATTTTAGTTGAAGTGTAAAATTCTCAAAGATAATTCAAATCCATATTTAATGCAGTGTTGTAAATAAATGTTTGACACTGTCTTCTGTGTTTTGTGACATATCAAGGTAGGAAAACGTGAAAAAAATTAATAAAAGGTAAAGAAAACCATTTGCGTACCGAAGGCATTAAAAAATAACAGTCCCAGTATCCATGTATACGATTCACAACAAATACTTTAGTCGCATTAACGCAAAATCCTAAATTTAAAACCATTAAATTAATGACATTCAAGCCAAAGTAAAGTAAATAATTTTTTTGACAAAAAATTAATGCATCTTTATGATGGTAAGGCACCATATTTGGCAAAAGAAATTTCTTGTTATTTTGCGGCTGTGGTGAGGGATAAGTCATTTCGTTGCTGACTTCACACAAACAGATGTAAGTACACATTGAAAGAGCAACGTGCACGAATCATGGAGGTCTATGGAGGAGAATTAACGCTGAATAATCATCCACAACAGTTTTGAGATAACTAAAGCTAAAAATTGTCATTTAACGTTTTGTTGAAGCGTACAAAGAGGTTATAGAGACATTATTCAGTCCCCATTATTTAGCTTGTAATTAGAACACTTTTAACAAAAGCTACTGGACATTTCTGCACCTCTAAAGTCCCATTAACGGCTTTAGGGTAACGGTTGACTGTGCGTTACACGTTTGTTTAACCACTGGCTTGTTTTTAAAGACTTTTAACTGGATGAGCGCAAACTGACAACATGCATAACTACGTCAAAACAAACCAAATTTACGTGGCTGAACAGGGCCCTTAAAATCACGTTTGTATATGCTAATCAAATTACGACTATCCACTGTTTGACTTACATTTTATGACATTCTTTCGCTGAGTACAGCTAGACATGCTCTGAAGTGGTTAATGATTTAGTTACCTAAGGTGTCTTAAGAGAAAAAAACGGCTGGATTGCTGGCTACGATAAATTTATCATTGGTTATTATGTTAACATTTAAGTCTCAGTTAATTTCGTGAGAGAATCCAGTCAGTTGTAATGTGGTCGTTTTAAAATCCCTAGGAGGCGTTTGGTAAAAAACTTTGTGCAGCACACCAGAAATCATAAATGCAGAAAATTTTTGAAAGTCCGAAGCTATAATATTCCAACATCGATGAGCTAAACCCAAAGGAACTAGATCCACAAAACATTTGCATCGTGGCCTGAGGAAATGGACACGTTTTCACAAAACTATAAAGGTAATTGGGAAGCGATCAGTTACATAAAAAGAGCGGAATATATAAACGCTAGTGTTGTGAAACTTGCCTGAAATTAGGACCGAAAGAGTAGTATGAAAAAGAACGTACCCAACAATTCGATGTATTGCCGTAGCAACCACCGATGCAGGCATCGTCGCACTTTAATTGGGGATAGTCACTGTCCAATCGACAATATTTTGATGGGTCAGATCTGCACTTGGAACCTTAAAAAGCAAAAAAGGGGGTTAAGGAGGGTAATGTTAAAGATACTTAAATTTAAAGAATGACCTAAAGTCTCTTTCATGCAAATGAGTCGGAATAATCAATGTTGAAAAAATTTCGTCTATAAAACGGAGTGGCTTAAACCATACGCCTCTAACCGTGAAGTGCGATAGGCGGTCTAACACCTGGTGTGGGACGACCGCAGCAATAAAAAAAAGACTCGTCAACACATAAACTCGGTTACTAAAATTGGCCTGGCTGGATACAAGTCGTTTGATTTAACACGAAAACTCGATTTTCGTTACTACGATGTATACCAATACTATGCAAGCTGAACAGTCCCACAATACTCGAAAATCAACAAATTCATTAATATTTTTAATTTGGTCTTACTAGACTTGCCACATGACCAAAACTGATCAATTTTTTTCCCTTACTATATTTGACACTCTGTGCGAAAAAACCATTACGAATTTCTTAACAATCACTTTGTAATAATTTTTTTTTGCTTGATTGATCATCGGATAAGACGCCAATTGAATAACCAGCCCAATTCCTAGTTTACTTTTTTCTTAAAAAATGTTTTAGTGATACAAAGGCACTATATAGGAGATGAAGTAAGCAGAGGCTGTTTATGGTGCGGAAAGTTAACAGTACGTGATCACGTTAACAAATAATTCACTCCGAACTCCCACCCGTTTTTCGCCTTTTATGCTTCTTCTACGTCTGTGATATTTTAAGCAATGAAATGTATCGGGTAAGTATGTTTATTATTTATAACGCTATAATGGGGTCTCATTCAATGTACATTCATCCAGCTCGATTTCACTAGCGCCTGTAATCCGAGTGACACATTAAACCGATTTGAGCTCGTAAAAGAAGCATCAAGTGAATTTTATTGAATAATAGCACGCTGTTGTCGCAACTGCTTACAATGCGATTTGAGCAAAGTTATAGAAATACTTCAGGTAGATGTTTGCATATTTTAAATTGTAACTCATACTGAATCCCGATTTTTATTTGTTTGATTTATTTTTTTCGATTGATTGCTGTATCTGACCGTTAATCAGTCTACGTACCGTTTCGTACTATTACTGCAAAGATCAAAACGAATTCGTCATTGAAGGTCTTAGTAATTACTGACCGAATCTCAAGTAGGTTTTATGCTGTGAAAAAATCCACCTGCAAAGACATTACTAAAGATATTGCTACACTTTGTCATTTAAATGTGTGAGGCCACGAACACGGGGAGGCAATTGTTACTGCATAAACTGGAACCTAATACATAATAGAACGGAAAGCCGTCTTAAGTGTTAAACTATAGGACTTCCTGTAGGTTACCGAACTAAAACACGAAGATTAATAGCTCGCAAACTTTCCAATACTGCTGAGTTGCCACCGGAAGTAATTAAAGAAAGAACGATCCTTTCGATTTTTTTGCATTAACAGGCTTTTCTTTACCCTCAAATTGAGTTGGTGAAATTCGAAGTCACTCGTGTATGTTGTACTATGGCTTGGACTTTTTGAAAAAAGATCTAAGAAGTTCCGAAGTTTTCATTTCTCAGAGAAATTTTAACTAATTTTGCCGAAAATTAACCAGTGCTAGTAAAACTATACAAAAAATATTGGTGCATGATTACGGTCTTTGGATATCTAATGAAATTATGAAACGTTTAATACTTCACACCTGAATTTTATACGTTGATGTAAATCAAGATTAACATTAAACAATTCCTAGATTCTCAAATACCAACTCTCTGTATTTGACGTTTTTGCCCAGATCAAAACGGTAAGACCTTTGTTGCAAAAAAACGCATTTAAGGATGACAATACTGCTTTTGTTATTAACAAGCTCGCGCGCAGAATGCCAATTAATCAATGACTGTGACCAGTTACCTAGTGAGAAGAGAATTGGTTGTGCCAATAAGCACATTGATGGCAAAACCAACAATAATCAATTAATCAAAAACACAACCCAATTCCTACCGACTGGCTAAGGCCAACTTACTTCAACATGGAAAATAACCCTTCACAGTCTACGAATCAGGAAGGAAAAAACTTCGCTTGGTGATGGAAGGAGTAGTCGATTATTAGCTTCCAGCTTTACCTACTACGAATCGGTTTGTAGGGGTTGGTGTTGCTCACTGACTGTTACCCGTGCATTATTTTGTATATAACTATCCACACAAAACACGAGACAACTTTGCATAGTATTTGAATACATGGATTTTTTATAATATCGTGCGTGAGATGTAAGTAGCCACGTAATTTCTCAAGTTCACCCGGAATTGTATGTGACAAGGGTCACCTTAATCAGTCCACCCTAACAGAGCTAAAAATTATTTTTTTTATTAAAACGTTGTTAGCCAATTCAGTTACATTATGCTTAAAGTAAATAACTCTGAAAAGGGAATATTATTTTTAAATTCTATTGTAGTACCTTTAAATGGGATGACCAGAACTGTTTGGACATTTTGAAACAATGTTCAGATAGACAATGCGATTTTTATTTTTTCGGCATGCACAGAATTTTTAGCAATGCGCTTAATCCTCCACCTTTACCACTGATAATATTCTCACACGAATCTCCTCGCAAAGAAGATTGACCTAGTTTCATATAATAGCATCAATTTAACTTACCTACAGAGAGGTGTAATCAGTTGCTACTATATATATATCAAATTGAGGAGATATTAACACAATGGTTAATATGTCATATTAATGTTTCAGTTCTGGCTTACCTAGACATTTTTTATTCTATTGTCGGGACATTTTGGAAGTGACCATTAACTCATTTTTAGTGCCATTAAGTGTCTGCAAGGTATTGATTAGAGGATGGAAACAATCCCAATGCCCCTCTTGTTATCATTTTACATTAAATTTATCAGGCGCAATAAGTCTTTGTTCCCAAAATGTAGTAGGATAGTGCTTACCCTAACTTAAAAACTTTAAAATGATTATATTCTGCTGCTTCGGTTGTACAATTCACGCACCTTAGGAATGTCCTGCTTGAGTGATAAGTCTTCATTGGTTCTAAGTAATGTAGTATCTAAACATAACTTGTAACCGACTATCGTTCAAAAGCACGCATTTCACTTGAGATTAGGGTAGCAAACCAGTACTAGGGAAGTCTGTAGAAGTTACTTACGAAGTTGACACTGATCCTTGTCCGGCCCCCAGCAGTAGGAGTTATTGTCAGGTCCCAGGCATGCATTGCTGCATTTAATTTCGTCTATGTGGAAAATGCAAAAACTACTTCTTAGAAAATAAATTAACAAGGACGTTTGAGAATGCATGACTTCTTCGAATGTGCTAATAATGTCAATGTAAGAGCGTTCGTTCGCGATTTGTTAACGACATTAGAATTTCACTTCATCTGATTTCATGCATGCAGGCAAAGCATACGTGGCTTCAGATACTTTAGTGCATGTTGATGGTTGAAAAGGACGATGCAACTGTCTCTTTACAAAATTGGGGTCCTTTAGAGACGTGTGATTTATCTTAAAATCCTAAAGCGTTTTGTAGAAGTGGCAAATAAGTAAGTCTGGAGCTAAAAAAATACAGCAGTCACTCAAGGTAAGGCAAGATATAATTAACGGAAGAAGTGACTTAGGAATATATGGAGCATCAAAAAGATGGCACAGACCGCTTTTAAAAGTCATTTCATGTGAAGTAAATGTTGAAATAGTCATATAAACGCAAGAATCTTAAAATATTGAGAGCTTTAAGACAATTTATTTAAGCTGGCATTAAGTGCCTCAGAGAATAAAATTCTGAGCAATTTCAGGATTGTTTGTTTAAAGAAACTATTTGGATATGAAGTGCTAGAGTGGCATTTACCGTTAAAAAAATAATGCGGAACAATGCTGTCTGATGTATCCTATTATTACCACTGCAGTGCGTCATGTAAGATAAGGGCACAAATAAGGATACCATAAATGTCAGTGAGAACAGCCTGAATGCTAAATTTTAAATTCTAGATTACTCAATAAAATCATGGAATATGATAAAATTATCGGTACAATGAAAACATTTTGCTTAAGTCAGCAGAGAACCTGCATAAAATTTGGCAAGGTGGAGAACCATACCACAAGAGTGCAGATATCCTTTGAAATTTAGCACACGAAAAAACAGCCAGGAAAGATCAGATGTGCTGACTAATGGAAAAGCCGCACTATAACATGACTACAGAGGTGGAAGTAGGGAAGCAGAACTAGTGGTTTAACTTTCAACACAAAATAATACGGCGTTTCTAGGAGGAATGTTTTGCGTATCTCATCAAAGTAAATTTCAAAGCTCAAGTAAAGGCCAAGGAAGTCCTTAGTGTCTAGTTTGGTTCCAAATGTTGTAGTGCAAACATGCAGAATATCGACAAAAAGGGTCGCAATGCTGGAACAAAAGCAGGTGTCAAAATAACCTTGACCTGATAAGCTTTGGCAATAAGCTGGACTTTGAAGGCGAACTATTGGAAGCCTCTGCGCAATAAGGAGAGAATAGAAGGGGTTAAAATGAATTTTGTTGACTCGGGTGGGGAGATCTGTTCTATAATGAACCTTTTTTAACAATCAAATGAAATTAAAATCAGTGAGGCATAAACGCGCAATTTTATTAGAAAAAAACTGTGATATTACCTTCCTTCTGCAATAAATCAAAAGAAGCATTGTTCTTATAAACATTTTAGATTAGGGTGCCATGGTTGTTCATAATTCTGCCTTCATGATTATCAACGAAAACACCACTCACGAGGTGCGAACAAGGTGTTGCAAACACTGCCTTATCTGACTTCGAGCCTCAGTGGAGACAAATGCTCCTCGTCAGTACCTGAGATGCTGGGAAAACTAAAACTTCTGAGTTAAATGAAAGCCAAACAGTTGGATACATCTGGCAATTTTAGAACATTCATTTATCATTCTTCGAATACTTTCAGACCGATTCCAGTGTGCTCACGAAATAACCTGCTATTCTTTTAGGCAAACTTGTACCCTGTGCTAAAACACCCTGGAGTGTGAAACAATAACCACCGTCTCACAATTGCACAGTAATTTCAGACAATGCTGGCATGCTGTCAATAGGTCGTCATGAGAGTAACCTAGTTTGAAAGCTTTCACCACAGTATACGAATGCAAGTGCATGTGCTCTAGGTATAGGCACGTGCAGTTTGGCCACCAAGTCGTGTCGGTGCAAGCTTGAAGCGACGGAACCAGCGTGACGTTAATCAACCACAGCCACCCCTCTCTAGGCGAAACCAGCCAATCGCATTAAAGTGTTATCGTGATCACGTGCCTAGTAAGAGTTGGTGCCGTAGCTGAAACAGTGCTCACTCACGTGTTTGCCTGGAGGTCTGCGTTTACTTTGACAGTGTGAGGCCTATACTCCCCCGTCAACACATCCAATTACTCATAAGCATGTGCAGTTTCACCTGGACCCCCGTCCCTGGCCAAACGACGCTATCACAATTCATTTATTCATGCACCTAGGTTGTGACTGTGGCCTTCGCGTGCTGTCAAGCCCGGATAAAAAAAGTTGAGTTTAACAAACTCTTTGTTTGGTAAATCTTCCAGTACTCAATCCAAAGTCAGATATATAAAGAGGGCGCTTATTGCGGTTGTTACATTATTCCCACATCAGCTAATAATGAAGTTCATTTGTCTGACACCACACACACCGATGGGCCCTTATGTTTGCGCAGAACGAAGACACATTTTAAATATCACCGAGAATTTGTTTTCTGCGACTTCAAAACAGCCCAGAAGTCAAGAGGTCTGCTTTCCGCAAAACGTCCATTTGCAGTCCTAATGCGAGAATTCCCGTTTAAAATTCTTTGTTCTAGCACCATGCCTTTCTTATTGCCATGCGCAGTACTTGGATTTAAATATAAAATTTCGCAAGTAATTCGGTGACATAATTTCCCTCAATGATGTCAGTAAATTCGCCTAGGATTCTGTTTGCCCATGTCACCATTCACTTGACATTTCATCTAACAGCACAGTCGCCTACTTCAATGCTGCAATGAATGCCTAAAAATAGTCCAATTATCGTGATAAAACACTCTCCGTACTGATTCTCCCGTAAGCCTAACTCGCTCATATCACCTTAAAAGAGGTATATCAAAAATATACATTGGAATTGACTTGGTATAATAATGATAAGAACGGAGAAAATGCTTTGAGGAAAGGAGACGTGCTGGGAAGATCGCAAATTATACTTGAGCACTTTACTTGAGTTTTAGGAGAGGACAATTGTTTGAAATCTCAAATTTCCTAAGAAAACTTAAGGCAAAAGTATGGAAGACATTTTAGATAGTGAGGTCTTCTTGAGTTTTGAAATACTGCAGTAGTCATGAGGTGGTAGAAACAAAACTCAATTCAAATGCAGACTGTTTTAATGCTCTTTCGGTGCCGCGTTAAGGTCATTTGTAAAAGAACTGAAGCCGTCAACGAATCGCCGTGTTTTATGTAATGGTGCCACAGATTTTTCAAATAAAATGGATCGGCAAAAACTTGTACAATTGAGGACTCTGTGTAGCATGCATGCATGTGAGAGTTCCTCAAAGAAGTGTCTGTGGATGTTTACTGGGGCCACGAACCGTGTCTATTGGCTCCTATGCGTTAGTCACAACCGACAAGCAAACTTGGATGTATTTGACGCATGACCAGAGAAATCATGTGAAGGAAAATCAAGTCCATTTTGTGAATCAATTAGTTGAGTAAAAACGCTTGCAGCGCATGTCTTGCTAAAGAAATCAAAATGCATTGAAAAATTTGAGTAATATTTTATATCAGAAATACCTCAACTCGTAGACTGCGTAGCACAACCTCTACATCTAGGAAGGCACCAAGATATGCCTCCTCTTTGAATGCTCCCATTTAAATGTGTTTTTAACGCTACACACACGGATTGGGGAAGAAACATTACCATAAACAGAATGATTCTATATGTGGTTATGTAAAAGTCCAAATATGAACACGCGCATATCGCGAATGTCACGCAAAAGTGTGGAATGTCTTCAATCGTGTGCGCGATTCCAACGAATTAATCCTCATTGGATCTAACATTTGCATATATTAACTCCTGCGCCACGCCACATTCAGTGGTCCTAATTTACATTCTAAAAGGGCAAATCAGCCAAAAATGTATAGGGACCAAATTAAGCAAATTAGTGAATGCATTTCATATTAGTTTGAAACATTCAGTGATCTAGCCATGATTACATAATTGAACGTGGACACTATAATATCTCATCCGTGGTTTACCAGCAGAAGTAGATTGAAGCCGGAAATAAGGTTAAAGAAGCGTTATTTTATTAGTTCTGACTAATTTTCATTGGTACCTCGCCACACCTACCAGGCGTTAATGGCCAGTGATCATTTTTCCTAGCACAGGAAGTGGAGGTATGCTAAATGGCATATTACCGATTCATAATTTTGCGAAATTTTCACGAATTTCTCATTATGAGAATTCTGAGCTAGGCGAAAATAAAAGTAATAAAAAAGGAAGTACGTAGGTGACGCTAACCCAAACAGCTTAAATTATAACGGCGAACGTCTCATTACTTAACTTTTGAACACTTGTTGAGACAGCTACCCTAGCTGTCGCAATTGTTTATCTAACAATTCTGAAATGCGACAGAGCTAAACACTATATTAAGTGGAATGAATGGATAAATTTAAATAGCCCAAGGAATCTAAATTTGTAACATTAAATTTAATCAAATACCCATAATGTGTTTCCTTTGAGCCACAAAATTATGTTGAAATATTCCTTCTTGGTCCTATTGAGTCACAACAGCAGGGCACGTCGTAAGACGTTGAAAGCAAATGTTGATGTGCATGTGTGTGTATAGATCTTAAACGGAGGAACGTACACTATGTATCATTGCAGCGGAAAAGCACGCAATACCTTTCAAACGTAATACCTTTCAACGTAATAACTAATGGGCTTTTTTTACATTGAGTAAAAATGCAAAATGTAGGTTGCCCACATAGGTATTAATAAGGCAACACGGCACGATTGTCGAAATTCGGAAAAGCTTAATTTGAAAAATTGTCAAATGAAACTATAGATATATGGGGTTAAAAGGAGAGAAAATAATTGATATCGAAAATTCCCCATTGTGCGCACTGTGCCGATAAAAAATGATGGGTGATCACTGGAACAGGTGATAAAAAATCAGAAAATTGCAAATGCAAAGTGGGATGCAAAACATTACTGAAATTGAGATGAGCAACAAGGTGCGTTTTCGTGTACAACACTTGCGTTCAAAACTGTTACAAACCCTAAAGAGGAAATTGCCCATAGAATATTAAATACACACACGGAGTAAAATCAGACTAATTAAGCATCCCCTCCACGATGCTACCTGCGCGAACATTTGACAGCTGGCACCTAGGGTCACAGTGTTGCAGATGAAATGCGTTTTGAGGGAACATACGCCACGGAGCCAAACCACTGTTGTAAAAATCCACAACGTGAGTTTTAAAGCACCAAGTGTTAACGCCAAGCATGCACCCGCAGTGAAAAAACACCGGTGCTTTCGAAGTTGATAACGAGGGTGCCAAGTGGGGCATGGGAAATGTAAATGGCCTTTAATCGTTGCGACGTGCGGCCTTCAGTTGGGTCACGTGTTCACCAACGAATTTCCATGCTTCGTGTAACCGGCACTGAGGTTAAAACAGGCTGTCGCCTTGGTAATGACGTGAGTGCTGAACAAGCATTGAAAAAGTGTAGGTGCGCATTAAGGAACACTCAGTCTGTAAAAAATGTAAATTATGGTGCATAGCTTAAATTCAATGCAAATCAGGTAGTTCTTGGAATTATGCTGTAACGCTTTTAAGATTCGTATTTCCTTCTGTAGTAAAGGTTGTGCGCCACTTGCGGTAATTTGTCAGACAGCGAAAATATGACAGGTGACCATGACGGAATTTCGAGAGCAAGTAAATTGGCAAAAATATCCGTCATGCCTCGGTCCATGACGAGCAGAATATAATTCGAAGCTGAGTTCGATTCATAGAAAAATATTTGCATGTGGAGAAAAATGATTCGTCTTTCGTCCATTTAGTAAAAACATAGACAAAGTCTTCGAATTTGGATGTCGTGATGAGTGACAAACACTTAGCTAGTTACTCGAACCGACTCTGTACTCCTTACAGGACAGGATGCTTGGCACAAATTCGGAACCAAACGAAAAAAAAACAAAAATACAGGGTCATTTCCACAAGCGATATTGACAAAACGCTGGTATTGTCAATTACATTACAAAACAACTAAATGGAGCTGAAAATTGCTTGCCTGCTTGCTTGAGAGTCAAGGAATTTGTCATCATGATTTTCCAAACGCGCTGCATGTTCTGTGTTTTTTTAAAATGCACGTTTACTTCACAATTTGGGGGTTTTAAGCAAAAAATCTGAGAGCAATAACAGTTGAGGCGAAGAATATTTTCAGCAGAATAACTTCGTTAGGCATTTTATCGGTGAACTTTTCACAGTTTTGGGAAAAAAAAAGAACTGCTGGAATTGATCAAATAAGCTCTTGAAGACTTCCTGGGAACTAAATTGATGATTCATCAATCAAACAATCGTTGCAATAGTAAAGTGGAACAAATAAGCCTTAGGAAATAAATAAATCAATCAAAATCATTCCAAAACTTATAAAGCTCCACTTGAAACTATCCTTTACTGTCCAAGCTCAAGGAAAATGAATGACATGGAAATGCCGTTAGTTCTCACCCAGACAGATGAATCTGGAGGGAGTTGAATGGGAAGGTGTCGAATCTAATTGAGTAGTGTTCAGTAAAGGGATCATTAAAAAAATCAATTCAGTGATTCCGCATAAAATTTTTAAAAAAATATTTATCCCTGACTTTAATAGGTTTCTTTGAAATCGTTTCGTTTGCGACAGCTAAATTGAATCGGGACCTTTGCCAAGATGTCAAACTATGTTTAATGTACTGGCTTCAAGGTCAGATATATTTACACTTTAATGTACTTTACCAATAAATAGGGTGCAGACTAGAAAGTTTTACCTCCACTAGATTTCTATTCACGAGGACAATGCAATTAGAGATGAGGAGTAACAAAAAGGGATGCAATAAAACTGAAGAAAAATTCCACCATTATACTAAAACAAGAGTAATTGACAATGAATAGGCAACATCTTCTGATTTTCGGTGACACTCTGGTGTTAGTGAAATAATTTATTAATCTGAGGGAAATGAAGTGACATTAGGGGTGGGGGCAACTGCATTTTTAACTTTCTTACTTGGTATCACAGCTCCTGAAATGTCAATCGATGGGGGTAACAGAGTTGCAGCACATGGCCACACTGTGCCCTTTTAAAAACTAATCTCTTGTCCACACTCATTGGTGGGTACTATTAAATCGGAGTGACATTTTTGAAGTGGATTAATGTATGTAACTTTCCACGCCATGACCTTGGTTAAAATTAGCACCACCGTTTTAGATTTATGTTATTTCAGATGGATAAAATAATGGTGGTATTAACAGATGAAATCAACTTCATGTTAAGTTGCATTTGAGAGCCAAACGGCTAGTACGAATACTTAAAAATTGGTCCTAAAATGGTATAGCAGAAGGGATTCGCAAAGCACAAGCCAAATTCTGAATTCTTGGAATCAAAGCGCGCATGCAAGTGTTACAGGAGTTTATTTCAGTGTGCTTGCAATCATTAGAGCAATCGAACTACTTGAATGAGTCAATCACAGAGCTGCCGAATGTACACAACCAAAGAAGATTGCGTTCAAACCAGCCATAACCGAAAGTGCTCAAAGAAGAGAAAAGCAGGCAAACTTACGACGCAACAGCAGGTTAGTATCTGTGAGTGGTATCAACACGTGAGAAGACAAAAGTCAAAAGCGCAAGAATGCAAACACAACGGCGGGAAAGCGCAACAAACGATGAAGCACGTACCGTAGTCGCATCCGGACTGCGAAATAAGCTTCTCCCTAGGAACACGCAGTCGCGCTTGATGTTCCCGATCGACAAAGAGCTCCAGAACTTCAATTGTGTATGCAAAGTGGCAAAGCAGAGGGTTATCCCAGGCTATAATGTTGTGTTCTTGGATGACTAAGGAATGAAAAAGCATGATACAACGTTTCTGTCGACCTTCTTACTTCTAAAAACAATAAAGGTTAGTGACTTTAACATATACCTACTCTGCCTAAGCATTTAATTGCCAACTACTTTTACTTATCAGAGCGCAAGTTCACCGCGTCAAATATTACACCAAAGTGGCTAAAAGTGGTTATAAGTGAAAAGACTCGATTTAACTGACGCTCCTGTATCTACGCGAGGTAAGGAATAATGGAAAGACCTAGGTATATTTTTTTAATCCAATGGTTTTTAAGTAAACCATCAGTGGCTCTCCAATGTCGCACATTTATGACTAATTAAATGTTTTACAAGATTTTTTTCGGAAGCAGTATTGAGATTTGTTTGAATACGATTATATGAAACGATATTTGTCTATGGATTCGACCGCTATCATCTGCTTCTTAAAAATGATGAAACCGTGAAAGAAGTCGCTTCATTCACCTCCATTGAACAAATTGGTCACCAGTCCTTAATAGCAGTCGACAGCAAGGAAGGCAACCTTTTGAATACTCCATTTTGATCCCTAGCTGGTCAGCTGTCAGTGTATAGGCTCGATAGTAGTGATTTTTGCCATGAATTTAAAATAAGGGCGACAGTAGCCATGACTAAACCAAGTGTACAGTCTGACCTTACGTTCAAATGCTAGAAACTGAACAATGCTGGTATGCAACAGTTAGTAGGTATTGGTATTTTATTGTTAGCGTCTCCAAAAAATGTGTATCCATTTGTGTTTTGAATGATTCTGCATGATTTTCATTAAAAGGACTATACTGTAAAGTTGTAGAAACCAGAACACCCAAACATTAGGTTTTAATAATATGAATCATTGGTTATTTAACCGGAATACTAAGCGTTCCCGTACAGCTGACATTAAATGTCTGGAATAAACTTTTATTGAGCCTGTGTAACAAAATCCACTTTAAAAATGCATCGTTATCTATAATAAATTGTAAACCTTGAATTTTAAATAACTTAAACAGAACTAAGAGAACTATAGGAACCGTCTAAACCCGTTCACCAATTCACGAGAAGCATATGGTTCGGTAGGTGTGCTATTACCTACGTTTGATCAAGCAATAAGGGTGTATACTCGTGCATTCATCACTCGACTAATGCCAATGGCATCTTGAACAAAATATCCCGTTCTAAAGTAGTTACTAAATACGTCGAAACGTATATTCTAAATGGGCGTGCAGCAGTTGCATCAGCCCCTGTGATGCACAGACCAATGTGCGCTTGTGCATGTGTGCACAACAGAGAAGTTGGCGAAAGCTTGGCTCTCGCGTGCTAGCACAAACACATGGAGGAACACGTGTGCCTCTATCATGCCAATCTGAAATTTTCGACTAGACAGGCGTGAACATAGGTACCAACGCCGTTAGAGTAGGGGAGTGATCTCTTTTTTGAAGCGTCCAGGTGTTGACGACTCCTAAACGCTCGCGATGCTTGTAAAAGGACTTATTTTTTCCGCACTGCTTTCACTAGGGCAGTTTTTTTATTTTAAAGTTAAGCATGGAGATTCTCTCCTAAAATTAGTCGGCAAATGCGCACAATACTGGAAAACGCCGTATTACGTTTACAGTACACGCCAAAATGCTTGTTTGTCAACAGCCATTATAATATTAGATTACGTCATGCGCTGTCTTGGAGTTGTAAAAACAACAAAATACTAGTATTTTTAGGATTGCAGTATGCCAACTATTAGAAGCAAGTTCACCAGATTCAATCAGCTAGTAAGCCTCACTGTTATTACCAAAATAAATAATGTTTGAGATTGGGCATGGCCGTGTAGCAATGGATAAAATCAGCAGCATCCTACTTTGAAAATAATCTTTTGGGTAGCCAGAAAAAGCATTTTACATAGGAAAATGAGTAAATTTTGAGTTTTAAATATTTTGTTGCAAGAATAAGACTTGACCAATGGTTTAAGGATATTCGTCACATATAAAACCTCAATGTTCGATAATCAAACTGAGTGTTCTCAGGAGTAAAAGCTTATTTGGGAAAAATTTTATAAAGTAAACGATGTAAAACGATTTTGGAAACAGATTATTACGCTCGAAAACTAAAAGGTTTATAAACTTGGCAAATGACGTTAAACGTATAACATGGAGATATGAGTTAATAAAATATCGGTCCCAAAAGCAACTATTTTATAACTTGTATTGCTATTTATGTTTATTTAGTATAACAACCATGAGAAAACTCATGACTGTGGAGTAGTCAAAGCATTTATAAGAGTATCGAAAATGATAATACCATTGTACGATTAGCGCAGCAAAGAAACTCTACATATTTCTTTAAGATATTTAGTCTGAAACATAATATCAGTTAGTATCAGTAATTATACCTGCCTTCTAGAGCTATTGGAGGTCACAAATACAAAATAAAAATTTTAACTGGGATAAATACAAACCCAAAAACCATGAACATTGGTGATTTGGGAAGAATAAGGACATATAGCACATAGAATATTTGCAAATACTGCAGTCAGTGTATGAAGCAACAACCATCATAGGAAAAAAGTGCAAGATACCATTGCATGTAATTTCTGTAAAGCTCTTTTAGTGCATAAGATGGCTAAATGAGTCATAATGACAAACATGATGGAAATTATTTGATATACAATGCCAAGCATGAAAAGAAATCCACCTGTAAGATTGCGAAGATCCAAAATCTCTAATCCATAGGAGCTATTTTTGGCATTGCGGCTGACAATTAAAGATCCCTTTCCAATCCCCTTAACTTCAAATGGAACGCGTCCGCGAATAACCCTCAGCGAGGTAAGAGGTATACGCCTAACCTCATTGTTGCCGATATAGACATATCCAGATACTTCTTGTATTGAATTCAGAAATGAAAGGTCGGGATCACTGCCATTCTCTACCAATAAAATCATAAATAAATTTCAAGTACCAAGACGCTTCAAGTGGCACAAAACAAGATTTCCTATAATGTGTGTGCACTGTGAATATTGCCTTTCGTAATACTTGAGTTGGGCAGAAGGCTCAAGCAAAGTGCTGCAGTCAATATTTCTACTCCGACAAACTACAAAACTAAAGATTTAAAATATTGAATACGTTTGATGTTTTCATATTCAGGAGCAAGGGAAAATCTAAATGCAAATATGACACCTAAAAGGTAAATATATAAAAAAGCAATACCTGATAAGGACAACAATAAGGAAAATCTTCCCCAATTATGCATCATTTCCAAAGATAAACAGCATTCCTGCCTATCAAGGGACTTAAAGTGGTGCCCGTCCTTGGCGTTGTCAAAAATAGCACATTCAAACGATGAGGATAAAAATTTTGATTCTTTTAATTTCATCAAGTCAATATAAGTGTTGTACAAGCGTTTTAGAAAGCAGTAAAAACCTGCAAGTTAACTCTTGCTAAAAAGTTTTTGGAGACTGTTGCAAAATGATAATTTTTTTGGTTGCTAACTTCAGATTTATCGATATAAGATGTACCTGGGGCTTATCAGATCGCCATCTGCAGTACTATTTAGCTCGTTGGCAGGTTATTTAGTGGTTGCAAATTTACACATTACCACTTAATGAGGCTGCTGACACGACAAATAATTAACACTAGAATTGCAAAGTAGGAAATTCAAAATTACTTTTCAATACGTGGGTTACAATATTTTGAAATGGCATTTTTGAAAAAAACCCATGTTTTAGCATCGGAAAAAAAGGTTTATTGGCAATTTTTTTTAAAATTTTGTTCCGTTGATGATGACAGAGTTATCGATAATTTTGTCGACGGAATCATCAAAAGACTTTCACAATCGGCAATGATCGTGCCTTGACTACATCAGACCCCAAAAAGATTAGTAGAAACTCGTTTAGTATGTAGAAAGAATGAACGATATTTTGGCACCTGAGTTTCACAAGTTCCAGATGCAGGGTAATTTAGTTCCTGTGTACCAATATAATCTCTTGTCTGCCCAATGTCAGCTTTTACTTTTATCGGTTGTCATCTTCGTTTCTATATGTTAATGGATTGATTGAAACCAAATGTTGAGTCATTTCAGTGAGACTCAAATCGTTTTTTAATGTATGGGTAGAGTGATTTAATTTATTTTACCAAGCTACGCAGGTTATGATTTTAATGAATTTTGTCCGAATAGCTTATTGGTATTTATGACTTGCCTCCACCTCCTACTGTCCTTCTCCCGTTTTAGAAAGGCTATTCCAGATAAAAATATCCGATTTTTAATGTGAAAAAGTAATCTTGGGCCTTTACAAAATTTCAAGATAGCCAGTTTAAAAAGGTCCTCTGCACCATATTTTCGGAGTTGATAGACAAGTCTACAAATAAGCCTGACTTTTGTTCCTAAAATGGTGAATCACCAATTAAGACCATTGGGTTATCTTGGTGGTATCCATGATCATGGCAAATGGTTACAATTTTTTCCCAGCATGCGTATTATTCACAACTTCGCCAATGAACTGAAAGAATGATAGGAATTTCAGGTGTTCGTGAATGTCTAAGTTATCTTTTTAGCAGCTCAGCAGTGTTTTCGTGCTGTCGGTTATTCATGCAAATATTCATACAACTGAAGGATAGCAAAACGGAAGTATGCAGATTACTACGTGAAGTAGTGAGCTGAAGGTCAAATAATTCATTGCCACTTAACACATCCTAAAATCAATGTGAGAATACAATATATTTGTGCACAAATAACTAGAATTATTATTAATAACCTCTAGGGAGCTTGCTTTTAGACTGAGTCGACTTATAAAATTACCTTGGGTAAAATTTACAGGCTTAATAAAATTACTTGACTGGACGAAAAAAATGCCCTTTCCCACGTTTTAGTTTGCCTTTTGTTTAACATTCCAGGGAACCAGGTTGCGTGTATTCATAATTTACCATGTTATTTCAAATTAATGGAGAAAGGTTACAAATAATAATTAAACTCCATGTTCTAATTGTGTCATTTTCAGGTTGCGCTTTTTTTCCTCTAGCGTTGTGTGACGTCAATAAGTTAAACGAACTGCTTTCATAATCTTACAGAACGAAACAAGAATCAATCGGTAGATTAATTCAAATTATAAAGTTACCAGGCATCCGGCATGTTGCTTTCCAGATACTTATTAATCAAATTCTCTGATAAGAGCCTTTTATATTTTTTACACCAGGATATCCTCATTAAAAAATGAATATAAATTACTTTACGTATGTACGTGTATTTCTACCTGGGCTTTCGGTATCATGAGGCATTTTGTCCTAAACATGAAGAGCATTCTCCAATACTGCTACTTCACTAATTTTGCTTTTCATGGCTTGAATTATTATTTTGGGGATTAAAAAGCTTTTTTTAGCTGGACATGTGGGTTGTTAAATGTAAATTAAAAATTATTATATATTGTACACTACTTCATCAAATAAGTACAATTTTCTCATAATTGATGCTGCGTTTTTAAAGACGTGTGTCAGATGCAAAGATGTTCCTTAATGAGACTAAGTGTTCCATTGGGGTAGGACATCCCTACAATAGTGGTAGTTTGAATGGATGTTTGACACCGCCTATTCTTATCTCTCAATATTCGTCGAATGTTTAAAGAAAGAGGAAACGGATGTCAATTTTACTAAATATATTTCAATCATTGGCATTATTTTTCTTATTTAGTCTAAAACTGTGGCAATTTCACACCATAACAGTATTTGAGAATGTTGTGCAACTACTACTACCACTACATGATGCTATTCAACAAGTGGGCTGATTGATCGGTTGCAAAACAGGAGAAATGAGTGCATTTCGACAGAGAAATGCAAAGGTTTGCGCATATGTGGCAGGCTTTTTGGACAGGCCTTATAGCCACCACCGCTGTTATCGATTTTTGGTTATCCCAGCACACGAAATGCGGGTAAATAATCAATATGTATAAGCACACGTGCCTCATCTCAGCGCAGTGTGAGTCATCGCACAATGTCGTCAAACAAGGCCAAAAGCTCATTTTTATATACAGACAGCAAAGCTGCACACGTATAATCCCAATATACGATCTCACTATCCCGCCTTGCCGTCTGAAAGTTTCCATTTTACAATGCTGACTACCATGAGTCCACTGTTCTACCAACTAGAAAATCATCAACCGGCCCCACTTTGTGAGTTTGATCTATATTTATATTATTGATATCGTGAACATATATGGGTTAGCATAAGGTAAATATAAGTTATTCCGAGTTATAGATTTACAATACTGCAGCACTTTGACGTTTGATATGTTTTCAAATGCACTAATGAGGGCTTTCTTTGAATAAGTTCGCACCTAAATTTACATTAGACCTGAGTTAAACTACTTTTTAAGGTCACACTTATCTTGATTATATTTAACGATAAAAAGCGAAAAAATCTGAGCTTTAAATGATATCAGGGTTTCAAATGAGCAAGTTTGTTGCAAACATATGTTATTTTGGTGTGATGTTTGAAAAACCTGCGTCCCAAATGTGGAATAGCTAGTTAAACATCCTTGGTTACAATGCTATTTTACTTTATTTATAACTGAAACCTAGATACGTATACCTACAACTGTTTGTCCACCCTAAACAACGACAACTCTAATACTTAAATCACTCTTGAAAACTAACATTAATTACATCATGAGCTAATTGTTAGCTAGAGAATGAAGCTAATTTAGGTCGCATGCGAAACAAAAAAACTTCCTACTCAAACAACGGTCACCTATCATGCAACTTTTGGCATGGTTAAATACAACACATCCGCAATTCCTTTTTCTAGACATTTCCGTTTTTGACTTCTGCCATTTTGTGCATCCGATAGCATTCTTTTGGGTTCAAAATTCTTCAAGGCTCAGAACTGATTCAGACTGTCAAAATAAAGCCACTTCAAATAAATTTGCACAAATTAATTTTTGGCTTATCTAACACTGCTTAACTGGTGTAACCTATTACCTTTCAAAGATACAATTTACGAATTCGGTACTCAACGTTGATTATATTAATTGTGTTCCAAATTGCACGGCTCAGTAGTTTAATTACCATACTCCGCCCATACCGGCTAAAAAGATGCTGAAGTTTTATATCTTTGAGTCGAATTTACTACACCTTGAGCTGTAGTTACTTACAGTTTGAGTAAAAACGATAGTTACTGATTTAGCTAAATTCGTTTTTAATTTGAGCAGTATAGCCATAAGTGTAGTTTTTATCTTTACGTCCAAACACAAGATTTAAGTAATAAGGAATTTTGCGAATATTGAAATGTTCGCTTTTAATTCCATGCTGTAATTTACCCTTTAAAAGTGTATATTTCTTTGTTCAACTTTTATTTATTTGTTCTTTAATTTGCAATTGCTTTTATTAAATATACAATGAACGTGCAGTTTGCTTCACTATTTGAAAGAAGTGTAGAATGACAATGTAATTATCCATGGATTGCTATTTGTCCATTTCAAAAGTGACCGGTTTTATTAAAGTGATCTAAAGATTTAAAGTGACCTAGGAATTACAACTAATTACGGGCTATCATGATTTTCACAAATTTTATACGGTTCTCAAAGCACACGACAGTTCTGGCGGCGTTTGATGTGCACAAATGCAACCGCTTGCTGGGCATGCGAATGACTGTGGGGGTTCAAAATCGATATGTTGGTGCACGCCATACCGAGCAGAATTAAAATGGGAGGTTAGGGGGTGAGAGAAGTGGGATCGATATGCCATGGCAAAAAGACCATTCTATACGTCACTTTTTAAGGGTACGGTCAGGTGTTTACATGTGGCAGCGTTAAATCTGGATTATTTGGTATTCGTTTGCTAATGGTACTGAAGCTGAAACCTGTCACATAAAATGCCTGGACAACCCGGTAAGTTGGAAGCGTCTTTGGTTTTCTCGTTATTTATAATTTTTTGCATCATAGCTTTTAGAAAAAACATTGGGCAGAGGCTGCAACGGGCTGGCTTTATTAGCTGTTCCCAATGGACCGATGATAAAAATGGTCCGTTTTGGTATTGCACACCCTTTGGCGTAACTTAAAACGCACTAATCCATACAGATTCCCACAATTATCCCCCAACTGAAATTGCAAAATTTTTTTAACAGACCATGGCTGTGAGAGCTTCATCTCACCAGCTGGTCGTTATCGCCAACATGGATTAAACGTTTCCTAACAATGTGAAACAGTGCATTTACCAAATTTCGATTGCAAAAAATAACGTGAACCCCAGACGAACCCTATCCGAAGCAGGTCGGCTGTATTTAGATAACCAACTGATCAGATTGGAACGATGCCATGCACGCTGGGCCGTCGCCTCCAACATCGGCTCTTGATTTAAACAATTAGTGTTTGAAATTAACCGAAGGCAGGCAGAGGTAATTAGGCGAGGAGTTTTGACTCATCACGCCAGTACCAGACTACGCACTTTCTCACGGTGTCTCTGCAGTCCTGTTTTGATGTGGTCGTGGCGTGCCTTGCGATCACTAGCATTTAATTCTAAAGGGCATTAAAAGACTTGCTAAGTCTGTAGGATTTAGGCAACGTTGAGGTCCCCCAATGTCTAAATGGGATAGATTATACTCTAAAAGGCATTTCGTATTCCGCAACGAAAACACACATTTCTCACTAGAAAGATAACAGCAATTTACATACTTTAATACGCTTTCCTGACAGGTTCGGTATACATGAAAGGGGTGCTTTTTACTAGCTGGGCTTCAAGCTGCAAACCAAATACTTATCAGCACCTAAAGTTCTTTCGGAATGTCGAGAATGAACCGTGAGACCTACATTCGTTGTCCATATTTTTTTTTTATTTCTGTCAAGTATGCTTTTTACTTTTTTACTTTTAGTAAAAACCAACTTGGAAAGCCTCAAGTCGTCAGGAATTTCGGGAGGATTCATTGAATCAAACGTAATAACGCTATATTTGCCGTATTAGTAGCTGGATATTTTGATGCTTGTCCCATTTTTCAGATAAATGCAAGGGCAAATACTACAGACGTGCATAGAAGTAGGTTGTGGATAATGGAAAGCAATTTTTTGCTAATTTAGAGTAAAATATCATTCTGTAGTAAAATATCATTCTGTAAAATATCATTCCCGTTTTCAGAGCATTTAGTTGCCGTGAGACCTAACAAGTGTTATCCCTAATGATCATTTCAATGATCTCTATCTATTGTATGTCGGTGCCTTTAAACAGAATCCCATAAATTACTATTATATCGAAAGGAAATGCGCCTTTTTAATTCCCCATACAATATTCCAGGTGGCCGCCGAGACATTTGAAGAGCGGGTGACCATGAAGGTGGATGTGGCCCACACCGAGCACAGCCACTTGATTGGCAAAGGAGGGCACTGTGTTAAAGCCATGATGTTAGACACACAATGTCATATCCACTTTCCAGACTCAAATCGTTCGCCCAATGTCCTTGAAAAGAGCAATCAGGTATCGATTTCTGGTCGACCACTTGACGTTGAGCGCGCACGAAGATGCATCAGGGTGAGTTGCAGTTTTCCGCGATTGTCTTCGTGCCCACTCTTTTACAACACCCTTCACCACCCACTTTGAATAGTATAGCAATTGCAGTCACCCAAGTTAGGTGGTTGTTAAGTAAGTTGATCTAGTTTTTCCGCCTACCATGCCCGGTTTTATGGATTACTATTAATGTGGGGGATGGTTTATGAATGTCCAATTTCAGTCACTAAATACCACCCTTCCATGAAGTAGGGTCCATATAAGTGTTTGTTAGGTTAGAGTAAAGCGGTTTCCCATATGATACCGTCAGTAGGGCATCTCAAAAATATCGAACTGAAATGTAGCCTTAAAGGTGGCTGCATTCACACAGAAATACTATTCGTATCAAAATTGTTTTTGTAAATGGGCAGACTATATCACTTAACTAAAACTACGAACCTTTAATTAAAAATCCACTTAGGTATTCAGAAACGTTGATGTTCTGCTTGTTAACTACTCCAATTATTGTGCGCATAATAAAATATTGCACCATTTGATAAACATTTCCGTCGAAATGCGTGCACTGAGTTAACTATTAGGCTTATTCTCATCCTCTGGTAAATTTATTGCGTAAACATTAAACTTTACAACAGCCTTAAAAACACGAGTTGGAATTTTCATAGATGTAGACATGTTATTCTAAACAGTAAATAGTAATTACAACAAACAGGGTAAATAGCAAATGCTAAGCAGTAACTGTAAGCATCACATATGCAATCGCTGTGGGCAAATTCAGATAGCGTTCATTATGAGCATCGCCCGTCATTGGGTAAGTTGTTAGTGGCGCCCAATAAGGATTCCGATTTAAACAACGGATAAGCGAAGAATAGCGCGATGAATGTTCCAACCAGTATGAGAAGGTACTTTTAGAGCCAATCCTTCCAGTCACTTTGTCGTAAAAAACCATGTTTTTCTTACTATAATTTAGTTTAAGTACTTCGTTTGTGCGAAGTTGCAATAAAAATCTACATGGTACATGTTACCAGTTGGTCATAAGAAATTGTCAAAAAATATGCATATCTTCAGTTCTAAACTCACCGAATGTGCAAACATTTTGTGTTGTAGCAAATGTTACCATTGGTGTACATCTTCACCATCCGGAACGCCTCACCCAACGCCCTGACATTCTACCGGACCTCTTATGTTGTGCAACTCCTGGAGACAAAGTTTTCAGTTGAGATCAGTTATCGACACTTCTATGCCTTCCCCTTGAGTGATTTGATTTTCCAGAACTGCACCCAGGACAATTATTTCTCATCCTCAAACACAATCATTGTTAACGTTCGTGGACTTGCGGCGTTTTCGCAGCAAGTCATGGAGGCCACAAAGGTTTTACTAGAACACCACTTTGGTCGGTCTGCGGTGAGTATATTTTGTCTTTGGTTGTAGGACCCAATTGCTAACAAGTCTACGAAACTCCGTCAAGATTTTTAATGCTTGTTTCAGATTTCATCGTCTCTAACTTTGAACCAATTCGTTAGTTTATTGAGAAGTTGTTTACTTAAATGTAATATTTGCATTTACCGACAGTGTGTTAGGTCTTACCTATCATGCAACAGTGATTTGCAAGTTTAATAATTTTTTACCAATTTAAGCAATAGCAAGTAGTTGAAACGGCTGATATTATATTGGTCTAATGCCAACGGACCTTTCAATTATACAAATAATTATGCTTACCAAGCTTTTTTCGCAGTATTCGGGTACAAGTCTGACCAAATACCGAAAGAGTATTTCTGTGCCATCAGTCACGGGCCCGCTGAACTGAAAATTCAGGTCAATTTTCAAAATCGGTGCTTAAAAGAATTCGCGAAGTGGCCACGCTTATGTCCAAGTCGGGTTAAAGCCATGGTGCACTTGAACGGCGCAGAAATGTTAACAGCAGAATGCTTATAAATTATGTTATGCTTTAACTGAACTCAATAGTTCAGTAACAAATATATGTAAATTCTACAAAATCGGCAATCAGCAACCAATTGCTGCCATCGTAACACGACAATACCTCTACTGCTGTAACTGAACTGTTCAACGTATTTTAAAATGAACAGTCAGTCTAATGGTGCCTAAAAGTGTGTTTGCAGACCTCGCGAGATTGGTAACAGTACTCAGCCACTGCCAATGATTTTGTCTCTTTTTGATAGAGTTAATAAAAAGGCTTTGAATGAAACAATGCATTACGGGATGGTGAAACTATTCGTGTTGCTAGCATTTTTGTAAAACGAAGCCATCCTCTTCTAATATCCTCCAGTGGTTAAAGTTTACAAGTGTTTCACATTGCATGTTTTGATCACTTCTAGAATAATTTTTCAAGTTGCCAAAAAAACAGCCAATGGTATCAAAGTGCGAACATAATAATTTTTTTAGTACTTCAGGAACATTCTTCCCTCGGTCGTAAATAAAATCACTATTGTGGAGATTTTCCATGTTGATGCAACCAAAGATTAAATTCTTGTTCCACCATTTGTACTAAAGAGAATATCTGATGTGTAACAGCAGGCAGCTAGTACTGGCACCAAGAATCAAGCTTTACATACTGTGAATACCTATTTAGAATGTGTGTATACAAAGTTGGATTGTCTAAGCACCCATGTCTTTCATCGTACCTTGCCACAGCGTCGATGTTTGCAGCACTTCCTTTTAGGGTCAAGCAAACGTCTGGATGACACTCGATGTCGAGCCCAAGCACCAGGCGGCCCTTCTCAGCCACACGGCTCCCCGCGGACTGGCCGAGGTCCTGTATGAGACCACAGGGGCGCGGGTTCGCTTCTCTCAAGAGCACCTCTCGGCCGCGCCGCTCTCACCGCTGCAGCGCCGAAGTGGGTTCTACGCGCCCCGGCTCTGTCCTTCGCCAATGGAGCCGTCCGCATTGTCAAGCTACCAGCGACCTGAAGCCCGAACAATGGTCACCATTTCCGGCAGCGTCAGCGAATGCTTTCTTGCACGCCAAACTATTATGGTAACGTGGAATCACGTTAAGTTTAAGCAGCCTTTTAGATAACGGCAATTAAATTAAAACGATTAAACCAGGAACTAAATTCACTAGCTGTTGATATGCGACATATGGTGCATTATTTTAAACCTTGCATCTTCGGTTAGATTTGGCTTGGTTTAGAGCGATATGTGGTTTTCAATTCAGATATCGCAATCACGTAAAAGAGACCAAAATGTTGGGCTCCGCTCAAACTTGGATCAAAAAAAAATTCCTTATTATGAAAAATTGGGATGAATAATTACATAATCTTTTTAAAGCAGATACAAATCGGGAGGAATGCACCAAACTCCTTCTTGCATTGCTGCCGCCTGTTTAAGCTTTTGTCTTATGTGAACGCCATTAAAAGCTTTTCTGTAAAGGATCCTGGGTAAATTTAAGTAGGTGTGGACAATGTCTACTCAAAGCTGTAATATGTAGAAGATTGCCATACGGTGATCCAGTTAGATGCACCCCCTAAGGGATTGCGTCATGTTTTGTGAAGAATAATCACATCGTTTTGGGAAATAAATATGAAAATTTTGCGAATGTTGTCTTCTGGCTGTGGGTAGACCGCTTCTACGTTGGTTTATTTGATTACTATCTAGCAGCGTTTGCATAGAATTATCTGTACCGACCTTTTCTTCTTTTTATTTTTCGCTGAACATTACTTTCGCAAAATTATCGATGTAACTTAGAGTAACATTATTTTCTGAAAAAAAAATCAACAATTTGACTGTGTATGGATTTAATTCGCCTTTCAAAGTGTCAAAGTGCCCAGTTTTCTCTTTACAGTTGGAACCGATTATTTACCAAACATTTTTAGCTAATCACAAATTAATTGCCAATAAATTTATTGGACTACTCAAGTTGAAATTTATTCCTTTATCCGGGTGTTTAGACCTGTTCAATTATGATCTCGGGGTGCCTTTGATTCCAGTGAACCAGCATATTCTCAATTTACATGTTTTTTTTCACTGACTCAGTTTACATTCGTGTTTGGATACCATGCTTTACCCCACCGTGCAACTTGTTTTCGCTTTACTTATGCGTTGGAATTGCTGTAAAAAGGAATGTAGAAATGGTCAATCCAAAAGTGAAAGCCAAACACCCTCACTTATGCTAATGACTTGAACATCATATAACCTTCAGGTGTTAGTAAAGAGCAAAAGTGTATGGATTTGGCGTCATTTCAAACATTTACAGTGAAAAAAATGTTGATTTTTGGCATTTGCGCAAATGAAACAAAAAATACTTGTTCAATCAGAAGGGATGAGAGCAGCAAGTCCGCTTATTTATCAACAACAAATTACTCTTTCGCGTCAGCGAATAAAGCGTGTTATTGGCTGTCGAGAGGCGGATGATAGCCTCTACTAAACTTTGATCGTGAAGGCGCCTTGAAACTGAATTAAGGTAACGTATTTTATTCAACACGAGGAGTCAATAGTTGTTGCTGCCCGGTAAGGTGGAACAATTTGGAGGCAAGCCTTTATCTTTGCAGTTTTATAAAGAATCGGTTTTATTATGTTCTCCTCACACCCCTCCATTATCCTCTTGAAATGCGATGTCTAAGATAACCAGTGTTCGTTATCATAATTAACAAAGCTATAACCGAACCCTTATGTCCAATTGAGTCAACCTGTATTTGCCTAAAATCATAACCAAGTATAATTTGATTTAATGCCTTTTTGCAGACCTTACTTCCAGTTACCTTGATCGCTGAAATTACTAACGAAGAGGGCTTGTTGTTATCGCGATTGGACTTTCGCAGCTTCAAAACCTCCCACGACGTCAGCGTCTCCCTTCGCACAAAGTCCCGACAATCCTTCCGAGTGAGTATTACCTTGCCACATCGAATTTTGAATGATAGCTTAGTAAAAGATGCGAAAAGTGATTTTAATTTATTCATCCGGGTGCTTATTGCTGTAGGGATGTTTGCGTCAAGCATTAACACAGGAAGTGTTGGTGGTTGAGACTGTGGAAGACCAGAGAGAAACCAATTTCCCTTTTCTGTTCTCCAAGCACATAATAAAGGGTCCTCAGTGAATGCCAAAGAACGGTACATTCGTAGTGGGTGGCCCATTTTGTGTACTTTATCACAAAGTAACAAATTTTTTTAGCATTCCGAGGTAAGCTGTCACGAGTTCGTTCGTATGTGATTGGGGTATAATGGGATTCTAACCGGTTGGTGTGGACAAAACACCCCTTGAATCGAAATGAATAGACTTTCATCACTTAAGAAATCCATAAGATGATTTCTCTGAAGTCACCCAAGTAACAGCAGGGGTCTAACTTATTCTGATTCAACAGCCAGCTTCCACTAGTCATATCTTGAAATCTAACAAAGTTTCAGTATTTTAAATCATTATTTGCCTAAAGTTTTAGGCCCAAACTGTGAATAGCATGGCACATCGTTCACTAAGGTCTGCACTTTGTACTTATAATCTTAGCTGATTCTGCATTTAATGCACTTTGGTCTTGAATTCAATAAAAAACAATTTTTGCTTTTTCTTTTTCTATAGCAATTGTTAATTCTGAAAACAACCGAAGCCAACGTGAACTCCCTCTACAGCGTTCTTGGTAACTTAAGAACAATATCACGCCTTCGCGGTAGGTTGACCTGAGCATCGCAATTTGTGACTAAGAATTGGTAATTATGGTGTTCTACAAAATTCGTTTTTTTAATAAGCATTGTACCTGCCTTAGAACTACCTCTGTTGAGGGACAGCACATCGGTTTTACCACCTGTTGAAGGCCCGGGGCCGCTGCTCTAAATTTAATCCGATTATGCTCCCCTCATACCCTCGAAGATGAAGAATACCAGATAGCTCAACCAAGTTGATGTGTTTGCCACAGTTGCGCATGCCTACTGCAATTCGGATGAACTAGTTTACGTACAAGTGTCTGAGTGGTCAGCGGGATAAAGCGGGTAGTGGCAGTGCATGCGCAGGAGTGCACGAGCAGACGGCTCCGCGCCACGGACTGCCACGTCGTAGTGTGTCTGAGGCTGCGACAGCCGGGTTAGCAGACGTGAATCAACAAAAATCCATCGCACATCTGGGATTCTTTCATGTTCTTATCAGTAAGAAACTAGGGGTTGTAACAGCAAATTATTGAAATAGCTTAAATAATTGTAAATTGTAAAATTAGTGTGTAAATGCACTTTTGCGTTATTACCAACGCACATTTACCACCGGCTTGTTAGCATTCCAATGTTCCTATTTATTACATAGAGTCAAAAAACTAAGGTTTTAACTGCGTTTTGTTCGTATATTTTTAAATTATCAAAACAGTGTTTAAAACCTGAAAGTGCTGGAATACCACCATCCTGCAGGAAGTGTTCCTGTGTAAGTTGTACCGCGTGCAAATTTGCTGGTCAGGAAATAAACACACTCGTCGTTTCACTTAATGTTTTTCTGCTGGGTTGTTGTTCTGCATTACAAATTATTACAGCAGTGTCTAAAAAGCGAAGAGAGCGCAAACGCGTCTAGAACAGTGATTAAGTAGTTTAAAACGTATAATCAGCAATTTTGTGAAATTTGCTACAGTTCATACAAGTCAATCCTAAGGTTGGCAGCATGAATTCATTCATACAACAAATTGAATGCTGTTTTGCCGACAAAAGGTAACAGAGAAGCTTGGCCCAGGTGTCAAAACACAGCAATGCCTTATGCACCTCAATTACTTGAATTTGCGCATCAGGTCGACATGTGCGTGACCTCGACGCAAAGCAGACTCCATGCCCAGCAGAAGTCCCAACCTCCCCCAGGCTCAATCCCCGCGTCTCGCCTTCTAAGAAGGCAACGACAACGCGACAGCGGCTTCGCTATCCCATTCTGGGCCGCGCCGTGGCACCTTGCGCCGACGACGGCCAAAGGCACTCGCCATTTTTTCCCTCTCTGCAGTCAGGTGTTGCCTTGGACAATGCGGAAACCTTCATCCGTCATTCAGACCTTTGTTCCAATTCTCCAACAGGTTGGATCAAACACGGTGTTCTAGCTGTTCCCTAAAAAGTCTCCAAGAATTAGAAAGGACGCACTCTAGCCAAGTCTTTCCGTGGTCAGATTGAGAAATAATTTTATTGTAGCATTCCACGTAACCCCAGTTACTTCTAATTCGCCCTGTCTATTTATTAATGTGGCCGTGTGTTTTTAATTAACTTTACTGTCACCCCCATTATTTACAGGTTTTTGAGACATTGCACTTTTTACAGCTCTGCGTACTGCAGACTAGGTAAAAGTCATATCACACAAATCAATCTTAACCATGAATACGGATCTTTTAACAAATAAAAAACTACCAAGTAGATTTAGGCAAGTGATGACTCACTCAGACTGCAGATCCTTTTAGGTTAAAAGACAAGCCAACTTGCTTTCAGTCAATTAACGTTTTAATCTCTCCATGTTGTCATGACCCACCCAGCTCTTTCTACTAATGATTGCGTTCTCTTGCATGAAACTGCAGTGATCTTAGTGATGGCAGAAAGTAGCCACATTCGGTTGTGTAAATTTTGCAGCACGTAGTAAATGTAGTGTATTTTAAACAGGCTGAAGGAATTTGTAATCCTTGATTTCCAAATTTTTGTTCTTAACGCAACTTTCTTTTCTTGGTGCGAAACTGTTAAATGATGTCTTCAAAGTAATTTGTTTTTGCCTGACAATTGTCAAATGGTAATTTTAATGAAGTCTGATTCACCAGCAATACAGCCTACGCAGATAAGAACACACAATTACACTTTTGGATCCTTCCACAAATTTCTATGTAGTCTCCAGTTATGGTTAGATTCCCAAATCTAAATAGGTGTGGTGAAGCCTGAAATTATGAGACATTGGTTTCGGATTTTGGTTTATGTTGGTGCATTCACGTTTTATCGCAAAAGAAAAACCGATAGTATTGTTTACTTAGCATACCTACTAATTTTGTACCCTGTGATTTTGTCTCGAAAATATCAGAAGTCAGCTTCGGTCTCTGTTTTTATTGCTCTACTCATTAGTAAGTGCAGAAGGTGCGACGGTATTTTAGGGCTGCTGCCTCACCAGCCTGGAGCCGCAACTCACAGCGACGTTTTTGACCAAATTTCGCACTTGGGAGAGGATTTGGCATTTTCACCACCATCATTATCATCCAACAATGATACCCAAATTACCAGGACATCAATAACTGAGAATCCTTTGGTTTCTGGCGCCAGCCTGAACAGCAAAAGGCAAGTGGGTCAATTTGGTTCCTCTGACCTAGACACGTTTGCTCAACACATTCACACAAATCTCTCAAGCCATGTTAATGGTTCTGTCTGTTGCTGCTTCTAGCAAACTTCATGCTGACCCAGAAAACGAATTTATCATCCAAGCAATTCGATTGGCTAGATTTTTGAGTTTCCTGTTATGTCAGATTAGTTTTGCTAAAACGTTTTGTCCCCTTCTATAGTTTGAGATGTCACATTAAAAAAATATACGCCTCTCAAATGGGTTTTTGATCACAAATAAATATTATCTCGGTCACGACTGACCATATATTGAACCAACCATTGCTTTCGCACAAACTTGATTTTAGGAAATGTCGTCATCGTGAAAAATTGTAAATACAAATGGCTACTTTATAAGTTATAGTAAGAAGTAAATGACAAATATAGTTCAGCCTTAAGTAGTGCAAATGCAGAATGAGGACTACAATGGTTCAGCAAACAAAATAAATGTGATGCCTTCCGAATTTGTTACTGAATTTTACTTAACATCGCGGTATTGTAACTTTAAGATGCACTTTAGTGCACAAGTGTCGATTCAAATTTACCAATTCTTCTTGCTCTCTCCTTTTTGTTGATTGTTTTTTAGCTCTTAATTTGTACTTTTATGTTTTTAAGCTATGTAGTCTGTCGTCTTGATACAGATCGTACACCTTTTAAGATGGTCAGTTTAGTTCTTCAAAGAAATTTTTACAAGTCGTTCTGTCGGTAAATTGTTTCGGTTGATTTCCCTAAAAGACACAATTTAAGTGCTGGGCAAAAAATTATTGTCTGTGTAAAGAGAAATGCGGATTGATTTGTAAAGTAAGGGAACTTTACCACCAATTAATTTGTACTGCTGTGTTGCAGAAATATCCATAACGAGCCGGATAAAATGCTCAATAAGAAATGCCGATTTGTGACACAGGTCGTGTGTCACAAATCGGACGCCTCAAAACTTATTGCGGCCTGTTTGCTAGGCTCATGCATTCCTAGAAATTGACAAATATTCCACACCGCTATCAACTACATACTTTTAAAACACGTTTCTCTGTGTCTGCCTTTAAAACACATGGTGAAATCGAGTTCTTGATGAATGAAAACGTACAAACTGAATGCAAATAATCGTTTAATCCACAACCCCTACTGAAAAGTATAGATTTTAGTTTAAAAAATGATTCTTTGAAGATCACACTAAGATTGATGTGCTGTGTAGAAATTTATCTTAGCAGGAAGTTGGGCCCATCAAGTCACTTCTTAAGCAGTTCAAGAAATGTACCAGGTACCTGGCCGTCTGAACCTACTTGTAGTTAACAGATCACGTATTTTCTACGCTAAATTTGGTCAGACTCGAGTCGTCTGCAGCTGGTGCTGCTTCAGGACTGTTGCCATCGCAACGGAGAAATCCCGAATTCTCTCAAGATTTGACGTTTTACCGCAGTATCTGTGGCCATGAGACCTCGTGCCCACAAACCACCGCTAAATACTCACCCACAGGACTCTTTGACAATCTCTGGACCGACAGGTGGCGGGCGAAGCTAGACGCTTCCTCCATGCGACCGTATTCATGGCAAGTTTGCACCTCCAATCTAACTTGAATCCGTTAACTGTGTTACTGCTGCGCATTAGTGCGATCGCCATGATGGCAATCAACGTGAAAAAAAAGATGTCAACAGAAGTGGCCACACACAGTGTGTAACTTTTAACTGGCGCCTTTCACAAAGCCATGAAGCTTTCCATTCGGGAACTAAAGCGGCGTGATAGATGGACAGGAACTTTCAATTCACAGTGAGGCTGAAGTCATGTTTCTAAGCATAACTGTGGGTAGTTGAGTTATTGGTCCTAATGTCGAACACGAATCGACATTAAAACTTTCACGATTTCAATCCACCTTCGTTCGGAACTTCCCACTGTTTAACTCGGAGAGTGAATTAGATTGAGGAATTATGTCTCGAGGTCGGTGCAGGTTAAACTACGCAGAGGAACAAGCATAACCATTACGATACCTCCAAGCAATTTCTTGCACCTATGCAATTCATGCAAATTGGACCTTGATTACATAGACGTTTGCATACCATTTAATTCCGCAAACATTTAATTCTGTATTTGGGCTGGGTTGTGCCTAAAAGCGCGATGTTAGTACCACGCTTAATGTGCGTATTGAAATTACAACTTGTGCGAATACTTTAGTGCTGCCAGTGTGCACCGTTGGTCAAGCGACTTTGACGTGCCTGTACGAGGGTACTCACCCGAAAAAGACGACCGCGTATCAATATTTGAATTGACGACAAGCGAGACCATGCAGTGTGTTGACAAAAACCCATCACATTTGTAAGTCGCCTTTATCTTAGTAGTAAGTCATTACCATAATGGAGGCACTGCCTATCAAGCTGAGCAAACACACAATGTCACTACCAGAAACTTAATGAAACCGATAAAAGGGCCATTGATTTCATTAGAATATTACTAAGTTACCAAATATATTCAAATATCGATTTAGCCCTCATATTGAATTAGAATTCTGTCTACCGAAAATAAAACGTAAGCCTCACAACTTGTAGTATCAAAATTAAATACTTCTTTCTAAACCCATTTCTGTGTCAAGGTTTTGCGTTATTTCATTTGCATCACTCTTAGAAAGTGTAATTAGGACAGACATAAGCATTTTCTAAATTATTGGACCTATCAAATATCGTTCAGTACACGCGTTACATTTTAACCAGTCATTTTTACAAGAATTACTGATCAGAACCTTGGCCCTATAGGAAATCCATTCAATTACAAACGACAAATGGTAGCCCAAATCGATAGAATTAAGTCCTTAGTGTGCGCAGTTTGCTACTACCTGGATGCACAACCCAAAGTCAGTGGTTGTAAAACGTCATTAATGCTATCGACTGCATTCCTTAAATACTACAAAGTATCTGGCATGCAAAATGAGGTCCATAGAGCTAAAACCACGAAAAGTTACGCGAAAAGTTTGAGTTAAATACATTGAGTAACGCCTTATTTGTATGTCTTGAAATCTACAATAAATTGAATCTGGTTGTTCATGTATTATCAACGACAATATGGTTTCAAAATAAATGAAGTTGGCAATTTGAAACAAACCTAGCTCTTGAGAACACAAACTTTTTCCTTTTTTAGGACAACTGATGACAAGACATGCTCCTCCTAAAACCACACTCTGCTGTAGTGGTTAATTTTACGCGACATGCGGCACAGGAGTTATTTTGAGCTTGCTCCCGTTATCTAACGTGTTTATGACTCAATAAACCACTTCTTCTTCGTTAACTCCAGCTTTGCTGATCCTCTCTCTCTCTCACCATCGTAACCACCTCCACATTTGTGCACAATCACTGACACAATTTTTTTATCCACCTGAGCTGTTTCACACTTCAGTGTTCCAATGCCAGTGTACAGTTAAGGCAAATGCTTGATAGAAGTTATGCTGTATTAAAGCATTTGGCGAATCCCCTGTTTTTCCCTGTGGTTCCTGCTTTACGTGTCCTATTGCCTTCCAAGTCAGCATGGAGAATTGAGTGAACGGGAATCTTGTTTTTCTGGCTCTTAAGGACGGAACTGTATAGCTCCACACTGTGTTTTAAATTCTTGTGGTTCAACAGAAATTTAAATGCAACAATGACCGAACCTGATTATGCAGTCAGTATAACCCAGTGAAATGTAAGTATGCCCTACAGTAAGAACGTTTTTTTGTTTTTCGTTGCCATGGGTTAATCAATGGCCTGATGAATCAGCGATTGAAAAGCTGGTGGGAGCTTCTGCATTAAACAGCGACGGTCCATGATAACTTGATTCAGTATCAAGGCGCTATTTTGTATGTCACCACAATCGCTTTGATTAGCTCATTGAACGAATTATTATGTAATTCTAGCCTGGCCATTTTCCTCTATAAACCTGTAAAGACGTATTTTCTAATTTGCGCACATAAACTGGGATATGTTTCAAGTAAAAAACAAATGACGTTTATGTTGCTGAGTGTGAAACTGAATATCCGTGAGTCTAACGTTCCACACACACTGGGGCAGATGTCAGCGTTCGCGAGCCGGTCTTTCTCAAGGTGCAACTGATTCGATTTTGCTGTTTGTGTGATTTCTTCTCCCTGAATTTTCGACCTATCCTGATGCGGTGCAAACCAAGCCTCGATGACTTCGTTAGCGAACAAAACCTAGGAGAAGCTGGATGAATATACGGTTAACGGAATGCCTGATTGGTCTAATTCTCAGTAAGGTCGAAACAAAGATGACAAGTCAAATGGGTATTAAATTTACAAATAGTGACTATGTTTAATTAGTGTAAATAAGACCGCAGATTCAAAACACATGTTTTAACAAAGCCTGCTCTTCTCAATTTAACTTCAGCTTCTGTTTTAGGTTTTTTTCACTTAATGCTTAACGTGTGTAAAAATACTGCGAATTACTGTAGTTTTTATCAAAAATTATCTATGGTTGTTTGGTTTGTGTAGTCTGCTGAGTCAGGCGTGTTGTTGAAAGCAATGTCCTTTCCAACTTCGAAGACTACACATGTCCTAACATGATTGATGCTGCAAATGTCTTTGGCCATTCTTCTCGTCCTTACGTTTGTTTGTAAAACAGCACAAAACAACAGCAACTACAACCTGACACGGCGACTTGAACTTTTAGAATGCTTTGTCAATGAAGATATTTGCGGCCATTGTCAGTATGTGACTAAGATGACCATCACAACTTCAAAGAATTAGACACTGGGCAGTTTTCGTTAAGCGGATTTGGTGTTTGCAGTTGTGGTTGCAAAGTAATCACCAGAACTCGCATTGCGTTAATACACGTAATTTGAGGACGAGGTCAAGCTAGACACGCCGCGGTGTGTCGGTAGTGGAGCGGATATTGATTTATTGTGAAACTCTTAGACCGTCTGTGGTTCTTGAGCCCAAATGCGTGACAATGGCCACGCCTGCTTAAGGTCATGTCACTAAGCCCCAGTGACGTAAAGACTAATGATTAACTTCATATTTATGGCTTAACCCATCCTACCAATGTAAGATATCTTAAAATTGTTGGTGATGGACGGTTTATTGAAAAGATGAAACTCCATAGGGTGCAATACTTTAAGGAATGAAGACATTAGCTATTGTCCAAACGTTTGTAAATGATCACGATTTTAGTTACCTCAAAGATTTGGCAAGTAGGTCTATGCAAACGTTGTAGCAATTAGGAAAAGTTGATTGCATCAGCATACTCTACTCTGAGATGGAATCAGCCGAAGCTTTCATCTCGTCTTCACAAGTTTTCAGAGTTAGTAAGAAAGAAAAGGACTACCACCATGAAAAACCACAACGAACGCCCAGCAGAAGATTTACCAAAAATTAAAACTTAAACTAAGGTAAAAAGATAGGCAGCACATTCAGTGCATTACCCATGGCCAAAGTCATTTAAAAATTTAGATAGTGTGCACTTAGCTCATAACTGGACCCAAATGTTCCACATGAAGTTGGAATTTTAAGTAGTAGATGTTATCAGGCGGCAACTTTTTTGGGTCTTCACCCCCTTTCCCTTGATGCTATCAGTGCGTGGGACGAAATCTCACGCTCCAAGTTCCGCTTCTGATTTTCTTCCAATATGCTGGAAGCAGTTTAATTTGGCCTAAAAACAGTAATGACTGAACACGAAAATTGCACCTTGTTTAATGGATCTAGCCATCAAAAACCCTTTTTGGGAGTGTTGTCAAAAGAGCTCATCAGATTCATCCTTTAAAACAAAGAACTTATAAAACCATTTAATCATGTTACAATGCCGCACCAACGCTGACCTTGGTATAAGAATCTGGAAGAATTATGGATTGTTAAAGCTCTAGTGGGTTCATAGATGAATTGCGAGTTCAACTTCAGGCATTTCAGTTAAAAAACATGGGACACGAGACTTCTCAAGAGAATGCTGCTGCTTGGCTCTTTCTTGCCGAAAAGCACAATCTCCTTATGCTAAATCTGGATATTTAACAATTCATTGTTAGACTACCATGGTATATTGGGCTTAACTGTTACACCACTCAAAGCCTGTTCACGTGTTGCTTGAAGTTATCCAAAGTCTATCACGTCAATGCCACGTTGGCTTTGTTAATCGAATCCAAACGCTAAATTTTTGCACTCAATTTTGGGCTTAAAAAATGCGCAGAACCTCCATAATCGTTTGACTTTCGTGACAATTTTAAGCTGTATGCTAGGTCACACTAACGTCCTTCTTCAAAATCATAAAAATGTTAAAGACACGATTTCCCTCTAAATTACAAGTAAATTGCTGTTTCAAGACAGTCACCAAAAATCCTTTAACGAGGTGGCTAAAAAAGCTCAATCTTCCCACGATTAAAGGCTTAACATGACATGGGTGATAGAGGGAGATCATGTTTGACAGAACATTTGCAACCAGATGCAGGAGAACGATAAAATATGGTGCTTGGCAGCTTCTTTACAAACGTCCGTGTCACCTGACGAGAGGGGTACTTCAGGTTGCAGGGGCGTGAACACAGAAGTGCGCAATGACACGTCAACTGGACTATTGCAATTGGGGCCGATTGGGAGTCTTTTTATACCGAAAAGTGAAAATGTTAATCGAAATTCACCAAGGTCAAAAGTCACCAAGTCAGTTAACTTTTGTGGCGAAATCATTTAAACTCTACTCCACAAAATCTCAATCGAGGTTGATCTCATTCCGGTGAGTTTCAAGCAGTTAAATTTAAAAGAGTGAATTACTTTGACATATTTTTTATTTACTCAGAAGCAGCTATTTCAGGTAATTTAAGAGCACTCGCAAGAACCACCTTCGGATGATTTGCTCAGGTGAATTTTATTTTGTTATTTCCCTCTTAAACTCATTTTGTGACTTAAAGATGGGATTAGATTAATAATTAAACCGTCAGGTTTAACAGTTAATTATTTGCATAATCGTAAATATTTTTTCATGCATTCACCAAGCTTTTATATGCCTCTAGATACTCTTTCAGGACTGCGGACTGAATTGATATTACTCTAAATTACCTGTTCAGTTTTGTATCTGTAACGGAATCCAAATTTGACTCCGACTACAGCGAAGGTACTTCAAATTTGTTATGTCTTATTTTTTATTCAGACACTTGCACCTGTGCGTCTGTCTAATGGCTAACATACTACTGCTCTACATTTGCCACATTTCTGTATCACTGGTGTGGCTCTCTCGCTGAGTGTCATTCCAGCTACCGCTCTGCTGATGTTTTTAATGTGTTGCCGTGCGAGCCACCCCAAACTGCTCTGTGTTCTCGTCAGGGTTTTCTGCGGTCCCCTTTGCCGTCTCCGCTCCCCGGCTGTGGTGCCTTCCCCACGAGCACGTAGCTCTCACGACTTGCGCACGTCTGAGAGCTGTGGTTGAGTGTCACCCTTGGTGGTGTGAATGGCCACAACAGGCAGCCCGACCACAATCACCCAAGTTAGACTCCTCTTTGAGTGTTTTTACATGACAAGGTCAGCAATTTACTTTCTTGTGTAGACATGACCCCAAATGTTTCAACATTTTTTTAAAGTTTAGTTTGTATTCCAAGCATCTTTTGTTGTGTCTTTGAAGTATATGCACTCAGTAGACAAAGAAACCCGAGTTTAAGTAGATTTCCAGAAAACGTGGCACAAAATTTCCAGAACGTACTTGACATTTACAATATTCCATTACTTCGACTGTGCGACTATTATGAAATTACCCAGACATTCTTAAAATTATAGCTTGCATTGTTCTAAAAGCCATGCATTTGAAACATGATAAAATTATCCGCTTACGGAAATTTGGTTAAATCCAGATTTAGGCACTTTGCTTTCCATCGATCTTCAATTGCTGTTTTATTAATAATTTAAAATTAATGCAATCAAAACTCCTGTTATTTTTTATTTGAGGTACAATAGTCGTCACACCGACAAAATATGATACAACTTCATGTTAAAGCCCTTTGTATAGCCTGCAACAAATCAACGTTTTCCATATTCCATGTCGCAGATTAGCGAATATGGCTCTTGATCTAGTCAAACTAAATTTCTTTAAGCACAAAACATTCTTGATAATTTACAGCTATAGAGTGTTTAAGGAAGCAAATTAATTTGCAAACAGTTTGCTTAATGTAAAAATTGCCAAATGATTTAATTGGAGTTTCAAACAAGCAACTCATTTTTATTACCGAAATATTTACAATTTATGCAAGATAATTAAATGTCAACCCAATAAAACATTAATCGGGCGCAATCAGTAATCATTTTATTGCAAACTAGAGTTTAAAGTTAGTTAATTCACTTTACTTATATTGTCTGAATAGATTAAAAAAATTAATCTATAAACCACAGTTCTGTTTTGGCACATTTTGCTTGTCATTAAAATGCCAAAATGAAATAGTCTAACTTAATCATGTACTGAAGCTTTTTTTGAAAAAAATTAGTGCTTCATCGGTTGGTAAAGAACAAATTGCGAGACTTTAATTTAACCAAGATCCTGTTAACCTCTGTGAACTTTGAACAAAATGGTGATTTACTTGACACTTTTATTCGAAACCCAGGTGTTTTAGAATGTATTTTCATTAGCGATTTAAAACGCTGCAGCATAATTTTTGCTTAAAGCGTGCGAAAACGTTCTAAAGTTTTGTACACTGATTTGAAATTAGACGTCTTAAAGAAATAATTGAAAGAGTAGTCTAAGATATGCAATTATTCTCTAACCTCTCCATCTATCATGCGCCCTCAAATTATTGTTTCATTATCTGATTCCTAACCTTATATATTCAAAATATCAAATCCTAGAAATCGGAATCATTTATTTGATTGGTTGATTCGGTGCATTAAAATTAATCGGTGTTGACCGTTGCAGTTAATAGTAAGTCACTTGGGCAATGTCACAAATTTAACAGAACAGCTTAATCATCAGCGAATGTTTACACAAGGTTGAGGCTCAAGATTTGTACAACAGATTGAGGGTTTCTGATCATGTGGAGCCGTCTTTAAGTCAGTGTCCCAAAGAACAGGCAAATCGTAAGCCTTTCTGCAAACAACAGGCATTTAACTTTTAAGTATTTGTTAGAGCTCACTCTCTTGCGCTCCTTAAGAGCTCAAATTTTAGCATTCAACATTGTAACCACTAAAAATCATAGTAGAGTAGGTGCATTGTATGGCATGATGAGCTCCAGGCGCCATCAATGCAGACTATCGGACCACAATTGAAGTATTCTATGCCCCAACGTTTGCATAGAAATTATCGTTCACAAGCCAGATCCAAACTGAAACCCACTGAACGGATGTGTCAAAGAAAGAACTCCTGTAAATAACTTTAAGGCGAGTGCAAAGAGTCATGGAACCAGATGCAAAATATTCGCAAAGATATCTCGCTAATTTTTTGAAGTAAATGCAAGTTTTTTTAAAAAAAAATTAAAACAAACATCTAATTAGATGTAAGTCAGCAGGATGAAAGTGACAACATCTTTTGACGTAACATTAATGAAATAAGTTAAAGTCGGTACATTTGTTTTTGAAATGTGTGGATAAGCGATACATGACATGATTCCAAATCTAATGCGCCTCGTTGGAGATGGTTTAGTTCAATGGCGGAAACAAAAGTAAACTGATTTGTAAGTTATAATGAAAAACGTTTGATTTATTGCGTTTTACACCGTTCCACCGATGATAACTCAAAATACTGTATCCTATTTAGCAGTTAGTAACAACTGACAGCTACACTAACCTTCCTCTTAAGATTAGCTATTTGGTATTCAAATCCAGACATCGTTTCTTCACACCTATTTACTTTTCCGTGTTTGAAATTGTAGGGCTTTTATCGCGTTAATTTACCAAAATCGCTTTTGTAAGAGCATTAATTAGTGGTTAATCTTGTTGGTGCCAACACATTCTTAATGACATAACAGGTACCAATACCAATACAATACCATACAATACAATACCAATACAACAAGCGATCACTTTCCGACGAAACGTATATTATGCGGAGAACTTAAAACCAAAATTGTTCTTCATTTCCTAACAATGGGTTCCGTTAACGGATAGTTGACTGGCGACTGCTTAGTCAAAGAGACTGCGTTATGCCAAAATACTGCTTTTTCATTTCTACAGTGAAATGATTTGCTTGGCCTACCAGTGGGTATTGTCAGGTGACAGCCTGCCTTTTCTTATTAGCGCAGGCAAAAATACTTTGCTTAATTAAATGACACAATGACATTGGAGGATATTTTTAAGACAAGAATTTTAGTGATCGACCTAACTCCCTGTTATAGATGCTAACGCGATGGTTCTAAATACAGTTAAATTTTTTTTTGCTCCTAAGCAGTATTAATTATAGAACACAAATATCATGTCACCGATGCCCCCCTTAACAAGGGATCATTTTCAAAAAAAAGTACACGCAAAATTTTGGGAGGATTTAATGAAAAATTATCACATGAGTCAGATTGAAAAATTATGCATAATAAGCAGTCGCTTGTGGTTCAAGTAAATTTATTCGATAACCCATAGGGGCTCAGGTGCACGCTTGCGCCTAAAGAGACCATCCAAGGAATCCACCGAACAGGCCTCGTACGCTGTCAGAAGTCGTGAAAGCTCATTGAGCAGAAATTTCCTCTGACTGTAACTGCATTCGGAGTCAGTTCTGCCCTTATTAGCTTCCATCGACAATGGCCAGTCTTGGGAATCTTGTTGCAGTTTAGCTCCAAAAGACAAATGTAAATAAAAACTTATAGCTGTTATAAACAGAAAAGCTTTGCGGTACACCATTTTGAAACCTAAAAACAAAAAAAAATGCCAATGACTTTAACCTGAATTAAAACTTGCTGTTTTAAAGCAGGCAGCAACTTTATAAGAGTGTGTCTTAAATCCACTTCTGTCCACATTCTGATTTAGGCAATCAGCTCGCATGATTAAACGCGTTAAAGTTTATTTAAAGCTGATAGTGCCAGGAACTAATTTCAAGACATCCAGCCCTTTGAGAGTTAAGGGCTGGCTTTTACAAAGTAAGGAATCGACATGCAGTATAGAAAAACGTGTCTAAAATGGTATTGGAGTAATGCGATGAGCTCGAACCATTTGCCATGATTATTTACATTTCTAAATATGATAGTATTTCGTGCTTTGTTATTAAATAATATTTGCAACATTTTCTAATCCCTGATGGCATAATAAAGGTTACTATTAAAAGCCCTGAATAGAAACCTGATTTTTATGCACCAACAAATAACAAAAGCATTGGCATTTTCGTTTAACCTAAAAACTCAGTCACTGTCCGCAATTAATTTTTTACTTATTGACAAGGCACAGACAGTGTACTGAATCCCTAAGTTATATTTTACATAGTACCTTAGTTAGATTGGAGGCAATAAAACGCATCTTGCAAACCTTACCTCAAGAATTTAGCAGACGCGGATTTGAAATGTGACCTATGGCAGCTAAATTTTATAGCTTGGTCAACTCTGATCAGCCAATCAGGGATTCCTAACGTTGCATCCTCAAATCATGCGATGGTTCAAGGTCGTTGATTGGACATACCTCAGCAGATGAGGTGTTTAATGATAAATCCGTATCATTTATATTAGTCTACAGCACATTTAAAGTAAAGGATAGCAAATGGTGGGGCTACGGGCCTTAATTTTGGACTGTGAATAAGAAATGTTGTTAGTGGGATCTATTGGCATGAATCAAACCTCCGAAATAAATTTCGTGTCTGCAATGCCCAGTAATGTATGCACAGAATTGATACAAAATAAGTATTTGCATCTAGGTTATTTCTGCCATTCCACAATAGTTACTGTCATTTGAGTTTGTGCTCCCAACTTCGTGTTTTGCGTGGACCTGTTCACAACTAGCAAATCAAATGCAAATTTCGAGTGTAAGCAAATGTCCTTTTGCCAGTTTTTATCAAAATCGCGAAAGCCACTCATGCCGTTTTTTTTAAATTTACAGCAAAATGACAATTTGGCTTTTAAATGAAAACCTGAATTCCCTGCAATAGGATATAGTAATATGGGTCATATTATATGTTGGTGTTGTGATTTCTTGGTACAAGTGAGGAAATAAAATAACATAATCAACAATGCAGTATGTGTTTCATATTACTTGTTGCATACTGCAAAGACTCATTAACCTCAAGCTTAGTTAATTTTGTTATTGAATTCTGGAAGACAACACAAAAGTCAAAATATTCTATTTCTTTAACTTAATGTTTAGTGACAAAAGTGTATGTGTTCTAGTGGCTACGTTTGGACAAAACATCATTATTTCGATACATTGCGGGCTTCTACTAATGAATTTGCATGCATCCCTTTACACAGCATTCTGACAGTGGATTAGTTTGTTTTTCGGATCATTAGCAATTAACATGTACAATAAGATTGATTATTGTTGTAATTTCTGCTGAACTTGTGTAAAGAAGGAAAGCTTCCCGAAAACATATGCCCATGCGTGATAAAGTAATTTTCCAGCTCAATCTGGCTTTACACTGCCGATTATGGAGCCAAGAGGGCGCCAAGACGTAAATATCACTTAATAAAACCACGCAGATTTGATAAATATATGTAATTCTTTTTAAAGCAGCGTTTTAGGCATTGGCAGTATTTTTGATCTCTTTGTTTTACTAAAATCCTGTCCTTAAGATAACTTTACAAATTAGTAAAACCGTCTATTTTAGAATCAGGTTCCCTTTGTTTCACATGCCGTAAGTGCATTATTAAATCCCTGGCATGTCCTTCGTCCTACCAAACACATGCATTTGACCATTGGTGTTTGTTTGTTTGAAAAGTCGACTTGTTCTAGTTAGAAGTGTTTCACGAAGCTGGTGTAAATACTTCACAGCGAGACGTTCGAACATTTTACTAAAAGAAATAAAGAAAGCAATAGGTACAACTCTGATTTAAACATGAAATTACCAGTGAAGTTTTAGTTTCCGCTCATCTAGAAACTAGTTTGAAAAAGGATGTGTTTGACAAGAACACATTTCTAGAGGAAATTGTTATATTTTGGATATCAACATAGCTAATTTTAACCAATCTCCTAATTACCAAGCGAACACATCGTACTTGGAATTAAACTGCATGGATCGCGCTAAACTCAATCAATCCATTTACATTACACTCCGACATTAATCTTAGTATCTTAAGGCAGAACTGGTGACTGTGCGATGCAGCTTAATTTCTACCAAACCAGTTTTGAAGTCTGCAGAAGTGAGCATCAGTACAATTGACAAGTCATGCAATAAAGAACATGGACTAGAATTCTACGAGTACACGGGTCGATGGACCTGGACAATTCAAAGGATTGCATAACTTTCTGCAGTTGGGTCTGTAGTTAAATCACGCAAATTTTTAATTTCGGCGAGCACTCATATGCAGGGACATGGAAACTCGGCCAAATCGTAAAATTTTTGGTTTCGTTGCGTGTTGAAAGGCATTAAATTATTCCTGCCATGTAACCACTAGATGGCAAGATTTTAGACTATGAACTGATGAAGCATGAGCAATGAACTAGATAATGCACTGTGCGAATAAAACATTCTTTCAAAGTAGATGGGACAGTTATAAAAGCGGTGTGTGTTAAAGTTTATTCCATTATTATTGAAAGTCCATTTAATAAAAGACAGTAATCACATTTAAGTGCATCCTCATATTGTGGTCTAAAAATGAATGTTAAGACAATGTTACAGCTTTTTGATCATTGCAAAAGCAGCATTGTTTGCAGTAAAAAGGTTTAATTCTAAGCCTTGTCAGAGTCTGCTTTTCTCATCATAAACAAGACATTTATTTTCTGCTTGTTTTAGGTTTTACTAATAAAAACCGGATTTATGTTCCTGTCACGCATGGGCGCTTGGAAATTCAAGACGCTCTAGATGTTTGAGGTAATTCGCCTACAATACTTATGGTGGCATGTGCTAAGTAAATTTCAGAAATCAATGCTTGTTTTTATGAAGTTTCAATGCAAATTTGAATGCACAATGTACACTTACATGCACTACATATATATATCTGCGATCATTTGCTGGTGTAAGGAGGCAGTATCGTGCAGATTCATAATGGAAATTAAATTATAACTGCACAATATCTAACTCTCACTAAACTCTTGCGTTGGGATAGAGGAAATTTTACAGTCATGGAAGTTGGAATAGGCATAGCGTTGGCAACAGTTGCACCGATGCTGTAAAAGAACGAGTACATTTAGTTAATTGGGAAACAAGCCATCATCGCTTTACTAAGAGACTTTTAAATGGTCTTTGAAGGTAGCAATATTTAGGCTCATACCAACTGTAAAAGTAACTTATTAGCCTATGAAACAAAATCCTACTTTTTGAACCAAGTAGCATAAAAATACTGCTTCAGCTTGTTTGTTAGTGCAGGGCAAACTCGTCCTAACAAATGAAATTTTTGGAGGGTTCACTGGCGTTCGGAAAAGTTAAATTGTTTAGCCAACGTAGAGTTAATTTTGGTAAAGACAAGAGCATCAATAACCACTATCTTGCCTTCTTGTTTATTTTGGTCAGATTTAATACAAGGAAATGTTGTGGGCCTCAGCATGTGGTCTTGAATCACGCCGGCGCCACCGAGTTAGCTCTGATCCGATTACGCTACCCTGGTAGTTGCAATGAAGAAAAAGATCGGAGAGGACGTGGACACAACTGTTTACCTCGGAGATCAACCTCGGTGGTGTCGTTGTGTCGTGTGGGCGTTTGCGTGTGTATTTATACCTCACATGCGTTAACATCGAGACCTAGGTGTGAGGGTAATCCAGGATAACCGTTCACGCTAATGACGGTGGAGATGAGGATCCGCGCGGCTGACGACATGCTGCGAAAAGGAGGATACTGGGGCGGAAGCTGGAGTGACCGGATTAACGAGTGTGAATCAACGCGATTCAAGACAAAAATAATGTACTTTATGGACTTTATTAGACTTAACCTACTTGAAAAGATTTAGGGTGGATTGACTCCTGGCTAAGGTCAACTGACGTGAAAGAAACTCCGCCACTACATTTAATTAAAAATCTATTTCGCACTCGTTACAATTGAAAGATAAATATCATTTTTGAGCAAAAATGTTTTTATTAGGTAGTTTAACGTATGGTATGATTAATAAAATTTCATTCTGTCACAGTTAAGGTACTCTCCCAAAAGAGTTGAGCAATTTAAATGTTTAGAAAACCACTTGGTTTGGGGCGCGAGAACACGGTACGGTGCCAAAAGTTAAATCTACTCAGAATTCTGCATGGCTTAACAGCAACAAAACAAGCCCGTGGTTTACGAGGACACGAATGCCCTGTTTAGGCGTGAGTCACCACAGTCCCGGCATAAACGCTGAGGTCAATATCGCGGGGGAGTCGCTGGCATCCCAAAACCGGGACAAAGACAAGATCCCGCGCAAAGAGCCCTCCTGTCTCAGCAAAGGGTAGATAGGCACGCCTATGTGCGTCCACATACGCATGCCATGGACGACCTTCAGTGAGGCAAGAAACAATTGGCACATTTGGGGGGTGATTGGGTCGGCTAATATGAATACGAAGAATGGTGTTCAGAGATATAGCTAATGAGGGAAAAATATAGCCTTGGGCAGAACGAGTAATGTTCAAGAATTTCTGACAGACAGAATAAACTACCTTCGGTGCTTTCCTGGTGGGTAAAATAGCACTATCCATTATCAGTTGTTAGCAACCTGGAAATTGGGAGAAGTAGACAAATGATTGCAGCTATCTTGTACCTGCTATTGTGAAATTTCAACATTTTTTAAAGATTAGTTAACTTTGACTTAAGCTGTCTTAATTGTAATTTATTATAACCATACAAAACTAGGAGGAGTACTTAAACGACACTTTCGAAGCAGAGTTATAGTAATGTTCGAAGGAAAGGTCAAAAATTTCGCATTCCACATCACAAAATCCCAGTGATGCATAAAGTACGAATCAGTATTTCCAAGTGCATTAGTGGCAAAGGAAAATGCAAAATGGAGAAATTCTTAAATAAATCAAACTTTTCTAGGTGAAGATGGTGCTTTAGTAGCAGTAGTCTTGAGACACACAGTTTTCGATTTATGATGCATATTGATCAGGGAATGTTCCCGCAGATTGAGCAAGAGCTTACCTTCTTGCAGGTTCGACTGTTTGATTGGCACGTGAAGATGCGACAGAGTTGTTAATAAGCAGATGCTTCTTCTAAGTTGTATTCCCCCGGTCCCCAGAGTCGCTCATGGCATCAATCAGCAACTTCAGCAGGACTAGCGAAATTCAAATCGGTGATAAATTTCAGATGTTGATTGACTGGGCGAAATTACGTTTTAAAATCCCCTGAAATTTTTATTTGCGAAATTTTCATTGAGCATTCTTGCATCGGATTGTGGGTTTAAGTAGGAAACAGCAACCTTTCAGAGAAATAAGAGTAAGCTGACCTGCAAAAACATTAGTAGGTGACTCTTCCTTTTTCAAATGTCTACCTGCTGTTTACTTCACTGTTTTGTTTTAAACACGTATGTTAACTACAAAAAAACATTACAATTGATCTCGTTTTCCTCGGATAACCGCTATTTTAAGACCACCAGCAGTGCAGACTCCGAAGGTCCTAAAGCGCCAGCCTGAATATCAAGTCGTCCATGATTTACTTAGAAGACAAATCTGCTACGCTAATATTCTTAGTTTAAGGACTATTTTACTCAATAAGAAAAGTCTTAAAAAATTTACAGCTACTACACTTTTACAATCTTCAAAATTAAATTCAGAAGTAAAATTACTGAAATTGCCTTTATTTAAAATTAAGGCAATTAAGGGATCTTTTAAATGCCGATAATATAGAAGGTATGGATAATCATGCTGAACCCCTGTTTTAATAGTTCATCCTTAAGAAAGTGATTGTTCAGACTAGTTACTTTATTCATTCTTCGAAATTTCAGACTTAGGCTTTTACTATTCAGTTTTTTTAATAAATTGCACAAAAGCATCGTGCACGCTTATACAGGGCATGTTAGTTTTTAATCACCTATCTGATCGACCATTTAGGTACTACTCAGGCTTTAAATTATTAGCCACGAACATCAAAAAAATTAAAATACTAACTACGCATTAGTTTAAAAGTAGAAGCGTATTTTTCAAGTCATGATTTCTAATGGTATAAAAAATATACATTGAAAATTCCTGTTGACTACCACTTCTATAGTTTAATAAAAGATAGAATTCACACATTTACAAAACTGGTAAAAGTTGTCATAAACATTTCCTTAGTAATTTTTTTTACAAATGAACAATTTCTATGCTAATATAGTCATATAGAAGCCAAAAGGACTAGTCAGTGCACTGTTTGTGGCAAAGGAACCATATACAATAAAACTATTTCTGTGTTAGCATCCAGAGAACCGAAGGACAACTTTGGCGTTGCAGGACGAACAAGACCCAACGCGACGAATGGGTGCTTGTGCGTGTGTTAACGGAACACTTGTACACAAGGCCGAATGATAAGGAAGCGTAAGTCAGAAACACTAATCGATTTGGAATGACGATTCAAGACTTATCAATAACTTACTGACATATCAGAGGTAATCGATTGAAGAGATGTTGTGTGACAATCGAGTAACTTAATTACCTCGTAAACGACCTGTGAAAATCAGCTACATGTATTTATTATTGCGTGGACAATACACTTAGACTGAACGAGACAGGGCGGAACATTCATTTCCCAAATACCTAGTAGCAATATGCTTTGAAAAAGTATTTTAATATTATCTTAAAATTGATTAACTACTGCCTTGCTAGTATGCAACAGGCATTGCTGAAACAATTCTTGAAAGACAATCACCCTCCAATCTGTCAGTTAATGAAGCAACTTGCACTTCACTCACACTCCTTTCAGCCTCAGTGCCTGTTCCATCCACCGTCGTCTTCACACAACTTCCCTTACCATGTGAATGCTTCTCATCTTGCAGCAATTTATCTTGTGTAGTCCATTCTTATGTCAAGAATGCATGGTAGCAGGTACCGATTCGCAGTTGGCTGTTCATTTTTGCTTACTTCACACAACTCCCAAACGTCTTACCTGTTTACGTTGGCACGCTTGCGGCGATGACGAGTGATCGTTGCTAAGACCGCGGCTGCATCCTCTGCTGACATTGTCGTCGTGCGTTGTGAAAATTTATCCACCCAAACACTGCGTGATGGTCCCATCAAAATCTGTCAGTGGACCGTCGTGACCGTCGTGCACCTCACAAAAGCAGTGCATACCTGCAACGATGCATTGTCCCCTAGTAAAGTGTTCCCTCTGATGTTGTTTTATTGCCACACTCAGAGACGGCACTTTCTGCTTGTTAAGCCGACATTGCTTTTATACTCTTAACCGGTGGCATTTGATGCGTTTGCTCTTGAGGTCTCCTTTTAATGGATTAAATACGCGTTTCGCTGGCTAACCAGACACCAGATAATAACTTGTTTTAAGAGGTTGATTTCTAGAAATAATAAATTTATTTATCCAGCTGCAGGAGTGAGGATACAAATTAGAAAGCTTGTATTGCGACTTTGTACCATTTAGGTAGTTTAGGGAAGCTGTATGACTCGAAGTTCTTGTGCTTCATTTGACCTTTCATTTGCATAACCTACTATAGTTATATTTTTAGTAATTTGTATGAGCCTTTATTGTCAATTCTTTACCCAATGCATGCCAGCTACAATGTTCTTTTCCTGATATCATGCTTTTTTAGAGCATCAAAGAGGATTTTGTTGGGGCTGGTTTAACCAACATTTTGCGTTGGATCAGGACCAATAAAAGAATGCAATTAGTTTGAGTGATACCCTCTCTCTCATCCACCTAGTATGAATGTAACTTTTATTGGGAGCTTCGAATCTATGAGAAGCGATAGTTCTTCACATGACTTTCCCTTGTTTAACAATTGCTAACACCGTCTCACAGTAAGGTGATTTTTATCAATTAAATTTTGACATGTTACATTTTACTTGACTTGAATGTTCCATTAAAATTCTCGGCCTAAATCATTATATTTTAAATTAGAAATTTGGCACTAAGTTATTGAAAAATACTGTTTTATGAAGACATGAGTTGCTTTTGTCTAACGGTGTTTGATAATTACTTCACCCAGGAGCCAAAGTTTCCCCTTGGGATTGGCAATGAAGATAGCAATTTACATAAACGGAAAACAAAGATGAAAAATACTCAAAGTTAACCGTTCAGTACTTACCAAAATGAGGTAATGCGGTTCACTAAGGTTGCTCTTATCAAGGAAGTTTGAGTCACAGTTTGAGTTGGTGAGCAATGCCTGGAAGTTGAAGCTCCACATCTTAGAACGGTCGTATAAGCTTAGGCTCGATGGGAAGCATTTTACAATTTTACTCCTAGTGACCAAACTGGTCATAAATGTCCATAAACGTTAGATGAAGTTAGCCTTCAGTACAAAATGTATTTTGAAGATCAAGTTAACACTGAAGTGGATTTTGCATATGTTAATAACCCTAGCAGTATTAGGTCAGACACAGAATTGTGCCACACCGGTACTTTTATCGTGTACCGCTGTCGTATGAAGTCGTGCAGTCTGCTTGTAGGCAAGACCGAAATAGTAAGCACAAGAGCCTCATTATTGCCAATACGTCAACGAACGTAATAACCCAATTGCATTGAGTCAAAAAGAAATGATTTGGTATTTATTGCTAATTGATAGGAGACCGAAGATGGTCTTGGGTAGGCCATTTCTAGAGGCGCTTTGACAAGCATATTCTAAAAATGTTACTTAAGATTATTCAAATGTCTTTTTTCTTCTTTGCTATCGTCAGCGCCTTTTCAAGCGAATATAAGTTAGTAAATGCAGATATTAACTAATTTCGCTTATTTTAATGTATTTTGACACTAGGCATTTCCTTTCTGTGTCAAAGCCAATCACATGGACTAGTGTAATTGAACAACGGCATCATTTGCTTAACTCGGTCGTCTAATAAACAGAGATCCTCTTCTTTTATCGTTATGGCATAGTTTTGGAGGCATTTTTACTGTTCTATACGATGTTGAACATAAAAAAAATGAGAGTCTCAGCTTTAGATGTCTTAACTAGAGGTAAAAAAGCTGTATTCTCGGTTTGATCCCGTGGACTTTATGGTCCGAAGTGCCTCTTCGAGTTGACAGCAGTTGAAATGCCTCCTTAAGATTAATTTCATTTCAAGAAAGTAAAATTAATTACGTAGACCTATTTAGTTTCTACACTTGCTTGTAGGTAGCAGCAAGGTTCTGCTGTACATTTCTTTTGACAAAAAATTTAATGATAAAGAAATGTTGTTTTATAGATTGTGGTAAAGCATCTAACAGTGCACAGTCATCAGTATACAAAGAAATGCTGATATCTTTGAGTCATGCTAACTTATTTAATGCATTTCCTTCATTGCATAATTGAATAATTGCCTCTTAAAAAACACTTAATAATTTAAAATCATTGCTCATTGTAAGAGTCTGCAGCCAGTCTCTTTTTAAGATGGGAAGTTACAGCACTTTAATATTAACTGTCAATTTTTGATATTTAAAAAGTTAGCTTTACAAATGATGGGACATAAGGCATCATTTTTGGGCGTACACTAAGTCTAGAGAAACGCACTAGTTTCCGGGAACGTGCTTATAAAATAGCACTAAAAGATATATAATATCAATTCAACTGTAGCGACAATCAAACCAACTGCAATACAATTTTTTTACCGATCTTTGGTCAGTCAGCAACTTGATACACAGTTTTGTTGTAAACACGTTTTGGAATTTTGTCAAACAAATCTGGTGACGAGATCCAGATTAAGGACATCAAGAAATCAAGAAACTTTGCTTAGGCCTCAATTATTTCATTTTTTTTATTTTGTTATTAGCAAGGAAGAAGCTTAAGTCGCTATTTAGAGGTACTAAACTTGAACCACTAGCATTACAACGATTCAATCTTCCAAGACCTCAAGTTCTTGTACATTTTAAACAGTTTATAAGGAATAGGCGACTCGACCAACAAGAATTCGAGTATGCACTTCACTATTACTCCCTTCATCCGAGAGCTACACACCGTGGGCCCCCTTCTGAACTTAACCAATTGAGGCTCTGCTATTATTGACGTACCTATGTGTTTGTTTAAATTTCAACAAATTAAAATTTTCAGGAATATAAAAGATTAAGTAATTTATAATACTGGCAGAATTCCAGAACCGAACGATGCAAACTGTGAAAGCCTCTTAGATCTGAGTCATAGAGTGAAACATTCATGACTATTACGAGGCTAATCCTCCTCTCTTCTTCCATTTACTGCGGCACACTTCAAAGTACTTCAAGAACACGATTTAACTCCCTATTGCTTACACAGTCATTCTTATCCTCAGCTGCCACCTCACTATAAGTACTATCTTTGTTTATGAATTCATGGTCAAATTGCTCGAAATCTAAGCAACTTGGCAAAAAGACTAAATGCATTTTTACTTGCAGGTAGTAGTAGATGAAAGCTTCCACACGAATGTGTGGATTTTATTCGTCTTCGCTGAAAGTGTCCAAGCTAATAAAACATATATATCTGGCTGTCCGCGATAGCAAAATGCCATGGACAAATAAAAAGTATTCTTAATCGTTTGACTCTGCTGTATGTACCACCTAGCAAAATACTTCGATGATAATGCGTAAATGAGTTTAATTACTAACTTGAAATGTTTTACTTTCATTAAATTTTATATTTTTAAATACCTTTATGGAATGTTCAGCCGCAATAAAAGTTTAAAACTGCCAATGTGGTTCTCAAAAAAAAATACTTTTTGAGTTGGCAACGGTTTTTACTTGCCTAGTGATTTATGCTATGGCAGTTTGACCAAAGCACCATAACAAGACTTTTGGCCTTCCCAGAAAATTTAAATGAAAGGCTTTAAGTCTTTCCAATATATCAGTAAAACAGTACCATGCATGAGACGGCTAGTTTTTCAGCTGAATCGTTAGATGGCAGCACCAGAAGCTCAAGGTGGCACCTCTAGTCATTTGTTGCATAATTTTCGTGAGGTTACTGCCACAAATTTTCTTCAAAAGTGTTTAACGTGTGCAATAATCTGTAGGCAGCAAAATTAATTCATGAAAAGGCGATTCTTTATCTAAGAACATGACTCGAAGTGAGAGGTCCCTAGGATGTCGGAATTTTAATTTTTTGCCGAACACAAGGTAGCCGCACACATTCCATGCCTGCACACGCGTTACACCGTCAATCACTCAGAAAACATCGATGATCCTTTAACATTGGTGTGCATGCATTAGGTGGAATGCTGCCGGAAAAATGTCAGGCCGTGGCTTAAATTAATAGTGGAGGTAAAGACAAGCATGCTGAGCTCTGACATGGAATGAGTGTAAACGCAGAACAGAAAAGAAAATTCTTGTTTAAATCCTCAAATGCACCTTTTCTTCATATAAAACGGAAATCCATCATGTGGTTATTTGAAATTTCATTATTTCTTTTAGTTTTGCATCACTGATCAAACTTCTTCGGTCATTATCCTCATTGGATTATAGAAATTTAATCACTATACACTCCCTTATCCATCACATTTTGCACTTTATTTATTCTTTTTGTAAATTGGTAACCAGATAACAGTTTTCTTGTCTACATGCCCTTTAACCACTAAAGCCACCATCGTACTTTACCTAACTTGCATCGAACTGCAAGTCGAGAGCCTTATGGAACTTAGCCGTGAATATCCTCCACCCACCAATGTTGGTGCTCAAAATAAGCCCTAATAAACAGAGGAAGTTGAGGAAAGTTACTATCAGGGTTTTCAATGATAAAATTAAAAACAAAATACTAACATCATTTGGATAAAGAAATTAATCCTTCTCTAATTTATTACAACAAACCTTATCAAACATCTGAAGCAGGTCCTTAAAGTGGTCCTGCTTGAATTGTTGTAAAAGTGAAATCAGAGGTCCGAAAGGTTTCACCAGGCTTTCTGCAGGAGGTGCCAATGCAATGCCTTTTATTCACGTGGAGAGCCCAGTTGATATGACTATTTTCAAGGTCTATGTACACCCACTTAGGCTCCTGACTTTTTTATTACCGAGATCTACTCCGTGATGTTAAAACCCCTAAATACTACGTCACTGAAATCCCGAGAACCATATTTAGAGGCCTAGAATATAAACGAAATACTCTTTAAGCTTGGGTGCAGGTGGGTGATAAAACTTTTGGGACATGCATCAGTCTTGCCAAAAATTGCAAATTCGTGAACAAGAAAATTCAGCAAGTAACTTGAGGCTGACAAATTAAATCAGGTTTAAATGACGTCTTATTTAGCTTCTAAAGACCACTTTATATGACTTTAATAGTATGAGTCTCATTGGCATGCTTATCATGATAGGAACCATGCTACTGAGGAATCTATATTTAAACAAAAATGTCAAGTCCAACTGCCCAACTCGTTGCGAGAATTCCTCTAGAGATATTTTAAGTATTTCTTTCATCCTCAACGGTTGTGTTTCGAGGTTGGGGAAGAATGCAATGATGTGTGTTGCATAACTCAGTAAGAGGACTTTTGCCAACGTCAAGATCGCGTGCATATTCAAAGTTTAATCAACAAATTCGAAGAATCAACACCAAGACATTTCACCACACATCTCACTCATCACAATTGTGGAAATCAGGAAGTTCATGAAAGCAAACACATCTGAAATTCGCTACCATTGTGACTCCCGTTACAGGGTTAGCATTCATTCTCAGGTCTACAAGTTTGGACATAAATGCAAAAAGCAAGTAGGTTTCGTAAAATAAAATATATTTGCCTAATAAATGGTTTATTTTTCAATCATAGGCCATTTAGGTTCACAAAATATTGATATTAATTTCTGATATGAGAGAAATTAATTCAACCCTACGTGAAAGTCATGGTTTGTCAAGATGAAGCAGATGTAGACGAATTAAAATTAATGATACTCCAAGTTTTTTTCCAAGTGTGATCGTTATTGTCGTAAAATTAGGAACTAAATCAGAAATCCGTACTTTTTAACCTAAAAAAGCAATTTACATTTCTAGTGCCTTAAATCCGCAATGAAAGTTGTAATTTACAGTTTAGATTCAAACAGAACACAATGCCCCTTGTAACTGTGTACGTTGGAATGACAGCACGATTGAAACTCTCACTTATGCCATCTTGGGTTCTTGAAATTCTGTGAACTCCCTACAGTTGCCATGATAAAGTCAGTTAATCGTTTCGTTAGTTGAACTTATCTAAATGAAGCATCGTGCAGTAGATTGTGCAAGTGAAATATCCTGCTTTTGTAATTATTCATAAAATGCATTTTTCAACCCTAACTAAAGTCTGGAAATTGCGAGACCCCTTGACATTTGAGACTAATTTGCGAACATATTTATCGCCATCATTCTGTGCCGCATGCAACTATTCTATGTAAATATACGGTTAGTAGAACACTGGGAGAATATTCATTCCTGCGTTACTAAGTAAAGCAAACCTGCACATTTGCAAATACCCCAAAGCCAGCATTAACAACATGAATGCGACATGTGTCAAACTGACGCGTCAGCATTCAAATAAATTTCCGACTGATAACAGTAAACCTAGGCGATCAGTGACAAAAATTAATGATTTTCTGGCCTTTCTCAAGTTCACTTCTACAAAGAAAGATTACATGCCATAGCTTCTCAAACTCGGCTTTAAAGCACATTGATAGTGGGGATGTAGCTCCTGAAATCATTTGCAAAAAAAACTCCTTAAAAACCTAATGATATTATGACTCAAAGTATAACTTTCCTAACGAACATTTGCAGAGGAACAAAATAACAAATTAACCTCAGCAGAAATGCTCATTTTAATGTACTGAGGAATGAGCAGACAGTAAATATCTAATAAAGTCATTTAGAACCTAGGATTTTTTTGTATCGCACATTCGTGATGCGCGAAAGAGGTCATCAAGGCGTGCAAATTCGTTGTCCATTTCTCATTCCTTTATTACTAAAAGCCATTCCTAGTCCAAAACCTTATTCCATCATCATAAAATATTTCCTATTTCCTGCATTGCTTGGTAATTTTAGGAAACAGGCCTTGGTTTATCTGCTACACAAGAGGATTACTTTGACTTGGATAATAACCTTTCCCGAAGTTAGAAGTAAAAGTGTACTGCTCGCAAAAGGAGAGACGTGTTGAAAACGCAAATTGTTGCCACGCGCATAAACGGACCAAGGAGATAACACGCGTCCGTTCATTTCCGCACTTGTAATTGTCCTAGATACCAGATAAAATGGACCATCTGCAAATCTGACCAAAAACCTGCCTGATTTGCAGAAAATTGTTTGCATTTGACCAGTGGGCAACACTCAAATGGAATAAAACGGTTTTTTAAATGATTTAGGCGCAGATTTGTGTTCAGATGAATTCGAATGATGCGGGATCAAATAAGTTTTGCCTACTTTCCTGACTTGATTTTGTGTACCGTGAGAGGGATAAATATAGCGATAATCATAAACAAGGAATGCCACAACGTTTGCAGTGGCAAATTTATAAAGAAATCGTGAGAACTTCCTCGAATGTTTTGTTTCTTCTCACATCTTTGGCCCTTTTTTTCTAACTCTGAAACATTGAGGTTCACATGAACTCCAGGTTTGATTGACTAACAACTCTCGAAGCATGCATTACCACACACTTTAACACGAAATCAACTTAGCTCATCTATAATATTTTCAAACCTGGCCGGAATGGCTTTTTTGATTCAAGAAGTCCCCACCAAATAAACCGTATTGGAAGGGAAGTGGACAAATAAAATGAGAAAGACGAAAGCACACCCACGTCAGATACTAATCAAGCACCTGTTTGATCTTTTTGTTAAAATTTTGCTTGCTAAAAGTGCATACGTTTTCAAAAACTGTAAACGTCTCAGGAATTTCAGGCTTGACTTCAGGACTGTCATGCTGTCAACCTCAGTGCTTTATAAAAAGACAAGTGAAGCAATCACATTAGTGTCTTGAGTGTTTTCTTGAGCTTATGCTTCTTTTAGATTTTAAATAATGCAACGCATGAAGTACTAGGAAAAAGCATGTATTAGAAGTAGTAGTAGTAGTATGCTGACAATGCTACAGGCGTAAAACATTCGAGTAAACCTGGTTTCGGTTCCTGGTAAAATTACTTCAAGGGTTATTTAGATGTGTTAGGTTTATCCAGTGTTCACCCATAACGGTGGAACATTTAAATTCTGTCAAAATAGTCGTTCCCAGGCATCGTTTGAATGCTAAAGAAACATCTTCTGTCTGAAGGTTAAGAAAAAGTTTAGCCCTTACTTTTTCACGCTATATATTTAAGATCAAACTTTTAAGAAAATATATTTTATATTTCATTCCACACGAAGAGGCTTCACAAAATAGACCTTAGTATTTTTTGTTAACACAGTAAATAATGATACATTGCTTCAGGGAAAACCAAACTCCTAACATACCCTCTAATGCTTTGCGCTGAGTTGCAGTTAACTCAATTGATCAACCAGGTCAGCGTAAATGTTTTAAGCAGTTCCATTAAATTAGCGACATTTTTGAATTCGAATTAATTTTTTTAATTCGCCTGGCTATTTCTCGACGTCTCAATCTATTGATAATTTTCTTATCTTTCTTTCTCCCTGATCTAAGGTCCGAGGTGGATAAAAGAAGCTCATTCGTAAAAATTTCTTTTACAAGCACTTGGTGTGGGATTAAAGTCAGCCTCCCGCTAGATAATAATGTGATATTTGTCTTCACATTAGGACACTTATTTGACTTACATAACCACATCAATAGATATTACATGTTTCTAGCTTGCTCCTATATAAATCTGTGTCTAACTAATGTTAAATTGAGTAAACAATGTCAAAATTTTAAACCACATAAGGGAATACAAACAATTCTGTTTTGTAAAAGTCAAGTCCTAGTAGTATGCATTTGGTTTTTGAGGATTTTTACTATTTATGGAGAGTAAAAAATACAATTGCGAGCATTCGAGTTTCCTAAAGTTTCAATGACAATGATAAGTAACAGGGTTTTACTCAGATCGATGCCAAGGCTGAGTTCTCCTACTTTCACATTCTCGAACTGACGTCACGGTTAAGTTTCCAGGAAAAGGATTTTGAATGATATCTGTAACCAGTCACGGGATCTCCGAAGCATGCTATCCTTTTAACAGGGTCTAAAGCTGAACTTTGAGAAGACAAACCATTTTCCAGAAATCCTTGTTCGGAACCTCATACTCTGTGCAATTGCGCAAAATGTGCAGCGTATTAGTGTTCAGCGACCCTTACGACTGCCCGCTGCGTTGCATGCCTGATAGGCTTAACCAGCATGGATCCAGCTATACATATTGTCGATTTCATGTCCGTTGAAAACATTCGAAAAAAATTAAATTGTCTTATTAGTTTCGAAAGGCAAATTTTTTTTCAACTGATTGGATTGGAACTATCGCAAAATTAGTAGAGGCGAATCAGTGTTGCGTGCTCACTAACAGAAAGTGATATCTGGAAAAGAGGCTCCGCATGGAATGTGAACACGAAAAACCCATTTAGCGACCTTGGAGCCAAATTCAATTGTATCAGTATACCAGACAACTATTTTGTTAATTTAACACTACCAGTCCTGTCTTAAACTTTCACAAGGAATAGCGACAGCTGAGAGGGTTTCCTGATTGCTTTTTGGTAAAATAAGGAACAAAATATAGCGCTGTACCATCGATATGTAGAAAATATGCTTTCTGTACAGGAAGAGACTGAAGTGGTAAAATATCAGGGAAGTACGTGAAGTGTGGGTAAAGGGTAATCCAGGCAATAGACATGAGTGAATAACAACAGATCTTCAATGTTGGCATTAGTCCATTTCGTGGTCTGGAGCAAAAAAAATCGTAAAATGGTATGCATCTTAAATCACGTGGGTTTCTAAATAACAGCCAATTTGAATTGGACGTGGTCTTAAGTAAAATTGGCATTCGTCTGAGTTCCTTCCATGGAGAGTTGATCTGAAGATAAACAATATAGGTTTCATCGTGTGAACTATTCACTGATCACCTGTTGTTCATCCGACCCAGTGTTGATACTGTTCAGCTTGAGGGATTTTGAGTGAAGTGCTCGATACCAGGCTTCATACTCGGCACTAAAAAAAATTATTGACTTTATAATACCAAACTTAAAAAAGCTATTAAAATCTTTCATATTTTTTACAAAGACAGCTAAAGAGACGTTCCAAAAGATTCAGAAGAAAATAACATCCTGGATAGCCTTATACCATTTTGCCCTCTGCCTCTAATGGGAGGTTCTTGACAGAGATTTATGTCGATAACTTCAGCAGCAGTCAAGCCAAAGTCCCGCTTTTAACCAGGACCTCCAAATCACAGACGTGCATTCTAATATGTCATTTCTTAAAACTATGCATTTTACTCAATATACCCGGGGTTCCTTTGGATGAGATAAAGAAGCTTTTTGACAAATATCTTGATGAGTTGAACAAAAAAGGAATTAGTTTTGAACAGAAATGAAAAACTTCTCAAACGAATAAGCGAAGAATCAATCGTGGTTAAAAGATTCGATTGGTTCTCCAAGATCTCAAAGGTCTCAAATGTAACGTTGATTATCTTGTAAAATGCCTTGGTTATTTTGGTTTATATACCAGCGTACCTACAGCCTGCAACGCAAATATGCAGCGGTCCAGACACCACATAATAAATTCCATTTGTATCAAGGTCTGATATTAATAATCTGAGATAGATGGGAGTAATCGCAGTAAAAGGTCCCTAACATGTCATCTTGGCCTCATTCGAAGGTGCCTCAACAAGTCAACAGACCACAAGAAGTGGATAGATTTTTAATCGAGATCAATGAGAACAATTTTAATTTGTCTTTTCGAATGGTGTTCCCAGAAAGTGTTGTTGCAAGTTTTGTTCGCCTAAGGTTATTTGTGACATAACATACCCAGAAATTACACAGCACCACAAGACAAATTGCTGTTTCAAAGTAAGCTACAAACTTCAAATGTTTAATCAATCAGTTTGTCTTTGGCTAAGCACAGATATCGAAAAGAACTCAAGACGTCAATGTACTATGATCGAATAAAAATCGAACTAGAAGTAAATATGCTTTCCTTACCTATCATTTGTCGTGAAACAAAACTCAGTACATGTTCCGCTTTGGCTTTCAGTCAAGCAAACGTATAGCAGAAGAGGGAGATCACGGTGAATGGTGCATGCACCAGCTGAAGAGAACGAATATGAGGAACCACTAGGAACAGACTTCGAACTGAGGCTGCTTCCAGACCTGCGCAAGCGCACCGAGGGTGGCCGAGTGGGGCTCAGTGGTGGTGAAGTGGAGGAAGCTGTTCCGCAAACCTCAATTGTACTCGAATTCGATGAGGCAGAACTCAGTGAGCCACCAGACGGGAGGTTAGCATGTGGATTATCAGAAGCTGTCTTAAAGAGACCTTCTGGTACCTCGAGAGTGGTGGTGTGGTGCCGTGGTATCCCTTTTAGTCCCAGCAGACCCGCGCTTGGACGCTTCTGGCGTCTGAGTCCACCATAATTATTGGAACCTAGCGTCTGTGAGCGAGATGCGGATCCAGTTGTGATGTGCGTGGATGCATCACTTGGGTTCCCAATCGTTACGTATACCTTGTCACGTGGACAATAGTCCTGGACTAGATAGCGATCATTCCTGTTAAGACGAAAAAAGCCGAGTTATTTAGGATATGGTGTTTGTAGTGGACAGACAGCCACCATGCGTGCATCATGGCCCGAGTGTACCAATGACTCACCAGTTCTGTTATTCGCCGGTTACGCAAGCCTACTCATACGCACACGAAGACACTTGGCTGTTGTGACACTAATAAGCGGTCGTGTTTTCTGTCGCCTCATGGTTATTACAGGCTGTTAACTGGAGGGTTGTAAGGCAGTGCTAAACCCCAGTTACTACATGTTTATTGCATAGAGTTGCCAGATGTTAGTGTATATAAGAACCTACGGAATGTAAATGGCTTTAAAATTCATACAGGACAGTGAATGGTTTCAGGTGATTGCAATTTTGTGTGTTAAAATCCTGATGGTCCGCATAGCTTTTAATGAGGTCAGTTCAGTCAAATTTCAGGCACAATGCAGAGAAACTTAAATCTTATAGTAATAGTCCCTATTACGATCCGGTTAACAATTAGTGTACAGGATGGCAGAGAACGCTTTGAAATTGAATGTAATCAATGCCCTCTTGAAAATGGCATTCAAGCAACTCGCTCGATATCGCTTTTAAATGTTTGCTTATTTATTTAACTATCCACCTGTATGTACACCTACTCAATCCTCTGTGTTTTACTACCATCCTTTGTAGGCACACAAATAAATTAGAAACGTGATATGGAGGTTAAAAAAACATTGGTGTCCTTTTGATCATGGCGCCTCTTCGTCTAACTGTTCTCGGATTCCCCAGGAGCAAAGCACAATAGGATTGCAGGGTAGCGACTCGTTTTTCTACATTAATCGACCCCAATTACAGATTTCATTAAACTTCCAGGAGAGCACCCCATGTTTAACATTTAACTCCGCATGGTCAGTGTTTTAACTTTGAGGTCGTGAACGACTTGCAGCTATGACCAAGCTGCGAACAATTGAGAAAAGTGCCACATGATCGCGATATTGTCAAATTAGTGTTTCTTAACCGAATAAACTCTAAGTCCAAAGGTGAAACAGCTAATCTAGACATGGTTTGAAAAAAGTGAGTTTAGAAATACTAATGCATGGGAAACATAGAATTTAACACATATCTTAACATAATTGGAGTCCAGTTTGCGCGTTGTTTGTTTTTAACGCGATTACGTGGTACATTGTCAATTTGCCTTAAATCCCGAAAAAGCTTCTGTTATAGCAGATGAATTTATATCTGCAGTTGAAAGGGCTTCTATGATTGAAACTATGCAGAATCTAAAAAACACATTAGGTTTCGATGTTGCTTACTGTGCTATTATTATGAGCCATTGTTGTTGTTGTGGTGGTGATGATGATGATGATGTCATAACTGATACACCATTGTGACGAGAATGATCTCGTAAATCGGATTCGCAACAACCCGAGTCAGATCATAGCCAAAAGTAAGGCACCAAATGAATACGCGCAATAGTAAGACATGTTTGGAGCAAAATTCTATTAACAATAAAGTTTATTCCTTGTGTCTAACCAGCAATTTATGCTAATAGCTACAAGCAGACCCATAAAACAAGTTTAATTTCCACTTTGTCTGGTCTTATTGCTTTAATTCGGATGAGCATGTGTCTCTTCATGTAGTTAATATGGCCTAGATGGGCATCTGCTAAGACATTCCACTCGATTATTACTGCTACTAGTCTGATAAGAACAAAGTCCTTATTCGGGAGGTTGGTAGGTTTGATATTTTGTGATATAATCTGTGATAATGACTTCATTTTTAGCAGGATGTTTGTTTAAGGCTGATTTTTGCCCTTGAAATCTTAAGCTCCGTTCTCGAGTTTTTGTGAGTAAAAGTTATGTTTGCATTTGCTAGAGTTCCATACATAAACGACAATCCAAAATTGTACGCGTAAGAAGAATCGCATTCAGCCGAGTTCGATTGATAAGGGGAGGAGAATCTTCTTGATTTGTCCTTCTCTTGATTTTAATTCCCATGTGTATGAAAGGACAATTGTTAGGCCAATGTGAGAATTACCTAATATAGCCATTTTGTCTTTAAATCTAGGCTTTAAATTATCAAATTAGATCACCATTAAATTTCAAGTCAGGCTGCAAATGAAAGTAAAGCTTACTTTTTAAGTTTGGTAACCATTAACAGGTCGTTGAAGAGAATGAGGTAGAAGGTTTCAGGCTTTTTTCTGCCCAGCTTTTTCAACAACACTGTTGCCTTACCATCGGAGGTAGCTGAACGCAGCTCGCCCTCTTTGATGAGTCGTTTGTCGCTGATTGCAATTCTCTAAAATTGATTGTGCAGACGTGAATGGAATGGACCTATTTTCCTGGAATGCAGCCCTAGAGAAACACTGATAAAACAATTGTCATGCCTGGTTATTGAAATTGATTTTAAAGAAATTTCAAGAAACTATTGTCTAAATAACACAACACGCACAGGTTTAAGAATGCGTTTTTACTTATTTTCATAAATTAACAATACGATTTAGCTTTCCTGGTTGTCTAAGTTGGGCCACCCTAATTATTTAGGTATAAATTATGCTACATAAAATAGCTACAACCCTCTCAAGGGGTCTTTTAGTAGAACATACCAGAAAGTGCAGGATGATTTTAATTAAATACATTTACTAATTACAAAGTAATTGCTTAGGAAAATAATATAAAACTGCTGTAAGCAGTGGCAAAAATAAGGAAAATGACTTTGAAAATGGCATGATTAACTGTTTGATTTGATAAACGATTTTCTGCATCGTGTGATCGCACACAAAGATGTGACAGCCGTAAGGTCCTTTCGGTTTGCGCGCTGCGGCTCTCAAAAACACTGATCAAACAGTAAAAATGTATCAGGTGAGACACCTTAGCTAAGAGGTACTACACTTTGACAATATTATGGTGACTGCTTCCATGAGCGTCTAATGAATCCTTTATTGAAGAAGCAAATCCATCAAACCACAATCAAAATGCCCGATGAAAGGCACAAGTTTGACCATGAAACTTGCCACATATAAAACAATTTAGGACACGATTTAACAGATTGGGATTTTTTCTGTTAAATTTCTTTTGCAGTATCTACAAATTCAAACAACTGACTTTGTTTAAAGAAATTTGGGCATCATGTTGGTTAAAAAGGGGAAATGGGTACAGGAGTTGGAGAAATAAGCTCATTTACTACGAGTCTGCGAAATGAATTTTGAGACGTGTGTAGGAAATTTCTGTGAGAACGGGTTTATCTCGTGGAGTAACGCAGGACATGAGTACCACAAATATCCCTCCATTCTTCTGGTTTTTGATGCACAGACCAGCACAAAGTATCCAAAGGCTCATAGTGGATTTGTTTGGTTAGTTTGAACTTCTTAACTGCCAGCAAACTCTCGTGCAATCCTCTATTGTAAGACACCATTTCCTATGTTCATCATTTGTAGTAGATAGACTTTACCCTGAAATAAACAGAGTTAATTTCCACTGAAGTTTGAATTCGCATAAGCGACAGTTTTTAAAGTATTAAGACGAGTTGACTAATATTGAATAAAATACACCGTCAACAAATTTAAAGAGAATATCCGATTGACAAACAAGGATGTTGTCGACACACGTACGAATTCAACCAACAATCTACTGGGTGCTAAATATTGTGATTGTTCATTTTCCTAAAGCAATTCCGTGAGACATTATGGTTTAGGTTACACCGAGGAAGAAGCTACTGCAAAGGCGTTATACTAAAAATCTGTGGTTATGAGAATCATTGTAGTTTACCATTCCTCATCGATTACATTTACAATTTGTTGAAGTCTGGCTATATTGGAAGCAAGAATATGGGCACGAAGTTGTTTCCTGCTGACCACTTCAAAAATAACATTGTTTTCAAAGTGAATATCTCTGTAGTGAGTACACGCTTTTGTGAAAATAACATGTCGTTTACAACGAACAAAACATTGTTTTTCACTTGTTTTACTGAACTACTTACGATAAATAGTGCTATAGAAACCTAAAATTAGTAGAAAACTAATCTGTGACAAATTTTCGGCTTTCCACAAATTATCGTCTTCCCCTGACATGTACATTTAAATGTAACCACTGACAGTCTGGTAAATTAATGTGACAAGTGGCCTGTGGTACTTTGGTGAAGTGTTACTGCGTTGTCAAGTTTGGTGTTCATGTGCTGGCTAACATCTGGACCCAATGGGTGAAAAGCAAGCCGATTATAGTCAATAAATTTGGCTTAGGGCCAAATTGTGACAACAGGCGGAATGAAATTGTGGCCTTTCCTTGAGATGGAGCAGGCCAAAAATGTGGCTTTCCACATACGCTCAATCTGCCTTCGGACAAGTGGTGTTAACAATAGTGGAAGTTGTGGGTCATTTTTAGTCTTAAAAAAAATAATTTACCTTAACATTTTCGGGGAATTCGAGGGCCGAGGAAAGCGCCAGCAGCCGTGCTTTCTCGTCCATGAGCTTCTTTTCTGATTCGCTTTCAGACAGTAGCTGAAAAAATGCCCCATGTTATGCTTTGCCAGGCACTACTTTGCAAATACCAAGGATAGTTGTCTTATTATCAAAGTTATAACAACTACTTATCCCGTACAAAAACATGCAGCGAGTTGTGTCGATTCACGTCCATTAACCCGGTCATTGCAGTCTAAGACGCACTGTCTCCTTTCATAGGGGGGTCCGTTGGCCATGAGGGACCGTCTACTGGCACACTCCTATGCATGTGCCTCCCCAGCTTTCCACTTTGTTTGTCTGACCACTCAGTCATTTGTAAGTTTACAAGGTGTAGGTGTAGTAGATGTGTTTAGCACTACCTTGCAACCCTCTAGTTAACAGCCTGTAACAACCCGAGGAGAGGGAAGACAAGGGGCGACAGAGAACACGACCGTTTACTAGTGTCGAAATAACCAAGCGTCTTTGTGTGCGTATGAGTACGCATGCGTAACACACGACTGCAAACAGGAGCCAATAATAAGAAAGGGTGAGTCATTGGTACAGTCGGGCCAGCATACACGCATCACTCACGCGAAGTGGCTTACTGCCCACTGCAAAGGCATGCCCGACCTTGAACGCACGCACACGACGATGCAACCTAGTTGGGACATCTAATAAACAATTGAGTCTCTTACTTGTCTCATTTATTCTTTGGGGACTCCGTGTTGTACCATGCCACAACCAATTACTGATCGAGGCGAACATTTCAAATAAAATGTAGCTCATTTTAGTCCTGTGAATTTTTATTCATAACTCCGTTCCTATACCGTTTAGAAATACTCGGAGGAAACAGTCTGTTTGAGAAGTCTGCAGCCTCAATTTTTAAAGGAAGGTATTAAAAGTATTTCTATTACTGTCGCCATAACAAAATAAAAAAGTTAGAACTCATAATTTGCGTTGGTCCTAAGGTGGTTCAACTTGCAGTCGTTAATAGGTTTGAAGGGAACCGCACTTTTCATGTACTTCTTTAGGTATTACGCGGCAATGAGCAAGCAGAAATAAAATATTGGTCAAACTTCCATCGGCTTTTCTCTAATCAAGTACTTAGGAAGGCTATCTTTAGTATATATTCAGTAAACTTAGGGCACGGTTGATCATCACTGATTGGTGTGTAGAACTTTCAACGCAAACACAACACTTCTAGGCCATCACAAAGGCGCAGGGACTGCTATGGCACCACTAAGTAGTCAAATAAATTCAGATCGAAAATATTTCTAGCAACTTCTGACAATTCATTTATTTCTAGTCACACACTCAGAAGACCATTCATCTGGTTGTGATCAGTCATGTCTCAAGGATACTCAAATCCAGCGCGTCACGATAAAGAGTCACAGCAGTTTTTTTCCAGGAAAGGGGTTTCGTTGTGTGCTCCTAAGTCTGCCTTTTTTTAAATGATGTGCGTGTTCCAGTGTCGATCACACATAAGAGGCTCGAAAAGTTCCAATCCTCTTCGTGTTATGCATCTAGATCGCACAACAGTGAGGTATAACATGGGTGCAGCAGCGGCAGAGCGGAAGGTTGTTTTTCACTAAGGCCATTCGCACAGATGTCGGGGAAAAACATAGCAATAAAGTCTGTTGCGAAAACGACCGACAGAGCCTGTGATTGCGAACTACTGGAGCTATCAACTGCACTGTGTCTAACACCTGTGTAAGTGGAAAAAGCGTGCCTATTTGATGTTGCCTGTTTCTCTACAAAGCCAGACACTAACCACGCAAGCACAATGATCGTTTAAAGTGGTCTGTATAGGCTGTCGCCACAAAGTTACATCATTTGGTAGCTTATGTTATTTTACTTCGTTCATGCATTGAGACACGATTTAATCCCCAGATCTGTGTGGATCCCCTTACTATGAGATTGTCCTACCCTTTTTAACTCCCTCAAAGCAATACTAGCGTTTTCTTGCTGTTGCGGAGTGATTTTCATTCGCCGTATGCCTTCCGTGGCAGCAGGTGTCATGGTTTCTGTTGACCCCGTGATAGCACGCTCCTCTGCGTCGCTGGCGACCACGGCCTGCAACTTCTGAATAACCTCGACAAGGAGTTTGAGCCGGGTCAGCCGCTGCATCGGCAAGGCCAGAAAAGAGTCGAGGTGGTTTTTGCCAACCGCGGGATGTGCGTGCATTCTTGCAATGGCCTTTTGAAAGTCTTCACGCCGACTGAGAAAGTAAAGCAGAAATACTAAGGTACTCAAGTAAATTGACTTCTTTTTAAGGAAACTAAACTCTTTTTGGAGTAACTCGAAAACCGACTATGAGTCAAACAAATAAGGCACTTTTTGTTATTAATGCTTAAAAACAATTTTAAACGACACGTTGGCCAGCTGAAATATTTTAATTGTTCGCCTACAACCTAGCTTAAGCAGCACGGTACGGCAGCCTTAGTGGTAGATTGTAATTTGTACCATATGCCCTATGAATTGCTATCGGCGGCTTTAATTCGCTCATGTGCTAGATTAATTTTTTACGGATTTGACTACATTGTGTTAATAAATTCAAAGTCAATATAGCTAAAGTCGTTTGAAATTCACATTAAAGCCCTAAAACAAAGGTGCACTAGGATGCCTATAACGCACAGATATTGTCAAAAGCCCTGTTAAATGCCAGGACTATTTAATTTGACCACGTAAGGAAGATCGAAGGAATGTGTGGTGAGGCAATAGGTATGCATGCTAGAATGTAAAATTCATTACTAAAGAAACCTGATGAAGACGTGCCTAAGAAGACACTTCAAGGTGAACAACCGCCCGAAACCAGCTGTCATAATCAGTTTTAAGGTTAGTTTGATCCCCAGCGCTAATTAGCCAGGGCATAATTTTTAAAATAAAGACAAACATTCAAAATATGTTACTTTTCTTATGCAAATTAAGGTTGTGGATTTTTCGTAGAATCTCAAGTACCAAATCAAATAGGCGAATGTTTTTAATACACAAGGGGCTACGTTTACTAGAAAAGGAATGTACAAAAGATAATGTACAATAACATATTTCATAAAACTACTAAACAAGTAAAGGCAACCTAAGAAAAATGAAGACTTCACAGTGACAGTGAACAATGTATAAGTAAATATAACATATTTATAATTCGAAACCTTAAAATCTTAATTACACTTAAGCCATGGACACATTTACAGTTGAAATGGCATGTCAACACCACCTCAAAATAAACGATACTTTTATTATTACTAGGAAGTTTAAATGTCTGGACGCATGACACCTAAATGGAAAGTTCTAGAAGTAGGAACAATGCAGACTTTAAATATTATATTTATGGCTCTTACATGTTACCATTTAACGCAGAATTGCAATGGTTTGGAACATGCAATGAAATCTATTTTACGACACAGCTTCAGTGTTACTTCCGGTGAAAAGCACTTATAGCAATTATGAAATCGTTTCATGCATGCACTACCAAAATTACTCTTCCTAAATGACTTTTGCAAAAGGATCCCTGACTCAAGATTACACTGAGGAATTTTTCACAAACCATCGGCGCTACAAAAGCATATAAATGCAAATACTTCAATGAAAGCATCGCCGCAAAAAAATACTATCAAACACGCGAATGATAAAAACGTAGAACTTAAAAGACACTTTCAAATATATGCGAACAAAGTTCTCCTTGAAATTTTCCAACACAGCAATCGACAGCTATGTGTGTGCACTTATTTCTGGTGACAATTCAGCAGGTGTCCAGCTAGCCAGCGATACGTTTGTTTAATCCATTAAAAGGCGAACTCAAGAGCAAACGCATCAAATGCCACCGCTTAAGAGTATAAAAGCAATGTCGGCTTAACAAGCAGAAAGTGCCGTCTCTGAGTGTGGCAATAAAACAACATCAGAGGGAACACTTTACTAGGGGACAATGCATCGTTGCAGGTATGCACTGCTTTTGTGAGGTGCACGACGGTCACGACGGTCCACTGACAGATTTTGATGGGACCATCACGCAGTGTTTGGGTGGATAAATTTTCACAACGCACGACGACAATGTCAGCAGAGGATGCAGCCGCGGTCTTAGCAACGATCACTCGTCATCGCCGCAAGCGTGCCAACGTAAACAGGTAAGACGTTTGGGAGTTGTGTGAAGTAAGCAAAAATGAACAGCCAACTGCGAATCGGTACCTGCTACCATGCATTCTTGACATAAGAATGGACTACACAAGATAAATTGCTGCAAGATGAGAAGCATTCACATGGTAAGGGAAGTTGTGTGAAGACGACGGTGGATGGAACAGCCACTGAGGCTGAAAGGAGTGTGAGTGAAGTGCAAGTTGTTTCATTAACTGACAGATTGGAGGGTGATTGTCTTTCAAGAATTGTTTCAGCGGTGGACTGTACCTGTTAACAGGGCTACAGCTTGCTTATTTCTTGTCAGGAACTCAGGAAATACGCCACCGCACGTGTGTAAGATTCCGATTTTTCGAAAATAAGTTTGTAAATCATGCAGTATTAACTGAGGGCTTTCTTTGTGGTAGATTATTACAAATAGTCAGATCTTTGTTTGTAACACTTCAAAAATACTCACTTGAGCCGACGGTAGGCAGCGACTTGATAGGTCTGATTACGGAGATATGTGAGATATGGTTCGAAGTGCACGCTTCCAGCATGCTTGACAATGAGGTCACAGACTTCATTCAGCAGAGGTTTTTCCGATGACCACCTGGCTTCAAGATCTTGTAGGAATCTAATAAATTTAAAAAACAATATGTGGCCAATTTTTGTGGTGTGCAGGTTCGATTCCTGGCTGAAGGGTGCCACGTATGCCCTAGCAAGTAAGCGGTGGTTGAATATGCAATCTCACATAGTAGTGTGAGAGTGTGTGCGGACTTCAATGTAACCGATTTTTTTATTTTTTTAGCTCTGAGATTTTTTTAAAATAACTTTATGCAGCCATTTACTGCTACTTGCTCATGTCGACATCTCAAATTTAAGAAAAACTAAAATATTACTAAGCGCACTCAAGTTTAAAATTTTGGTTTATCGACCAATCAACACAAAACTGTGTTCACGTAAAGAGAAGCAGCAAACGTCACTAGAGACAATAACCAGAAATTGAAAAGTCATTTTGTCTTATTCATTGTATTTTTAGGACGGTGACAATTACATAGGATCAGCATTATTAACAAACCTTAACTCCAGGCAGGCGTACGTATTCTAAATGGGGTATTTAAGATGAGTATAATTTTTATACGATAATATTTGGATGAGTCTCTCTACTAAGCTGCACCGTGCCTGGTACAAAACATCCGTCACAACAAACTTATGGATAGCGCTTTATCACTGTGTAAAAAAAATAAATAGTCACGTCCACTTGTCTCAAGCCTATGGATAGTCTTTCGGTATTCTGATGCAACATGAGCTGCAAAGGGAATGAAAGATTAATCTGTTGTCGTAGTCACCACAGTGTGACTTAGAAAGGGAACTTTTGAAAAAGACCGGAAGCTAAATCCATAACTGTCGATGCAGCCTACTTCTGACTTTCACTTTCGATTTCACTTTGGTTAGCCTATACCATGACCTGTAGCTTGAATTAGGAAGGGATACGATTTAATGTCTGAGGTGAGATGGAAACAGAGACTGTAATTTAAAAAAAAATTATGGTCATGCTTGAAATGTGCTAAATTGACTAATTATAGTATACTAGCCAGACAATTTAAGGTTCCCAAAGACCCAAGCAGGTGTAAAAAATGTCAACAGGCAGTCTTACAAGCAAAACTGTTCAAGCATGCCGAATCACGTGAAACATCTATGTTCCATTTTAACTCCATATGCACATTAAGCTTTAGTTAGATGTTAAATCATTTTAGGTTACTGGGCAAATATTGGTACTAAGTTAACTTTCATTCATATTAGATATAGCACTTTTAAAAAGTAGACATCATATTGCACATGCAATATAACCAATCCCTTTGGTATTGTTAAAACTGGCCTTATTGATTTTCTATTATTTAAAGTGATGTTGCCTTGTCGACTTGCAAATTGTTTGCTTTAGTTTTGAAGTAAAATTTTAACGTGATTTGTTACATAATTGATGACATTTTGCCAAAAATTCTATTGGTTGGAAACTTAAGAGAAAAATTTGAGGTTTCAAAAATCTGCATGTTCTTAAAATCAACCTTAAACTCTCTTTTTTGCATCACCCAAACCAGCTTCTTCTTGATGATTAAAAGAATAAATCATAAAATGACAATTAGATACAGATGAGCAATTAGTTAAAATTACAGCGAAAAATATGCCACAAATGTAAGTCTCTTTTTTTATCATGAAGGCCAGATAGTTCTGAAGAGGTGGCGCGTGACACCGCAGCCGTTCATTTGTCATAGTGCATAATTTTTCATGTATGATGATTTAATTGAGGGATTTGCTATTAAATGAAAGACCAAATGGGACACCGAATAATTTATACCAAAATGTTATGGCCACCTAAAACATCCTGGTAGCGCAAGTCTAAAAAATTGACTAGTAAATCTTGTAATTGTAATGACAGAAGGAATATTAAAAGAATAACTGATCCAAGGTCCACCAATTAAACCCCAAAACCACAATGGCTCATTAAGTAAAATTAACTCATGTAATTAATTAATATCTCAGCATAAATATTCACAATTTTGGCGCAGTGGACTGCAAAATAAGACCAATAACATCGAATTTACGCGGACTTAAAGTGCACCTCATTATGTCTGGAACCTGGTGTGATCTGATGTGACCCACAGTAGACTATTAACGACGTCAGCTGGTGTCACGTTCCAGTTTCTGGCACTTAAATACTTGACATCGGCAGCAACGGCCAACGTATACATTAATGTAAAAAGGGGGGAAATGATTGACGGAACAAAATAATTAGCTCTAATGCCCAATCATCCTATAGTAGAAGGTGGCAATGTTTTTCTCAAAGGCCCACGCATTTCAGAGATGTCACCGTCAAAGTTATAACGAGTCTGTAATTATTTGCTTGTACATCCATACATACAATAAGTGATGTCGTCTATGTCCTGAAAAATCACCGTGATCATTTGATGCAACCAAGTAGTTTTAGCAGGAATGTTTCTTTTTCATATTTTACTGCGTTAGCGTAACTTTGCCAGTAATTATTTAATCTGTCAATGAAGATTTTTCATCAAGTGAAAATCTGCCAACACATTCAGGATTATAAGTGTTCGGCTAAGTCAACCAGCAGAGAGCAAATACGTATGGAAGGAGGCCAGTGTAGAAATTTAAATCATCTTTCAGCATTTTGAAAAACATTTGAATTAAGAACCTTTAACATAGATCAATCACGCAGTAAGGTAATAGCCAAAATCTGTAAAATAATTCTGTCTGACTGGTTGTTCTTACAAGCAGCGAGTTGGCATAACGGCGAATTTCGGTTTTGCAGTGTTAAACAAGTCTCAAATAGGATAAAACAGAGAATACAATTCAATTTTCATTCCAAGTTGCTTGATTACTCTTGGTCGTCTTTCAGACAATTTCTTGAAACTGCCCTCATAAAATCTCTTGTCAGAATCACCAAAACTAGACGAAATGTTGTCAGTATTCCCAAAAAGCCTACCATTCTTAGAGATTTGCTAAAATTGATTCTCATAGAAACCAGAAGGTAAACGGCCAGAACTACGTGGATATACGACGTCACTGCCAATTCATCCCTCAGCACAGTGCCGCGAGCTACCAGATGCGTGCGGTACCTAGCGTGGTCTTGGTGATACACGACTTTTTTGCAACTTTTTAATTCTGATTTTTGTCCTATGATACTTCTTTTACTGAAACTTCATTTCATGTTGACTGGAAAATGTCTGAAATAATGTAGTGGTTTTTGGGAAGTAGGTTAGTTTAATTAACATCTTTGCAATCTCACCAACCTGACAGCTCTGCCACTTTGTGAAGCAAATCAGATTTTGATGTGGTCTTTTTTGGATTACCAAACTTGCACCATGTTTGTTTTAATTTGATGTTCATGCGTAAACCTTATCTCTTTCAGCAGTTATGAGTCTTTAAATGTGAGAGAAGATAGCAGTAGGTTGGACCTTCAGGCGATCGACCTGATTTTATTCTTCCTCAATCATGTACGAACAACCATTTAGATATCTAACAATTGCGAATTTCGAGCGATACGCAACCGTTGTGGGTGACGCAACAACAGACCATTTCCTTTATCTCATGTGCGAATAATTGACGAATCGGCTAAACCTCAGCTTTCTCTAGTCATCAGTTATGGACAAAGCTAAGTGTTAGAATTTGGGGCTGCATCCCATGACGGATTATTCGCAACCTGAATTTAAAACCACACAATCCCTTAACCACGACAGCCGTCATGTTATTACGAGAATATATTTAAAACATGCATAAAAGGTTCAAATTTGCATTCCGTATTACACCTGACCTTCAGCTAGCAGCTGCAAACCAAACTATGCGTGACTTGCTCACAAGGTAAAACTAAATTGGCACCTGAGAAATGTCAAAAGGACAAATCCCAGCCTGTACAAAAGTTCATCAAAGCAAGCGAAACGCTACTTATTTGGAAAACCTCTACTACTTTCTTGTCGATCCCCTAATTATTGCATCGAAATTTTGAGTGCCACATAGTAAGTTGAAAAGGGAAAAATCGGTTGGTTTCAGAAAATACACGTCGCTGACGTCAGTCAAAGGTAATTTTCTCTTTGAATATCCTAAGAGGTGACCACGCAATTTGAAGTGTTTTATTTCGTCTTACCTGCAATGCTCGCACTTTTGATCCTCAACACAGGGAGACAAACTTTACTCTTCAATCGCTAACACTTTTATGGATGCAATAGTAAGCGGTATATGAACGCTAGCTACTGAAAAATGTCTCCTTGTCCTCATTCTTTGATAAATTAGTGGGTGACATGCATTGTTTATGAAAAAGTGTAGGGTTTATAAATAATTTTGGAAACAACCTTAAGACGTAATAATGGTGTAAATGGTCTTCAGACAAATAAAAAATTCAAAGTAACATTTGACCGCTTAAAAGTTCAATGTTGAAAAACAGCAATGTATTTTGGTAACTCAAAGAAAAGCGTAATTTAGAACCACTGGTATAAACTCCAAGGCTAAGTTAATTGAACCGCTGATAAAATAATTTGATTTGAGTGAAACAGATGAAAAGATCGGAGTTAATTAAATAGCTGTGATTGTTCAAAAATTAGAGACTTCATCAGTTCTATTCGGCGGTAACAGACGTCTTCAAATATAGATTTGACATCAAGCAATAATAAAACATCACTTAGTAAAAGCTAGTTTAAAAAGGCGGTTTCTGAGAATGGAGAATCAAGTGCATTGACTCTGTTTGTCAAGACTAGCTAATGTTTTCGTCAACGACCCTGTTAGGCCGTGGCAAGGTGAATTGAAAATTAAAATTCCACCATGTACATCTTGATATATTTTATTATTAGTGTAGCAGATATTAAAAGGTTCATAGGCTATCATTAGTATTTCAAGTTCTCTTAACCGACATCAGATTTTGGCTTACATTACAAGCAAATGACACCACTGAGGTTCATTTTTTTATTAACCACACGCAAGAGAGAGCCTATCAACATCCGAGACGTTCATGTTACTGCTTTCGCAATGTGTTCGAACATTGCAGACCCATATTATCATCAAATTTTAAATCCATTGACGGCATCTTGCGAGCAGTTATTAAATCACTGTGGGTACCATGTGCAAATTTAGGGATTTTAATAAACACTGCTTAAATTTTTTTATCTTGAAAGTACTAATGAAAGGCAAATTTAGAATTTCGATAACCGCAGTTATAAAAAGTGACAAATCACTAAGTCATGTACAAAGCAGATTTGTAAGCATGTGAGAACATAGGCGCTTAAAGTTTAAAACTAAGCCTCAATAGATTATACTTACCGTTCACTTGCCATACAGATCAGAAGGACATTTGAGAAAAGGTGGTGTTTTTCGGTGGGGCTCAGAACTGGCTTGACGACTGGAGCAGGGCCGACTTCACCAAGTCCCGTAATCGACCCAGTTCTACTGCCGCCGGAGAGCGCATTATTCTGGCTGGCGGACTTCGAGAAGCTGGAAGCGTCTCCCGATTGGCAGGAAGTGCATTCACCATCAGTTTCATTTGTGCTCTCTTCTGGAATTGTGGTAGCCGATCTCGAACAATCGAATTCCGGTGCACCATAGAAATGCTCAATGAGAACTTGCAGGCTTCTGTAATATGACGCCTCCGAGGTGATGACCTCAAACATTGCCTGAAGAAAAATCTTGGAGTAATTTACAGGCAGAAAGATTTTGAACACCAACAACAAAGTAAAAGGAGGTTTTTGTCCAATTTTAACTTAAGTGCTACATACATGGTCTCGTTAGGCCAGAAATACGATGGGCTTTGCTGTGACACCTGTTACGCAGTCATTTACTCGACGCCATCAAACTTAAAATAATACTAAATTAACATTTTAAAAAATTTTGATGATTTTATTGGATTATAAGTGAAAATTGTTCTGTTGATGGATAGATTGTTAAAAAGACAAACTGAAATTATCAACAGGGCTAGAGGTCATTTATTTCCTAGTAGCATCAGAACTCGTATACTAAGCATAGGGCTGGAAAATGATTTACCTAATCCCGTCAGTCATGAGTGGCTTTTGATAAAGACTATGACGAACGTGATGAGTTGTACAGAATTAAACTCGTCTTAAGCCGGTGGAACCAAGATTTTGGAAAATTTCAGTAGAATTGACAGCACTTAAAATCGCTGAATCAGGTCTTCATGCACGTACCACAAATGACCTTGTTCTGACCAAATCTGAGATTTAACGGACTTCGTGTTTGCATTTGTTTTGGGTTGTCCTTTTTCTGCCCATTAGCTCTGTTTACGATTTAAAAGAGGCGCTTTTTCCGCTTCCTTACCGGCATTTCCGAAGCTGATTTTTTTCACTCGTTTGTGTTTATTAAGATTTAGTGGTATGTGTTCGAATCTTTTGTAGAATACACAATTTGTTTGCGCACACTACTTTCTGCAATATTAAAAACCACCTACGAAAACACTCGCAAGCAGCCTAGATTCAATGTGCAAAAAATACAACGTGAGGAATCCCTGATCCATGGTGGATTTAGAACCTAACATCTCATTAAATCTTATACTTTATCTTTTTTCTAAACATGACTGAGAGACTTTTTGGTCAATGAAGTGAATCAGTGTGATCAAAAAGTCCAGGAAAAGATTACATGGAATCTGACCACTAAGGTTAAACCGCCTAAATATGTCAGGAACTATTGAAATATGCCATAGCTGTGTAGGTGGCCGATGCATCAGTGTGTCCTTTTACTAAGTGATTAGTTGCACAAGTCGAAAACGATTCTTTTTCACCATTCCTGTCAACCACGATGCACCTGAGGTCATGGCCTCAAGATTCAAGCAAAGAAGGTCAAATTATGTGTGATGTCTCTTTTGAACGGCAAATTTTGAAAGTTTTTCCATCTTTTAGCTGAAACATCACCTTGCTCTCGAACGTCTCTCGGATTTTTGCTGGGAGCAGAAACTAATAAAGCTTTAACTGATACACCAATCTATAAAGATGACTTGATCATTTATGAATTTAATTTTATCTCACATCACCTAATTTTTGTTTGAATGTTCGTTTGCACAAACAAGGGCGTTGTGTCATATACCTGCGGTGCTAGTGCTCGACTGCGTAAAAAGCTTCTACAGTGCTTGCATTTAAAAAACCAATCTTGGTTTAATAAGTAATGCACCAGACTTAAACAGACCTCCTGAAGTTGAATTTCATGGCGAGTCATTGTTCCAATGACGTTTCCAGTCTGAACCTATTATATGTAAACAGAGGATCAGTATTGCTTGAAGGGAACATCCACCAAATAAAAGGAAAAGAATAACCTAAAAATTTAAAAGAACCCTGAGGGAAAAAAGCGAATCAGGTTGAGTTGGTTGCAAGTTTAAGCCAAAATTCTTCGCAACAAAGATGTTGAATTAAATTTAAAAATAATTATTGGGCTCTAATTGAGCTGACACCGACGTCTTTTATTCAGGAATGTCGACATCGCCCATAGGTTTAAAAAGCGTTCTTGAGTTAAAGAAAAAACTAATTCTGTTTTTAGGCAAGGGCTTCAGGTACGTGGTGAACCACAACTACTTTTAGTAATAAAAATTGAAGGCTATTGAAGGTTAATATTATATCTTAAATGTCGTTTTCAAAAAAACAGGATGAAGATATGATCTATTTCAGACAAATACTGATTAAACGACAAATTCTTGGTTTATTTTTGAAAAGTAAGGCCCCCAAAGACGCTATTTAAGTTAGCGAATTATTATAGGATAAGTAGATCGAGATTACTAATTGAATAATTCGGTTTCTCAAATGACTTAAAATGAGCAAAGATTAGCTAGCAGTTTAATGTTATAGAAACAATAAGGGAACATTCGGCATGTTCATTTTGATCATTTCAAAATCGTTACCTTAGGTCTAAATGAAAAATAAATTTATAAATAGACTTCATCTTTTAACAAAAAATGAAACATTCAATACCTCCACTGGTATTTTGTAAAGCAATGAAGCATTTCTTGTTGCTTGCAAACTTATTTGTTGGAAATATGAATTGGAAGTCTGATCTTCTCAAATATATTAATTATGCTCTTAATGAGGTAAAAGCATTGCAAACGTCCACTGACTCCCCGAAATAGGGAAATGAGCAACTTCAAAAATGAAAAAAATTAACAAAAGTTTTATTATGTTAATGATTACATAATTACATTCGCATTTGTTATAAACTATTCCTAATAATATTGAATTTTAGCTAAAGATAGGCAATTGTTCTAAATTCATGTTTTCATTAAAATATCTGAGGACTTGATGGAAAATCGCTCTTTAAAACCAAAGAAAAATAAAAGCTGATTTTATCCAAGTTAAAATTAAATAATAATTCAAGTTCCTGAAATGCAAATTATTTGCGGAATTTCAGAGTCTGTCCCACATAATTTTTTTGACTTAATTCAAAATGTTAAAAAATTACACACTGACAAGTTGGTGTTGCCGGCAACTAAAAAATAGTTCCCAAAAGTTTGCACCAGTTCAACTTTGCGAATTTGCCTTCATTTTAAATGTCACATTAAGTGGTCAATTTCATTAAAATTGACTACATTTGAAAAGTAGCAAAAAACTGAACCGTAAAAGCAGCAAAGAGGAAAATTGGTGTATAGTCATAGGTACAGTTATTTTAGGCTCCCCATTTAGCCAAGTTACAACGCACAAAGTATTATAACTCCTATATGTCCATTTACTAGTTTTTTTTCAAACCGATGCTTGTTATTTTGCAGTTAATAATATCTACGGTATCAATAGAGAAAAGATCGCAATTTTTATTCGCTGGACAAAAAAATAGGCACTAATTAGGTCCCACTGTGGTAATTAGCAAAACCAATAGTCAGCATGATTTTAGCTTGTCTCCTAAATTTGACATAACTTTGGGTTTTTCAAATTTGCCTTGTTTCTCTTTTTCTAGAAGAAACTAAAATGAAAAGCGTAGTAGGATCAAATATGGATTTATTAATTTACCCAAACCAAAATTTAGTTCAGAATTTTTCAAACTATTAAGATATTAAGGACTTCCAACCATTATTTATGTACATTTTCAAGATATCCTAACTTAAAAATAAATCGCTTTTTCTTGTTTAAAATCATTATGATGAAAATACCTTAATTCAAAGATCATTTGGTATTCAACAGATCTTAGGTTTGTTATGTAGACGAATCTGTGCTAGTGTGCAATAAACGCACCTCAGGCATTTCGGACCATGCGATCCTGCATGGTCCCGTTTTTGTGCTGAGTTGGTTAAGGATCTGATTTTTGTAACAAATCTTTTCTTCGTCTGTAGGAATTCTGTCATCAGTCGCTGCTCCTCTATCTTCGTGAGATGACTGAGTTGACTCTTTCCTAGTGGGCACCTGTAGATAAATGGGCCATTAAATCCCTCATGAATATCATTTTTACATCATACAAAATGCCTGGTATTTAGGTCCTGCAGAGTATATCCATATTGACTTCATGCGGTAATATCTTAAAACCTCATAATAGATACATTGTGAGCAAAACATGTGCATCTAGTTTGTACATTTATGGCATCTGTTGCCAAGAATCCATCGAAATTGAGAAATGAGGTTTATATTGCTCCTTCTTGAAATCATATCTCGAAAGCTTGATTTACTTGAGAATTAAAGACTGACGAAAGTTAAGTGACGAATCAGATATAATGATTCATGTTTGTACACATGACCGTGACTTTATCAAAGAAGGTGTCGGCTGTGCCCACCTCCACTGTCATTACTCATTCGGGTGGGCAACGCATTCTGCCAAATTCATCTAGAATTTCTTCAAAAGTGACAAAAAGTGAAAGAGCTTTTGAAAGGCAAATATCAATGAGCAGATGGAACGACTAGTGCAAATTAAACAATTTTAACAGAAACAAGCACATTTATTCAATAAAACCGAGAACTCTCCAAAATTATAAAGAATTATGTGTCCATTAAAAGGAGTTTTGGTCCACATGGGGAACTTAACTAGTGACTTTAACAACAACGATAGAGCAATCATACAAGGGCGATTGCAAGGTTTCATCATAATTTCGACCTACTAACCTAAACCGGATACTTAGCGGTCTCTACAACAGCGGTATAAGTTAACTAGTCGGTGCACTTTTCTAACTTCGTATTTAAGGTGCAAGAAGTTTTGCTGACACAGCACTCAGCTATAGCAATTTCTTTTTAACATTTCCAGAACCCTCGCTTACTTGACCGGACTGATTGGAGGATGAAGTATTATAAAACTAACATTAAAGGCTAAATTCTTTGGCTATGTTTCACAAAATAAACTTTCGAATATGACTAGCTTCGAGTTGAAGTTTATAATTACCCTGATGCGGACTGTGTTATGACCCTTAACAGTAAATTCCCTTATTAAACAAAGCCAGAATGTGGTCATCTGCTACACTAAAGGATGATTCCTAGCTCTATATTTTTATGGTATTTTTTCCAGACAGCAAAAAATAAGTTGATTATTTATCATAATTTTTATGATATGCGACAATGCCACAGTAAAAATCTGATAACTTTCTGTGCGCGCATATAATTAGTCAAAAGCCTAACACAAAGAACTGCTTTTAAACTGGTAATAAATATCTCATGCTTCTTGACAAATAAATTAAATAAATACCGCATAATTAAGATTCTGCAGGTGTACGATCTTAAAAGCTGGTATATTGAACCAGAGTTTTGAATTGTGATCTGACTCGAACCATTGATAATCTTTAAATTGGTCATTTTTTTCTCTTGTTGAAGAATTAAGCGTTTTACTGAATACTTACATCACCCGACTTTGAGTCGAAAACCAGTGAGTCCTTCTCGTCCTCACTTGTCACGTCCTCTATTTCGACGCCAGGTCCTATAAACATAAAAGACAATTAAGAAGGAGAAAAATGTTAGTTTAAAACAACGTTAGCAGAGTCAAGAGCCTGTTAAAGCACTTATTACGTACAATAAAGGTATGTCTGCCACAAATTTGCGTTTTTGCCAAGTATATTATACAAAAAAGTAGTGGTATCAAATTTCATAAGAGATTTTGTACACGAAAATTTTGGACGATCGGACCAAAAAACTTTTTTAGATCAGAGAAACCTACTTTCATAATTAATTGCCTGGATTCCTTTGACAGGTCCCTTTTAGTTACTTGGCGAGCTAAATCCACATAACTCGGAAGCAAATAACATGCGCCTTCTGTGACACTTTTTTACACGATCGTATGTCTGGTTTGTACCGAAATTCCTGAGAAGAAACGCGGGTCGGTGTAACTAATGTTAATTGAACTACTAATAACATTGACAAGATTGCGCGGTTTCTCACAGTAAATGGAATTATCGAAAACCTTATAGTTTTAAGCATGATGAGTTCGCACTTCAATTGCCAAAATTACGTTTTTTTAAATCCATCGATCCTAAATAGAAACTTGTTCAAATATTCAAAAAGCATAAAAACAATTTTGTGTGGTCTCGACAGGTTTGCCACTTTTCCTGACAAACAAGGCCTTTTTTTCATACGTGATGCATCATCCAGAATGTTTTCGTGTCAACTTGGAAGGAATGAACCTTAAGGTTTTGAATGGCCGAAGCGAGCGGATATACTGTTTTCACAAGAGGACTCGCATGATCTAATTAAATGCAACCCAAGATACTGTGCATAGTGTTCGGAGAAGCACCGAACACTTTCAGCCCAGTGATTCTCTGTGACGTTTTGCTCAGTTGGCACGAAGGCCTCACAAAATCGCAAAATCCGTGATTTCGCTTCCCAGCCCTGGTAAGTGTGACGAAAGCTGTGAGAGACAGGACATGAGAGCTGCTAATAAAAAGGTATCAAACAGGATGAAATGCATTTGGTGTGGTAGCTAGAGAGCATTTTACTTTCATAATTAACCATACCACTATCCAAATGTTAAAAAGAGAGAAAATGTCTTTTTTTTAAATTAACAATATTGTCAAATGCTAAATAGAGACGGCATAGGAATTTATTGCACACCCGTGTTTGGTGAGGCTAATAGAAGAGAAAGTGCGTTAAAGGAAAAAAATACAAAAGGAACGTTTGACGCAACATCAAATGGCTACAAGCAATTTGAAGTTCCAAAAAAAACTTTTCATGAATTCAATTTGCGGAATGTATACACTTAATTGGCTTTCCCGTCCTTAAACAAAGATGAGATTACAGGTCACTAAACAAAAAAAACTACATGGAATTTTGCAGTTCATCGTAAAAACGTAAGTCATTTCAAATAAAACTCTTTAACCCACAGAGATAGAACTAATTTACAAAAGACTTGAACATCGGCTTACCTTTAATGGCTGATTTCGGAGAAATCGACAGATCACTAAAGATATTACTTAATTCGTTTGATAAGAGACCGGTGCTAGACGCATCCTCAAACATTTTTGTGAGTGACGCAACATCGATCTGATCGAGCCATCCATTGAAAAATATTGACACTGGTGATTCCGACTGATCATTATCCTTCATCTAAAAAATTACGATTCGGTGTCTGTTGTCAATGTCTAGAACTAGGGGTGAAAATTGGCAGTGGTGCCATAATGTTATAAATTTTCTTCTAATTAGAAGCCTTTTATTCTTTTTAAATACATCCATCTCACATTTTTAGTCAATTTATGGTATTACAACATATATTGTGGTTCAAAGTAAACCTTTTAATGATCATTCATCTCATAAATTTTCCAGTAATTGACTTAAAATTTATAATCCTTAAAAGTATAAATTTATTACCGTCATGTTGAGTCATTGTTTCCATTTTCACACACTAGTACTAAAACTGCAGAATAAATAACAACCAATGTCATTAAATTGAGAATTATTATGCATTTTGTCGATTAAGTTCTTTTGTGATAATCAAGGGGTATTTGAGTTCAGTTACGTTGATGCAACCTTACAAGTATTGAAATTTTATCTCCCGTTGAACTATGGACGTTGCCCATCACACCCTCACAATCGACTTAACAAGATTAAAGGAAAAGTTAAAAAATACAACCCAGAAAATAGATAATACGATTGTTTATCGTAGGAGGCCAACCGTAAGCTATTACTTCCAATGTCAATAATCTCCATCCATCAACTTTTCAAAAATAAAAAACAATCTGCTTCTGAAGAAAATAGGTGGACCTTTGCTCATCGAACCGATGGATAGAACCAGTAAAATTCAATCCTCACAAACATTGTTTGATTCCAATTGCTTAAATGGAAATTTCAAAAAATGCATAATTTTTTCTAATTTAGGAAGCAATAAATTGAACATAAACCAGTAATTTTTTTTTGCTACTGGGAGAAATTACAGTTACTTTGATCTTACCAAAAGTTTTTTTACAAATTCAAATTCAGGTAAAGTATGACGGCATTAAATAGCGTGAAAACAAATGCAACCAAACGACTTAGTCGCCTGAATAAATTATGAAGTAAACTTGATGCAGGACCGATGTGCAAAACAGTGAAAGGTAGCCGACATCAAATTTTTTTAGAATGAACGCAAAACCCAAGTGCTGTTTCGGAGAAATTGAATTTCAGTGGCACTAGTGTTGTGTTTGCACACAACAAATAGTCTTCGCATGGATAAAAAGTGGCTTCATTAATAAATATAGACACCTTTTTCACTAGCTATCCAACCATTGACAAAGGATTTCGTAAAAAATAATCTGTGCAAAGGAATTGAGTCAAAATGCTTACATTATAAGTCAGGCATGGCATTTTGAGTGTTACAGATTGTGAAAATGTATTAATATCGTTATTCCCGACTCTTAGTTTAAAATATATTAAAAGAATATTCATGTTGTTGAATAGGAATATCGTGGAGGCTATTTCTATCTCACGGATTTGTTTTCATATCAAATTTAGCTATTAATCACCAATTAAATTTGCAATCTTCTTCTCATGTTACTTAAAATGAACTGTCGACAACAATACACTTCTTGATTTGAATTTAGGGGCTTCCTAAAAAAATGCGGTAAAAGGTAAGTGCAAAAAAGGGTGTTACTAAAAAATGCGTTTACTGTCAACGCAATATTCTGCCTTAGTATTTATTTAAAGTATAATGGAAGTGTAACCTTTAGGGGGTCAAAACGTTAACACCTACTGATTTAACGAACCTTACAAGACAAAACTGATTGCTTATGTAACGCTGACGTAAAAATAACTATTAAGGATAGTGAATAATCCATTGGTTGAGGTTGCAATCAACAATCGGTTTCAAAACAAAATTTGAGTGTGAGGTTTGTCAAAAGAACCACATCCACTTTTGGCAGATATTAAATTTAAAATTACGTTGATTGATAAAGTACATCTGTGCATAAATGTATTAGTTAGGTTGTCAAACTTTTAAACACATAATTCATTCCTAGCTTTTAAAAAGGTTTTAATACAATAGGACAACCATAGCATACTACTATTAATAATCAAATGCGGAGCAACAATTTCAGTCTTCATTGTTTGTAAATTAAAGAATCATTTAACGATATTTAAAAAGGAAAAATGGCTAGTGATGAACAGAAGACCTCAAAATCGGCTTGCTGGTGGATGTGTTGTTGCATATTTAAAGGAACGTTTTGTGTGAGATCAATAGAGGGGCAAAATGAACAAACGTATCCTCCATTATGTTCAGAGTTGAAACTTTAAATTATAGCGTATTTATAACTTCATCAATTGCAATAGTAATTTTAACATGGAGTTTAACCTACTTCAGCTCAAAGTATCTTATTCGTTCATCTTAAATCCAACGGTTGTGAGCAGAGGTGCAGCGAGGAGCTGATAGGAAGTGAAATTATGTCACTACAGTCAAATGCAAATACGAGAATTTCTGTTAAGGGTTTCCGAGTTTCTCATTAAACTTAATTTATACAGAGTAACCTACTGCAGTGCAAAAAGTTATCAATTATTATCGCGTCGGCAAATAAATTGATGTAAATTAGTGGTTTGGAGATATTTGTTGACTTACAACGTCAAAAACAAGTTGGTTGACTCTAAAAGAATTAGTCACTTGCAATCGAAGATAATTTATTTTACCCACCTTTCTAAAAGGGGTTTTAAGTATATACAAACTTAACGGAAGCGTTATATCACTAAAAGTCTGATAGAGTGCTGTCTGCTTTTCAAAACAGAACTATAACATAACCACATTCTTTTTTAATGCCTATGTTAAGAAACGGAGAACTTGCTAAGTCTTTCACATGTTCACCGAGCATAACATTCGTCACTGCCATAATTGAATTTGCAGACTTAGATCAAGCATACTCAATAGCGCATCCTCAGTTTATGCATTTTTTTTTCTAAAGCATTTAGAAGACGTTTTGAAGTTGTTGAAAATCATTGATTACTTCCTGCCACATTGCAATCATGTTAGTATGCTGACTTTCCTTAGCGCATCTGGTCAAAAAACGCAAAACTACTTACAAAAGACTTTAAACGAAGTGAAGAACGATCCGCCTTACACTGAAAATCAGCCTTTGCAAGCACTGGTTTTAATTATTATTTATAAGACCGTTACAAATTGAGACTGATTCCTGCCTTCATACAGGTATCTTGTTGATTTAGAAGTCATAAATTTCAACGTGAAGAATTCTGACATTAATTTTGTCTTACACGCATAAGCTATTCAAGGCATGGCTACCAGACATAAATCCCTGAAATTTATCAAGTCTAAAACGAAGTATTTGAATGAATGGAAAGCTTACGTGCTGGCTGATCATGCCATAGCCCTGGTAAAGAGGAAGGCCATCAAAGAGCGAGGGAAAGGCATTGGCCTTCAGTGTAGCTGTTTTGGTTGTCACGGCTTTGCCTTTCTCATTAGTGTAGTGATCCATCGTGATTGTCGATTGACTCAGATCTGGATTACCTGTGAGTTCAAGCCGAGTAGCAAATTGCCGTTCGCATTCCTACAGAGGAACCCGTAAGAAGTTTAATGTTTTACATATTTGCTACTAACAAGATTTCCCCACTTTTGTTTAAACAACACCGAACCAATCATGGCACACGTGACTACGATTTCTATTTTGTTCACGACTTGTCAGAGAAAAGAAAAAGAAGTGTGGCACACAAGCGGTGAAAAGGCATCGAAACTTTCTGCTTCTCCCCTGGGAATGATCTTGCAGTACACTGTGGCTGTTTGCGTGTATTTGAACATTTTTTGAAAAAAAAACGTAAAATGATAAAATGCTATATCATCGGGAAGCAAAACACACTTATCTCATATTTTTGCTTAACGACGAATAGTTGCTGCTACCAACAGTAAACAACTTAGCGCTAATAATTGAGTGGCTCGATTTCCACCGATTCTATCTATGTTTTCAATTGAGTAAAAGGACATGGTAACAAAATAACACAGTTCTTTTGAAAGTTAAGGCATTTTATATGGAAAAAACAGCTTTGTCATTACAGCGTTAGTACAGGAATTGTCCTTAGCAAATATCGAGGCGATGAATGTGGACCATGCAGCCAATCCCGCAGTTAAATCAAAGGGCACCAAATGATTCTGGTGGACCAGTGATTAATAATTCAATTGCCGAAATACGCATTGTTCTAAAAACTTTGCTATGTGACTGGAGACACTTTTTGGAATAAAATTGGAAGAACTAAACGTTTAATGGCTTATCAAACCAGCATTGACCTTTATCTTCTAATTGAAATTTAATTCTGCAGAAGAACCTGATTCTTACTGTAGAATCGGAGCGACAGAAATTTACCGAACATGATTAAGACATGCTACCGATAAAAACTGCAACCATTGACTGTGAAAACAGGTTCTCTACGCCAAAGTTTGCAAAAATGATTCCTAAACAGAGTGGCACAAAAGTTATGCTGTCCATCCGACGAAAGTATACGGACGTCATACAATGCGTGTTAGATTTCACCAAACTCTGTTGTTGATTTCACATTAGTTCTCCGCCATTACAAAAACCGAATGAAACACACGGTAAGAAGTTGTTGGCATTGAGCCCCACTCTGCTTATGTCACACGAAAATTTTCAAATTGAAACATTGTGAAAGCTCCTATCACTTGAATTGGACGCTTTGATGTACTGATAATTTACTTGAAAAGTGTGCTCTTTGAACATAACATTTTTTAGCTTTGCATCTAATTCCTTATATTATAATGAAATGCGTTATCAAATTGATGCAACAGTCGCTTAAAATAATATAAAAGTACAAAAATGTGCTTTTTGATAAAAACGCTTATTGCAGTTGTTGACAGGGAAGTATCAACACCACTAATTCTGTGCCTATCACTTTTGATTCTCACACATTAACTAAGACAATGTCCGATGGTCTGATTCGATGTGAAACGCTCTTGACCAAAAAATACCCACGATGTTAAAAGAAATTTTACTTACTCTTAACGCGGTCATTGCAGCAGAATCATCGTTTGTGAAACTGAAATGAAAATAATAGGCTTTAGAAATCTATATGCGTGGAATGCTAAGACATTTGCAGTGTGAATGGGCAATACGTCCTGTGGTGGCTGTAAACAGAGCCTTTAACCCATGAAACAAAAGCGAGGTCGTAAAAGGGCACAAGAGGTGTAACGTCTGTCCAAGTTTTCTTAGTAGCTTCTCTAAGCCAATTATCAAGACTTTTCAAAACCTTCTTGTGGGACCCTTTTAATTAAATATTCCTTGTTTCAGGAAAGTGGGTACATTATCTCGGGTAGTATTATATAACAAGGACAAAGGCATTACATGTTACGATTTCATTTGGGTTTCATTAAATCTGCCTTGTGAAAGCTAAAAGACGGTATAAGATAATAAAACTCACTCGGTATTTCCATCGAAAAATACACTGCCATCCTCCGGATGAACCTGACTAAGTTTCTCCACTATGTCGCTACTCATGGGGTCAAGCCGCGCGCCTTTAAGCGGGTCTGTAAGGTGATGTCATGTTTTTTTAAAAACATTGCAAATGTAACCTACTTACATTGAATGCGTTAACAAAGGCATTTATTATTAATGTGAATGCATTGAAAACTAATTAACAAAAAAAATTCATAAAACGTACGTGGGGAGCTAAAAGGCATAAAAAAGGACGTTGACATCTTTTGAAAAGATTATGCACTTTGCTGTACAAACATTTCAAAAAAACCAAGGAGAATTACTTAGGTCTGAGATAACTTTAAGACAAAAGATTGTAGGTAATCATTACACGAAAAGCATACAAATGCTTTACTATGAGAACTTAATATTCAGTTCCTTTGTCAGTGCTAACAATACATCGTTCAAAGTGCCAAAGCGTTTGTTTAGCTCCTTTGTATCTAGGACTATTGAGTGATGGCTTATGGAAGCAAGCTGACCTATTTCCGTCCACTTTTGTGTGACGTGAAGCAAATACAGCTGCAACGGAGGTAGTTACACGTTTGCGAACAGTCTTTGTAGTTGTTTTGCCATTCGCACTGTCCGTTGCTTCAGAGGCAGCTGGATCGGCGTCTGTATGGACCTAAATTTATAAAATGACAGAATAAGTACTCAAGAGTTGCTTCTTTGCTTTAAAATGTTTTTTAAGGGAAAGCCAGTTTTTAAATTAAAGAGATCTACAGGCAAACTGTTTGTTTGCAAAAAAACCTGATGTCATTTTCTATGGTCACTTCCACTCAGTATTTTTAGGCGTGGACCCTAAGAACTACCGATATAAAAGTCAAGATGTAACTTCGTCACAATTGAATTGTACAAATTTCTACGAACGTATTTTGTCTCAGATCTTCATAGGCGTTTGCTTACGTTTAATTCACAAATACAAACTTTCTTTTATAACTGCCTTTAGTGTCATTGTTCTGAAAGCGCTTAGTTTGCGGTATTCAAAAGTTGCCATTTTTCATCCTTTTAATTATGCGTTTACGTTTCCAAGATGCGTAAAATCTCTCTGGTGTTCACAGACAAATGAAGCAGCATATAACAAGCAAAACTGTTTTAAGGCATGTTTTTTTATGTGGACTATAGCACTGCTATATTTACACACGCCTAGACTAACAAACTGCATATGACATGCATTCAAATTACTCAAACATTCTGTTCCATTATTTAATGCTATAGATGCAAAATTTCCAAAAAAAGGTGATAAGATATGTTTCCGAAATACCTCCACAACTTCTGACGTAGATGTTTGCGGTTTCATAAATGTAAGCTGGGTTATATTCTGTCCTTGGGTAGAGCTATCTTTACCACCGGAGATGTGTGTCAAACGAACGACTTCTTGGCTGCCAGCAGATGGTAGGCCAAGGTCGGAGGACGTGGCTTCGATGGGCTGCATGCCTGAGGGGGGATCTCCAATCGGAACAAGCGCATTCTCACCGCCCAATTCGCCGGGCGCAACCACGCAGACCCGCCGGACCGTGGTGGTAGTCCGGAGGGTGGTTGTGGTCGTTGTCTTAAGTTTCTTCACTCTGCCGTTAGAATCCGTGATTGTTGAAGTAGTAGTTGTTGTATTAACTATTTCCGTAGGAGGTGACTGAGAAATTATGCAAGACGAGACGATACCTTCTGCAAATTAAAAAGGAACGTTAAAACATATGGCACTTGGTGCGTAACTTATATACAAAGCACTATGTGTTCTGCGTAAATGTACGTTTCGAAGTATGCACAATTCAGCCTTTCCCACAAATTTACGTCATCGTGTAGGGGTAATATGCAGACCTGGGAGGACAATTTACGTTTGATTCTATCACTACATGATATTTCATTAGTAAATAGTCAAAAATGCACTGGAACTGCAGACGTGTTTTGCAGCATCATGTTATCCCTGTTTGCACTAGCTCACATATGCCATTTCGTCTATGTACTAATCATGTCAGAAATCACACACCTGATACCTTTGTAATAGCAACACCCACGCATACAATGCTCCTTTTATTTCAAAATAAAATTGTGCAGTTTAATTATGTAAGAAAGTTATTTTTGGTATTTAAGGTTGTTTTGGGCAATAAACGCCATAAAATTTTGATTAATTTCAACCTACTTTCAATAATTCAAGGACTGAAAAATCTTTTTGATAAAAAACGGTTTACCAGTTGCTGATAATTTAAATAACCTTAAGCTCTGCCATTGTAGATCAATTTAATCAAAATGTAAAGAAAATTGATGAGAATGGATTTATTAAGGTCCAAGGAACGTGCAAACTTCAGTTGCATTTTTGTGAGATAGCCAGAGAAATGACTTTTGGCTCAAGTGTGTTCATGGCTCAAACTTGCTAAGCATTAGTTACTTGGTATTTGACCCATATTAACCCATCTTAGAAGTCGTTTATTTTGGGCACTTATTTTTTATTTGGGTGCTGGCACACACGGATTGCAGTGCTACTTACATCATCAAAACTGGCAATGTAATAATAAAGTTATGGTTTTTTTAGCTGTTAATTAATTCTCTCGTGCAATTTTGCTTTTAAAACTCTGCGATATCAATATTAGATTTAGCAAAAACGAAACACGAAATTATGCTCATGTTATCATAAACCTCACCTATTAAAACTGAGGATTTAAAAATGGATGCATTAAGTAATCACACTACAATTAACAATGTTGTGTCACCGCAAGGTAAAAACTACAACTTGCATAGAAGGAAACATGGGCCTAAATGATCAAACCTAAAATTACCAATATAAGTTTGAAGATGTCTAGATAACATCACTCAACCAAATTCAAAAATTTCTCATGATCATCACACGATTAGGGATAATGTAATGCAAATTTGAATTTCAAGATGCTGCTTGTGCATTATCAACGAAATATTAAAGCTTGAAGCCAGATTATTCAAAATAAACGCTTGAGGTAAATAAACCGGAGAACGGCTGCATAAATAAAAAAAAGTACAAAGGAAACTAAAGAATTAAGCTGGTGTATTTCCTCTAACAGAAATGACGATAAACAGTTTCATTTTAGCAGCGATTTCCGCACAGTCGTATTATACACTGTCAAAAATGCCCTTAATTTCTACATCTGCACACACAAACCGACCGTTTATATCTACCAAAAATTGAATTTAACTAATTGCTACCAGTTATCCGGTGTTAGTAAATAGGATAGATAATATCAAGCCCCTGGATTACCCATTGGCCAGATTGCGGTTAATGGGAGAATCACTTCCACATGTAATGACTAAGTGGCCTGAACTTGGTTGTTTAAAATGTCGGAACTAAGGGACCGATTTCATACCTGATTGAAATGATGAATGGAGTGTACTTACAGTCGCACCAGAATTGCGATTACAGACGTTCGTACAGTCGGTCGGCGCACGTGTGACTACTAATTTGTTTGCACCTTTTGTACTGGACTAAAAGCAAGGGGCTGTTTCTCCCTGCCGACTTGTGCTACAACCATCAACATGCACGCACACCAATAGACGCGAACGTGCCAGGTCGGTCCTTTCGCGCAGACAAACACATGCACGCTCGGCGCGGGTCTAGCTGCGAGTAGGCTTGCCCTTCGTGCACCACTTCCACTCGGAGTAAATTCGAAATTGGCGACTTAATTACATAAGAGGGCCTTAAAGGTCTTAAGACAACGACCTTATTATGCTTCAGGTTTACCATTTATATCAAATTACTTGAATGCCAAGTTTGCAAAGCCGTAAAGGTTTTTATTCTTATTATATGAAGCGGGCTTGTAGCTTAAGCGATCTTCTTTTAACGTTTCCGTATACTAAACATACTTCAGTTTTAATCAAACGAAGTGCATCAACAAAATCACCGCATCCCGATAATTGTCAAAAGTGCTTCTCCAAACTTGGGATTGTAAATGCCGTCTTTTTGATCCCTGGATTTAGATTTATCAAATATGGAATCAGATACAAATTTGCCCTGAATTATTGGTGTTTAGACCGATTGTAGTATAAACGATGGATTTATTTTTAGTGGGCGAATTCACAAAACTAGGAAGAGTAAGCTCGAGTTATTCCATGATGTTACTTAGGTACATGGGTGGCTTGGTCACCAAATATTGGCTTTTACCCTATTTGGTTGTAATTACATTGCAAGAATAGTACATGCTTTTTAAGCCAGCAAAATTACAGTTAGAAATCAGTTACTCCAATCCACCGTACTTGTCAAAATACCTACCTTGAAGTCTGTCTCGTTCGTCTTGCTTCTGGATGTCTGAGCAACCTTCCCGCCGAGATGTCGTGGGGGCTTCCATCGGGGCTGCCATTTTGCTTTCAGCAAAAGCTGGTAAAATGCAACACGTACGTTGTAGTGAATACAAATTTTACTTAAAGTCTGCAATTAAAGGTACCGCAAAATCTAACGTGGTACACGTTAATGTTCTGCTGTATTTTATTTCTACAGAACAATTCCTTCTTTGAGCATTAAATGCAGAATGCACTAAACAAATCCTCAGAAATATTTAGACTGTATTACTATGCACATTAATTGGAACCGCAATTTTAAAGGCCAAATATCACATTTTTTGTAAGTAAACAGTAATTATTTAAAAAATCAAAAATCACGAGGGAAACAAATGTAACTTCGATAAGTTAACTTTTTCACAATTGTTTAGCTAGGTCTAATGTTAGCAGTTGTATTATGTAATAAATACAAGCCCTTTAGACATTGGCAGCTTCTAATACCTTAATTTGGCAACGAGATTTGAAGCTCAGTATTGTTTAATTTAAGTTTTTCAAGACCGAAAAGATTTTTTCCAGTGGACTTTGTGTTGAATTTGCCAAATAGTCAGTTGCGTGTGCTGCGAATTTACTAATAGTTGCAAGTTTTAACCAAATCGGTTTATGACACATGTCAGCCCAAGAGTCCGTGGTCAGGTGAAAGTTCAGTCTGCAACTGCTTCATGTCAATATGCCTTGGTCTAAATCATTAATTTGCAAAAATACTGCCATAATGGAAGCCGTTACCCGACGCCAGCAGTTGTTTCACCGTTTTTCATCTTGATTGATCGTTGCTAAGCGGGGTATCTTATCAAGTTCACTGTAGCTTTCTACAGATTTCCCTCATTTTTCCACCTTATTGTTATTCCTTAATTACTGAATTTTCATTTATTTGACAGGCACATGCTTTTGGCCTTTAACTGGTGCTTTTCAGGCTGCAGGCGTCATCCTTTCAGCGATTCGCGTCACCGCAAATAAAGCCCCAGCCCCTTCCACCCATGCAAAAAGCCGTTCTTCTTGCATTCTTTTGTGACTACGTAATTATGTGTTTCCGTTTTTGCTGAAATTTTTGACCCGAAAATTAGCCTTATTCTATGCTAAGGACCTCGGTTAATGTGGCTATATTTTTTCGGCGAAACTGTCTTCTGTTTCTTTTTTGCCACCAGTGTTAAAAGAAATAAATAATTTGGTATCATTGAAGTTTTTCATGTACGTATGAAACTTTAAAAGGTAATGGAGACTATCAATTTTGCAATTCATGGGAATAAAAAAGCATCGCATGTAAATAATGGTGAAGAATCGGATCCTTGTCCTGAAAGAATTTAAGACCGTACTAAAAGTTCATTTATAAAGAAAAAAATTATGCGCAAAAATGGTGCATTGAAATGAAGTTAGGTCAAAAGATTGAGGTGATGCATTACAACTGCATCATTTGTGTTCAATTTCAACCATAATATTTGCTAAAGACTCTGGCCTAACTGACTACTTTTTCATGGTAACCCAGACCCTGTGTCATGAATAAATTTGTCAATTTAGTAACAACTAGTGCTTGACTAGACGTCTTTTGTTAACTTAAATTATGTGGCTACGTGTAAAATTTACTATGATAATTTAATGGACTTAGTGGGTGGCTAAGTGATAAATAAATCAGAATTAAATTTTCGACGTGAAAGAGAAATTTACCGTTCACTTCCCTACCCAAATTGGCCGTCAATTTGGTCTCGACTTGTCAAGCAATTTCATAGACCATGGTAATGCTTACTTGTGTTCATTAAAATTAGGCAAAAGTATTAAAAGCGCATCCTATTTAAACCATGGCGATTAAACAAACCACAATTAAGGGCAAAAGTATTGAATTTATATCAAAATCAAATAATCCTCTGGATTTGTAAGTGTTCAGCATTTTACCTTTCTTTGGATCTGTTTCTTATTTACTCGTTCCATAAGTTGTAATTTTTGGGGAAACAACGCATTTTGGTTCAAATCCTCTGGGGCGACAAATTAGCTAAGTTGTATTTGCTTATGGTATTATAGAAGGGGATTAAGGATGTGTGCAGAGGCGGAAACACTAATTAACAGATACTAGAGGGAAAGACTTCAAGCATTTGTGCAAAGCGGGGCTCAGCTTGTTGAGACTAAATTTAGGTTTGTTTGCACAGTTGCTTCAATAATTAACACTTTTACATTAAAGCTATTACAGGTATTATGCAGTGCTAGTTAAGAGAACTAAACGAAAATGCCTATAATTGCAAGAGCATACAAATGGCCCCAACTATAACCTAAGAATTTTTACTAGTCTGTCATAAATATGGAAAGACAACCACCTCAAAAACTATCTCGTTCATCATTCCTGGGCAGAAAATTTCGAAGCTAAATTGCCATCGATAAATTTGTCTTTGTCAAGAGAATTAAAATCTAGCTTAATGCCAGACTTTGGAATTGGTCGCTGATTGTAAGTACTGAGGTAACTTACGTACCTTAAAATTTTTTTTTTATTGCGCTGGTCCAAGTGTCCCATAAGGAACATTGATTTGAACGTTTACCAAATGTATGGAAGCAAAAAAAAGGTTTGAAAAATGTATGCAGCTTTAAAATAGGAATTTAGTCACAAACTACATGCAATGAACTTCTTTTATAAACACAACTTTTGATGAGATGCTTTGGAGAAACGGCTAAATCCTTTTTTGTAAAACTCTAAACCACTTGTTTGAGGTCCACTTGGCCCAAAGCTGACCTAAAATAACATTAAGGACTGTGCATTACTCTATTTGTTATTTAACATAGACCCTGAACCAATAAGTTGTGGTTATATGTGGTCATGGTCAAGATATCGAGAAACGCCCCATTGGGCATTCAAGTGTTAGAGGATACGGTGGTCTTTGCACAGCCTGAAATGTCCATAGTATAAAACTTTATTAGGACACTACCAATCTCTTCGCACTTGAATCACCAAACTTTTGTCCTTGAGACGCAGAAAATTTTACTCGCATAACACATGATTTGGAGTTAAAGCGATTCACTTCAATACTGAAAGGCCACCCTTCGAAGAATGGCACTTTGCATAATGCAAAAGTACAGCTATTCCAATGTGTCACTTGCTAGTTCCATTTAAAAGCGAGTCTGCCCCCTTTAAACCCCGTTTAATCGTTTTTTATCTCAAACTGTCTGAATTTAGCTTATTCAACAGGTAGGTAAGCCATAAGCAGTAATTCCAAATGAAAATTTCAAAACTTTAAACAGTTGAAGTTTTAACACCTTTGAAATCACCCAAACGCTAGACGGTATGTAAGAATACATTGAGATAAAGTTGAGTCTACCAATAAAATTAACATGAATTTTCAAGACTTTCCTCTAATGCTGCAAATAGTAATGGTTGAAACTTTTATTTTGGTATTCTGTTGTTCTATAATGTTTTAGAAACGTGATTAGGAAAATGAAATCCTATATGACAAATGAGCGATTTTTTTTAATTTATTATTGCGATACAAAACAGGAGCCTGTCTTAAATACCAAGTTACATTAATTTCCAAGAAAGTTTCTTTATGACAAATCAAATACAAACCGATTAGGATAATGTACGTCTGTATTTAATATTTGACATAATCACAAAAAACCAAATGTATTCCAGAAAAAGTTTGATCCCAGAAGTGACTGCGGAAGTAAATTTTTTCTCCTGTCTAACGTTTCTCCATCCTGTTATTCAAAAGTGCTTCTAAAAAGGCCAATTTACGTTTGAAGGCTGTATTTTTCTTGACATTTGGGCAGTAGAAAACTGAAGTTCTATTTCCTTGCACCACGGAAACATGCACTCACAACCACTTTACGCGTAAACGCTTGTTACAAAACACTTGACACTAAAGAAACTTTTTTTGACATTAGACACAATGCTTAGATTTAAAAATGACTTAGCATGTCCTGTTTTTGGAGAAAAAAACAAGTAAACCCCCCTTGTAACTATTTATATGAAGTGTATTTGCCACGTAAGGAAAGAGACTTAAAATTTACCAGCACTTTGTCAGGGAAAAGGTTTTACGTCTTTATTTTTTTGCTAAACTATCTGTTTTTGTTAAGAAACTGACTTATCAAAAACTACGGAACAGGTTTAACGAGTTTACTAGCAACTACACTCAACGATTAGGATTCGGCCAAAAAAGTGGTTCTGCGTAAAAATTGCCGGGTTTAAGTGGATTGTGGTGTGTGTTCCAACACTCTGCCTCATTTTGAACTCTGCTGAATCTTTGGATTGGTAAAAGGAGATGAGTTCATAAAAGTTTACTGAGTTCGGTTAATTTAGAGATAAATCTGTTCACCAAACACAACATTGAATAAAAGAAAAGAAAATTAAAAACGAACCAGACAACAAAATTGCAACCAAATTAAATCAAACATCAACGCTTAGTTATAAGCCATTATGTAGCCCCTTTGATTACTGTAATTTGCCTTTCAGACTAATGTTTTTGTTCTGCTCGACACGTGTTGGACGGATTTTTGAATTACTTATGTTACTTTGACCCATGAAATGACATATCCGCGGTGAATTTATAAATCACTGAACTCCACCGAGCTAGTGTAACAAGCAGCCCTCTCAACCAAGCTAAACAAATAAACACGCGTTAAGCTGTTTGATTAGACCAACGTTTTAATGGGATTAAGTGTTGTTCTGCTTCTGTAACTTAGAAGATCGCTTCCAACTCAAACAATCCCATGATCGATGGAGGAAAGCACACTACTCGAGGGCGAGACTGCAATCAACGCACAGGAGACGAATCTGAGTAACTTGAGCTGATGTGCTTGGGGTTCGTAAATCCCCATTACAGCCCTACTCAAATATTTTGTTGTCGTTGATTTCATTTGGTACAGCGAAAGTCGATTTATGTCTAGATTTAAGTTAATTTAAAGTAAGCCGATATCGACGTTTATGGAATCGTCATTGGACTGAACTGACCTCTGAGATTAAGTGCAGGCTCACAACGTATTGAAGCACCATGGATGTCAGTTAGCATTTTATTTAACTCTTAAAAAAAGTTAATACACCAATTTTTCCAAAAAATGCCGGCCCTTTGACATATCTGAGCAGTTGATGCGGTACTTTTGCACTATCCTGAATCTTTTAGCCACATTCCGCCTTTTCTTAGCTGACTGGTCCACAAATGTCAAACTTCGAGGGATAACGCAGGTAAAATTGCAAAAGTCAAATGTCCTAACTATAGATTGAATCCCTTGGCATTTGTGCAGTGTGAATAGCGTGGGCAGGCGGGCAGAAAGTGCACTGTCCCTACGTCGCAGTCGCATGACTTCTGCGTGATCCTCCGACTTTAATTATATCCTTTAAGCATGTCGTTGTGATGATCACAGTTGGTTTTTTTTAACTTCATCTAACATCTATTGTTGCCTGCTCCCGTAAAAAATTGGGAACACTTCAAGCGGATGCCTGATGGACTCAATCGCTGATTGACGATGATTCCATCCTATTTCGTTCCTTTCACGTCAGTCGACACTGACAAAGGTCCATGCTATGCCAAAATCAGCAAGGTACTATTAAAACATCAAATTTTCACTCAGCAACTGTATGGACTTTGTTTAAATATGTTTCACCAATTTATCTGATGGGTTCTAAAGACGTTTCTTGCGCTCTGATATCGCATATAACTGTCTAAGCATAGCTAAGGTAAAATGATTTGTCACTTCGACTAGCGTACTAGACCAAGTCATTTCAAATCTACGTCCACTGGTGCTGCTGGCCACAGACGTTAAGTTAAGCCTCGATGGCATGGCAGACCCACGTACAGCCTTGGGATGCCTTCGTCTTGTTTCCCGCGCACCTCTTTGCGACTAAACACATGCCATGTAAAAACTCCCGACCCAAAATAGATATCAGGTTAATCCCAAACCACACGAAAGTTTTAAAGCCAACTGTTCTATTTGTAATTGAAAAACCGCTTTTTCTTTCATCCGACCTGCTAAAAATTAACCTTTTAACGGTGACTTTAAACGAAATGAAGCATAACGGCTGTGCAGCCAACTAAAATGTTAACATAATAGATGAATATAATACTCGTAGTTTCGGGCACCTTAATTATTTTGTAATGCTACAAAATTTTTACCCAGCATTGAAACTTATTAGGCCTCAAGCATGCAAAAAAATAATAGCTAATTCAGTGAATGCTTTTAAGAGGTAGCCTGCCAGTGAATTAGTTAACCCTAATCGTAATCTCTGACCAAATCAAGCACTTGCGCTAAGTAAGGGCAATGTTTAGGCTGAATCGGATTTTCTAAATTTCTAAATACCTATCTATCGGTTTTAGTAGCACCTGGTTTGTCCCAAAATTTTTCTGAGGGAGAAATCCAAGCGCCTTTTGGCATAAGTTTTATATCATGTTGCAATGTTCTCCACAAGATAATGGGTAGATTTTGAAATCGATGGATACACCTAGATGTTGCTGTTCCGCAATTCCTTAGAAACCCTTTAAATTACCGTCGATTCTCTACCCGCAGATATCAACCTCACATTTATTTCAGGAGAAAACCTAATATAAAAGGCCATACTCAGAAAACCGATCCACTTACTGGCTAAAATTTGAGCATCTAGCCTGAAAAATTACTTGCATAAACACATTCCGAAACACACTTAAAACGTATGTAAACAATTTTTTTAAAAACTACACTTTTGTGCTAAAGTGAAACTTATCGTTTTACTCTAGGTAGCAGGCCTAGTATTGTGATTTTAAAATACACTTACTAGTCATGATCAATGAAATAGCTTACCTTATTTCTTTTTGAATTTCCAGAAATACAAAATAACCGCAGACACATTTGGCCTAGCACTAGCACCTTATCAAATTAATTATCACGCAGAATTTCGGCACAAAATTGCGATTTGACTAGTAACTTTTATTGTAAATCGCGTTCTATTTTTAGAAGATTAGCAGACATTTAATTACCAATGGAGCATTATTTAAGAGTAGCGATCCTATGATTTAACTTTTTAGTTGACAAAGACATTAATTGTGCTTTTGGCAAAGAATGGAGTGTTAATGCGGTAGGCAAACAAACAGATGGCTTGTGATCAATTCCCGTTAACCAAATTAGTAGTTTTTTTGTGTTTGATGTAATATTCTGTGCAATTATCTTTAAAAAGATGCACATCATCAAACACAAATGAAAACCTAAACAAACTCACAGAAGGCTTTCTCATCTATAATTCCACAGCTCACTTTTTAACTTTTTTAGCATAAATCTTTTCATCCTATTCAAAACTCAAAATGGTTGTTGGTTTATTCTGCACTGTACTTTCCACGTAACTATTACCAACTCAGCAACTGTTGTCTGATAGCTCACAGGTGGGGCTGAGTCATCACGATTCATCCTGAATGCGGTGCCCTATACATAGTCAAATTTGAGTGACCAAGGCTTCACTGTCAAGATACCGTGGTTGCGCTAGAGAAAAGACATAAAACTAGCAAAGTGTCACTTGTCTTATGCCGATTCAGTTCTTCTCAAGAGTATTTAACACTCCATTTCTTGAGTTCTAACTAATTTCCCAAGAAAACATCATAATTTTTGCCCTCTTTCAGAACTAAGCACCTCCACAATAATATCGGAGTTTATAATCATAAACGAAATACTCGAAGAACCAAAAATACTTTGTTCGGCGCAGCGAACTGGTTAAACGTTTCTGGACGCACTTCTGACTAAACCTGGCTTCTTAGATAAAGGCACATGCGAATGTCAGGCAATCACTTTTACACACCAAAAGCATTAATTGTAGGTTACGAGACTGGCATCCCTTACAGATAATATGGCAACTGATGTGCAGTAACCATTTTGTTTTAGGCAATTAATCTCCCTATTTTAATCAAGAGTTTGTGTGAATTACTCACATCAAACATATATGTGACATCTCGTTGCATATTACCGTCAGTTCGATCCACACAAGTTACTTCCTATTTCACAAATCAATCAGATAAATCACTCAATGTCACGATTTCTGGAGTTCTTGTGCTCAGTCACATATTTTGTAGTCAGGTGTTATTTGCTTATAAGCTGATGTTGCTCTTGAATATTTCGACAGATGTCAGGATGTTTCATAAACATGACGCGGGATGGTTGTTTATGGAAAATCCCGAGGCTTGCACAAGTTCACAGAACACAAATTTGGTATACCATCATAAACTTGGCGCAATAGCCCGCAAAAATTGATCTTTAAATTCCAATCCCACATATACCGCCACGACGTAAGTCTACTGACTTCAATTGGGTATTTTAACTTGCCAAACACAAACTGAGTAACCTTGTTGTTCAAAGGCATTAATCGTGGTGGCTTCTTTTCATTTTGCAGTTTTCGGGTAAATTAAATTTCTCGATTTTGCAGCGACACTAGAAAAACTCAGAAAAGCTGCCTCTGCCATTGGGAACAGTTTCGCTTCAATTCGATTAGGGATCAACCGGCTTAGAGTGATTCCTGTTCAAGTGGCTCATTTCCTCGTTTAGCAACGCTTTCTTTTCTTACCATTTCTGGGCTTTAGAACCCGCCTAGTGTCAAATATTGCTACGGAAGCAGTCCGAAACGCGGAATTATTCAACTAAGTACACAGATGTTACATCGCCTTATTTACGGTGGCGTATTTGTGCAAACTAAGCTTGCTATCCTTCGTATAGAAAAAAAAACCTGGGAAATGTTATCGCACTGGTAATGAAAAGAATGTTATTTTCTGAAACTAAATACCGGTTGGTGTGGACTTGCAATTAGTATGGAATTTAGAAACTTCCCATTTGCATACGTTATCTGCGATCGCGGAGCGAGGATTGTTATCAGGCCAAACGGCCCCTCTAGACGCCATGTGCGCTCTGAGATAGAGAGCCAATTTTCCTGCTTAAATCAAAGAGGGCAGACACCATTATTTCCCATTTGGTTAGAAATAAGTACTGACACGAAAGGCAGTGGAGAAAAACAAAACTGTTTTGACCACCGCAATAACACACTGATAATGAAAAATAGTAAAAGCTCCAAGACGGACGCCTGGTAGTGTAAAAAACTGCGTGTTGTTGATGGGCTGGTGGATCACCTCGTATTGAAATAAAAATGGAACAGTGCTGGTGGATACTCCGGTTAAAGTGGCATGCATCCCTCTGCCACCGCCACTCTGCACATCCTGGCACACACACACACGCACGCACAAGGCGTTGTTAGTGCGCGCACGCCCACGCAAAGCGTGATGGTGACAGCGCCAGTTACAAAATTCGACAACCATTATCGATCTTAAAGGTAGTTGTGGCTAGGGCAAAACGCAGGGCCGATAGGTTGAACCAATACAAAAATTCTAAATTTTATTATTATCACACGGGTTTCGGGAAAAAATGATTTGATGCCTGAGGAAAAACATAGGTAAAAAGTTGAAAAATCGATTCTGAAATTAGAGTCGCATTATTTCACAAATGTCCGTTGTCGATTATAATGGGCACCGTCAATCGCAATAATAATACCATAAATAGGATTACTGGTTTTCGAAAATCGGAATGTGTAAGTCTGCACCTGCAACTCGTTCCCTTGTAAACCGAACTCGTTGTATACAGGCACAATTTTATCGATTATTGTAAATGCAAGGTTTAGAATAAATTTCCAGGATAAGTGCTTACTATAAACCACATCTATTTGTGGGCCCTACAAATTCATTGAGTGGATTTTTAGTCTTATTCCCTGCTCTCCTAATGTGAATACCACTGAGCATTCCATCAATTAAAAATTTACAAAGGAAAAGCATAGTCCAAAAGCTCCCCAGATAAACTTAACCAGCTTATTTGATTACCGCATATTGTAAATAAGGGAACACCGATCCAATTAAAAGGACGCAAAGTCCTAAAGGTAAATGACATTTAGAGGATTTGAATGGGTGTTCTAAGCAATTTAGGAAATGTGATTTGAATTCGAGGATTTTGTATTTGTATAGAAATGAGCCAGTGCTCTCATAATTTTACTATTAAATTTTACTTAAATGACGTTACATGGCAAGTTACAGTTTTTTTAGCAAATTCGGACTTTTTTTCAAAGTAAAAAATTGAAAAATTATAAGTAAAATTTGTGTTACGAAAGAAAGGGTTTTTGTTAGGAACTTTAAACAAGTAAAGGCTAAAATTACATCAATTATCCTAGTAAATTCTGTTAATATTGCATTTAACACAAAATCAAAAGACTTTTCAAATAAATGTGTGAGATAAATATGCTGGTTTTTTCATAATTAAAATACTCAATTAAGAAATAGTATCTGCCAATTTCTCTGAAATATGTTTGAGATAAATTACTATCTGCACAACCAACGAGACCAATGCTTAAGCTGCATTCTTCCACAAATAAGATCCACATAGTGATGGGTCCGTGGTAAGGAAAAAGGGGTTCAAATTAACAGACAGATTGTCGACTTAGTGGTGTAAACTTTAAGCCGGGCCACACCTGACACGTAATTTTGTAGATTGGTACAGCTGCTGAGTTTTATGGGACGTCTTATCAGACAATAATATGAACTTAATGCATGAGCACTCCCAGCTGCAAAACTCAAGAAGACCATGCTTAATACTGTGTGTTTTGGCTACATCCCGGCTTCAAAGATGCCCAAATGAATATCTTTCATCAAACGGAAAACGTTCTTATTTAAAATGAATATGGAACCCAATTTCAAGTTACCGGTATTTACTTATATCTTTTGAGGACTAGATAAAGTCGAATGGAATATAATCTCACGTGCGCAAGTAACTACCATGACCAAAAACCGGCTGCTCTATTGCAAGATATGCGTCTAGTCTAGAAAATTGGTTAAAAAGGCAATTATGATGTACCATTGAGCATTGACCCACTTTTACGTTTTGGGCTTCTTTACCTAAACCTGTCAAGTGAGTATATTTTTGGATTGATTTAGTGGGAAAACATTCTTGGTTTCATAGTTTCGCCTCTATGAAAAACCAATTATGCAATTAGAAATTAGAAGAAATACCCTGTTTAAGTGGATGGTTGCGATTCCACTTTGACTGCTATTCGTCGGTTGTGTATTCGTAACCTTTTGCAAACTGTCATTTTAAACGCCATTCAGTTATTGGGTGGATATGCGACCGTCATTCGATTTTCTAACCGACGTTGCACCAATTAAGAGACAAGATTTGCAAAGAATTACTTTAGTGCACGTTAGTTCTGTAGTCACTAGCACACAACTCATTCCTTATGCATGCATGTTGGTGTAGTAATTTGTTCAGCAGAATGCTTGTTAATAGTGGCTTCGACCCTGGCAATGGGTGTCAAGAATGATCAGACGGACACCTTGTTGAATTAAATCACTTCCCACCAAGGCTTCAACATCATTAGGTTTTGTCTTTACAGGATTCATTCAGCAATGTCTAGTTGAGTACGAAACTCCTAATTATGAAAGCAGCAGTTAAACTAGCAAAAAAATTATTTTTCATTGACCTGACCTAAGTTAAGCCATTAAAATCCATAAACTGAATAAAAGGGTACATACTAGAATTAAAAAATACCTTGCGTTGCTCCGTGAGATCCAGTCACATGTGAGTGAATTTGTTGTCCCAAATGACGCCAATAGGGTGAACCCCACATATGTTAATTATCGTTTTCTTCACCCTCCTTTTCTCACGTTAATAGTTCTGAATAAATTCTGCTGTATATCATGCCTTAATCCTTTGTAGCAGCAATTTAATATTGCAACCTCAACAATTCATATGCAAATGTGCTGACAACACAACAACAAAGTCATCCACGTTTCCAGTTTGGAGGTTTTAGATAAGTTTTTCTGAACAGAAGTGCGTTGGACATGTGTTTTGATAAAATCTGTGACAACAGGATAATGGATGTCATAATGTGTGCAGAACAAAGAATCACGCTTTTGATGACCAAAGAAGAGTTCCCGCTTGGTAATTCGGGCTGATATATTTGAATTTTATGGACCTTTCTGAATATACTACTGTAAATCAGCTTTAATATCTCGTTATGATTAAACTATCTATTTAAAATTTAACTGACAACATTTTGGGCTTAGAACGTCACCAAGTCTGCTGTTATCTTTTGAGGAAAATATTTTGGCAGGAACATACCGCGTGCTCAAGTGCTTTTAAATTACTTATATGCGTACAAATGTCAATGTGTCACAAGAATTCCCTTTATGCAATTGTGTGTAAAATAGTTGTTTTCAAGCAACATTGTTACTAATTTATGACTTTTACTAAAAAATTAAATTATTTCTTTCAGATTGCTACTGCATTTAGCACTTTTTATGAGTGTTCATTTCTAGTATTCTTCGTATTGGTGATTAATGTGCTGTCATTAGGAGAGGAGTTATCGTCCTAACTAATGTAACGCTAATGTAGCAGGCTATATTGTTATGCATTGCACTGATTTGGATAATAAGAGTATTAATATATATCACAAAGTTTACAACTATCTTTAGTTGGCTTAAATGCATTTTCCTTTGACATTTTTTAAGGTGTTGTTTTTCTGAGCCCGGCTGACAGGCAAGCGTTGTTTAATTCATTAATCAAGTATGATTTTTTTAAAGTTTGTCAACATTGCTATTAAACGCAATCTATTTATCGGAAACGACTGAAAAATGTCACCAGCAAGAATTGCACCATTAAAATTCCTTGCATTTTTTGATTTTAAAAATTTTATAACTTGACTATGAAAGTCTCACAGTTGAAGGTCCCACTTCTTGTTGTACAAATTGATTGTAAAGTTTGATTATCATTTTAAAAAAACATCTGTAAGAAATACACAAGCCACCAAATTTACTAAACATGACTTGATGTTATCATGAAGACGTTGAAAGATTATTAAGACTCAAGTCACTTTTCAGTACAATATCCAAAGGATTTAAGAAAAAATTACTGCCTCATTAAACTTGTGAGGTTGACGCATAATTGGATATGCGCAATGTGATTTGCCTTTTCCTAAGTTCATCAAATAAAACAAAAAGGACAATTTCTGTTGATAATCGTAAAAGGTCTGTTTCCCTGTGAAACAACTTTTTTATGGGTACATGTTGCATTTATCAATTAAAGGGCACGCAATTTAGTGACAAGCACCTTCTTTGGCATGCAAAATAGTCAGTGGACATGAATTAGAATACATCTGTCCTGAAGTCAAGGAATAATACTAGACCTATATAAATGGTCTTAACAGCGCGAAAAAATTTGCCATTTTATCCGTCCTGACGATAGTTGTGCTGGTACAAGCCAAAACAAAATCAACCAGATCTTAGATGGGCTAATGTCAATACTTTGATTTTAAGCAACAAGGTGCAGCTAATGCAACACATGATCAAATTCAAGCCACGGCGTTTGGTAAAATACATGTTGTCGATTTGAGACTTTTAATGTATTGAGCATCCATTTACATTGTGTGTTGTGTTATGCAATTAATTTGTTTAAAGATATTTCTAAAACATTAAAATTTCTAATCGGTAAACGTAATCATACTTAATGTGTGGTCATTTCTTCAATTATCTGATTAAATCAGCACCTTTTTTATGTGAGATACACAAAATATTTTGCTACCGGTGGTTCGGTATCAACCCACTCACTTGAAAGGTTTTGATTCATAAGTAAAATAGTTGTATCTCCAAAGACAATTTTGTATCGTGATTTCTCGATAAGATACTTGGTAAAAACTGTGATTTCTGAGATGATAAGTGTTTAAGCAACCATTATTTTGAATAATCTTGTGTAATTGCAATTTTGCATATCTACGCCATCAAAAACCACTGCCACATAAGGTCATAGGCATGCAGAACAACGGGCTAAGAGAAATTCAGTTAATTAACCCTAAAAAACATGTTCTCTTGTGCCTGATTTTTAGAGAAGTAATACACACTCACGAAACGATACTTATTTAAAAGAATCAATGAAAGTAGCTTATATGGCTGATTAAAATTACTGGTATGTGATGCAACTTTATACATGTATAATGCACATTGTCATCCTTATAAATCAATTTCTTTTCACGAAAAAACGAAATTGCCTATCATTTTCAGATGATAAAAATACTTAAAATAGGAGCAGCATTCGGTATTAACGTTCCACAGGAAACTAAGAGTAGATATATACATACCCTTAAAAAATGTCATTTTCAAGTAAATTGTTCCCCTTTGCAAGAAAATCCATTAATTTTAAGAGAGCTCAGATGTTTCGAACAAAAAAAATCAAACTATAATTATAAGCCTGATTAAGCACTTCAACAAAAGGTTCAAGTGAAGTTAGCAGCAAACAGTAAATATTTAAAGTCTACGTGCAAAACTTTTAACTTCGATTAAAATTACGCAACTCACCTAGGGTCAAAATTACCGTGTTCCCACACAACTGAAGGTAATCACGAAATAAATATCCGTGATAAATATAAACAAACATATCATTCGACCAAACACAAAAATATTTCAGCGCTTTGAAAAAAAATTTTCACGCAGCAATATCTAAGAGTATTATTATAAAGTGCCAATGGAACCTTTTTGTTGCACAATAAAATACCAGGTCTTGCTAGTAAAAAATTCAATTATTTTAATTAAAAAATTAATTATTGACAGAAACGAAACATACCTGCATTTTCCTATCACCTACAGATAGTCTTTTCTTGAATTCTCTAAAGTAGTTAATTTGTTGGATATTGTATATCGTTTGGAAGAGAACAACTTCTAACACTTTACATTTTTACTGCGAAAAAGTTATTTATAGCTAATGATGGCGAAACATTTATTCAGACTGCCACATGTGCAATGGTTCACAATACTAATTAAATTGATAGGCACCATTCTACTGGAAAAGTACGTAGGAATCAGGTTTCTTTTGGTTATGTATGTGGCTAAATCACTCGAAAACATGGCATTATTCGATGCAAGGCTTAGCCACAAAAATTGTTGTACTTTTGCAACATTAATAAAATATTTTTAGACACTGAATGTCTATCACTTAGGTTTCTTCAAAAGTAATATGAGCGGCAGTTATTTAGTGGCTGCAATTTGATCAACAATATCATCATTCTCATGTCGTTACAAGCGAGAAGAACACTAATACGTCTGGTTCAAAACAGAGGTAGTTTACTGCCGCCCATATAAAACACAATCGTAAATCTAGGGGCTCAGATCCAGTAAACGCAGTCATGTTCATTTTGAAGAAAAAAATAAATAATCTTTTCTATTTGCGTACTTTTTGAAGAAGACTGTACAGATTGTTAGGCTATTTATTGCACATGGCAAAAAACTACCTGCAAACTTAAGCAGTCACGATGCGGAAAAATATTTTCATTTCGCATGAATTTGCAGAAAATCATTTACCCACAAATGAAAGTTTCTAGTTTACAAAATAAACGACTTTTTGTCGTCTTGTATAACCAGATGTCATTAAAAATGAGCAGCAGAGAGAATCTGTGAATTTCGAGGAAATTCTGCTACGCCAAACCTACAAAAGCCTTGTAAATATTGTAAAAGGTCGTCTTAGATAACTTGACACTTGATGAACGGTGATACCTTGCTTATATGGATTTGCGACTTTACGCTCTCTAGGTGCGATTGTTAACTAAGTTGGCAAACCTGTCCTGGAATTCGTTTAGTTTTTGATGACTAGAATTTCAATGATTGCGGTTTTATTACACTGTTAACTTGTACTCACTTCTTAGCAAGCATGTATGCTCATAATCGATTAAAGAAAAAACCCTAAATTCCCTGTTAGTGGAATGGTAGATTATGCGTTTGGCATAAGTCTCTTCTCCAGCATTCTTTGGAAATATTTGATAAAGATCCGCATAACGTGATAAAACCAGACTTTCTCGGTTGAACACGAAAAAGAGCCTAAATTCTATCTCTAGTACTTTCTCCGCAATGTCGCATTATAAATGGTTAAATTGATGGATGATTTAAAATAGCTGATATTAAAAGTTTGTCTGCAAAATTTCAAATGAAAAACATTTAAAAGTGTTAAAAAACTACGCCGGTGACTAAATTAGATAAAATATTTTCATGGGCTGGGTATATTATTCTATATTTCGACAATTACTTTCAAATTGTCAATCATCCTATCGGATTTCAGTAACACTTTTAGCATTCTGAAAGGTAAGTATCGTACGTTAAGTCAGACATGAAAAATATTTATAACTTGTGAATAGCACAATCCGAGTGAGAACTCATCCTGACGCGAATGAGAAAATCAGCTACGGAGATCGACAAATTGTTTTATTTATACATTGTGGAATTCAACGAGCATTCATCTCTGCAAATTTTCTCCTTTGTTTTTAACAGCTAATTGCACATTTTGATGCTAACACAAAAATATCCACAAACCCGATAAAACGTAACATTTTTGTGCCAAAATATTTTTTTGATTGCATTACTTTATTAATTTGATCTTTGTTTCATTAATGTGGTGTTAAAGACCGAACATAGGATCTTATAAACCTATTCTTATACAATGATTATATTTTTTAAATTCAATTGTCTAAAATTGACCTATTTTTAGCTTGATAAATTATTGAAAGGAAAATTTTAGTTTTAAAGTAAATGGTATCCGACTGACTTAAATAAAGCATTTTGCACACAAAACTAGTGGACTTAGTCTGTGTTTTACTCGCTCATTTGTTCATTTGTTTTTTAATGCGCAAACTCCGGTTGTTGTTTACATCTGTGTTCGTTTTGAAGGTGCCTGAGTCTTTTAAGGTTCTTTAAAAATTGTCTATGATTTCCGTGTTACATTTATTTGATACTGCATGTAAATACCCTCCACTCTTGGTTTCGTGAAGTTTTTTGCATGGCTGATTCATAATTCATTGAAATGTAAGATTTCACTCAACGATTTTTGTGCTGCAATATTGAACTTGCTTTTGGCAAGAACAACTGTGCTGAACCCTGCGTAATGTTTTGTAAAAATTTAATGGTTTTATAATTTGACAAACATGAACTCGTGTGTAGAATTAACTTAACATGCATTCTCATGTTTTTTCGGTTTTTTTTTGTTATTTTCTTTGTCTAGTCCTGTTGATTGTACTCTTTTAATTCAGCATTTCAGTCAGTTACTTTGCAAGGGATAGTATGTGAATTTTTCAAACAAATAGTTCCATGAAATGTAGTCGGTAAGTTAAAATCCTCGTTCAGCTTCGTGGCTGTAAATGTTAGGTTAAACAACATTTCCAACTATTCCCATTCCAGTACATATTTACTACAAAACGTAGTCTAAATCTCTTAAGTGTGAAGTTTTTTGATATAAAGCTGACCATTTTTTCTTTACCAAAAGAAACGTAAGCATGCTGATATGGTTCGCTCTGCGTAACTGGTTTTTTTGGAACTCCATCAAGTGACATGAAAATTTTAGCGCCGAGGTCGTCTTTTTTCCTGTTGGAACTCCAATTATGATATATCGGATATAATTTCAATTTAATGAGATTAGGTTTGCAATAAAAAACTTATATCGTTTCTCTATGTTCAGAACCCCCCAAGTCTAAATAGATCGGTTTTAGTTGATTTGTTTGGTTTTGGTTTAAAGCAATGATAACACTCACAATCAATGTTTTGAAGGCGATTGTTTGAGGTTTCGCCAATTTGCCGATGGAATTTCGTTTTTCGGTATAATTTTGTTAACTATGATTTTTTTAAATGTGTTGCTGGTAGACACAGTTAAAAACAGGTTTTATTAGTAGGTGATGTTGCTGTTAACGTATTGTAAGAAATCATATGCATTCTGAATGACATAAATTAGAATTGACTTCGTGGCAGATTGTGCATATTTATTTGCTATCAAACGAATATTTTTACCTTAGAGCATAAGACCTCTATTTGACCTCACTGTTCTGTTGATTTTTTTGAAAACTTTATTGATGCCACCTGTGCTTCATGTGTCTATTCGTTCTTTGGGTGTTTTAGTGGTCCTTTGTCGTCAAATGATAACAAAATCTTTCGCTTCTGTAGGCAAATTTCATGAGTGTCAGCAGTTTATCAAATGGCCTCCATCTCAGCGAATCGGTATGATGTGCCGCTGTTGTGGTCCCAAGCCCAAAATTCTATCTATTTGCCTACTTTGATCGAAAGCGCTGCGCTAGAAGAACTTCCTGCAATGACGTCAGGGAGTAGTATTTGTTCTTTGGATCCCTATGTAAATCGTCATCCGAGGTTCTGCTACGCTCGAATTCGCAAGAGTCTCAAGCGTCTTATATCCAAAAATGGCTTTGACAGCTTACGTCACAGAATAAGTGGGAGTTCTGGCTCAGTACAACAAAATAATTTTGAATTACAGTCACGCTTTCCACTCGTTTTATCTGCACGCGCTGAAGAGCAGACACACTCTATTCACTCACCATTTAACGAGCTTGACCAGGACATCAATGCTTCAAGGTCAAAACGATCCTGTTTAGGTCTGCCGTGTTTTTCCCGTTTTCGTGATTTTTATCAGTCTCTTTCTAAATCATTGGGCCACCTAACAGGTAGGAGGATGCCAAATGAAAATCTTTTTGTTCTTAGTATGATCCAAATTCTCTGCGGCCTTGCAGCGGTTGTTTTATCTGGGGTTGCAGTTACGAAAGTTGTATTTTTGTACCAAATGGCAACGGGTCTGTGGTCTGGATTCTTAATGTTAGCCACTGGATTTCATGGTATTCTCACGGCTAGGCGCTGTACCTCTCGTACGTTAGTGAGTCTACTAATCTTCTGTGTTCTTGTGGCTCTGTCTGCTTGTTTGTTAGCTTGTGTTTCTGTAGCAGGCTTAATTGAAGATGGAATTTTGAAGCCTGACATCTCGCCGACTCTTCTTACTACCCCAAATTCTCCTTACTATCTATCTAGCCAAATTTCCGTTGCACCTAATTTGCATTTTGACATTCCCCGGGGTAGCTTTTTACGTCGACGTATCATTTCAAAGATGCAACCTCCTCGACTGCATCAGGTTATGCTGCATGTGTTACTACTTGTAATCGGGATTTTGGAGACTGCTGTGAGTGTTGCTTGTGTGGTTCTATGTTGTCAGCAGGTTTTTCCGCCTTCCTCGACTTCTTTTCTTTCTGTAATTTCTTATCTTCGAAATCGAGGAGCAACCCTGGTGGCAGGTGGGACTGAATATCTTTTGGCTGTGGCTGCACAGCCTGGGAAGCCTCCTCCAGTTCTCTTGGACTACGCCATGCCTCAGCCTTACCTTCATCCCTCTGCACATCACTTTTTACCTCGGCCGGGACGTCGCATCATGATTTTAACGCAAGCCGAAACAGGCATCCATGCTTTGGCATCTGTTCAAGCTGTAGCGAGCATCGTATCTTCTCCACGCTCTCAAGTAGCAGCTGAGGAGTTGAGGGGTTCAGCTTCACCCTCAGTCTTGAGCGCCGCCAAAATAGCAAAAAACAGAAAGGAATCACATAAGTTGAAAACCCGCCTCTGTAGTCTGCTTCCTCGATTGTCGTCACCGAATAGTGTCAATGGCAGGTCGTCCAACAACTCGAATCTTCTCTACGTGCTTTCATCCACGTCACCAAGTGATCCCCCTATGGTTTTTCCACCGTTTCCTCCAGCTTACTCCCCTGATGAGGAAAGCAATTCCTGCAGTACTTCTTTTGCCCACCCTCAGGTACTACCACCAAATCACATGAACTCCCAAAATCTTAATCTTCGTGAATGTCTTCCTTCTGTCTCAGCATTTAGTAGATATCAATCTTGTTATAGACTCGGCTGCCGAACGAGCGCAGCTTCAGTCTTGCGACATACATTTTCAGTTAGTCGAAATAGGACCAGGTCTTCTCTCATAAGAAGACCTAATGCAGCGGAAGCTGCAGTTGGATTGTTTGGGGATCGAATTCTTCAACCTGTTTTGGTGATCGAAGATACCGAAGTGGATGAGAATTCGGAGCCTCTGACGCAACCGACAATCATCACTCAAACACCCCCACCTAGCTACAGTTCGACACTGGAAGTACCTGGATCAACTACAACAGTGTGTTCACCGTAGCCACCTACCCCTAAGCGTCCGCTTTCGCTAACACCATCAACTACCAAGTAGAGTCCAGTAATCCACTAAGTGCTGAGGATTATCGTTGCATTATGCCACTATTTATTTGCCTCAAGTTTTAATTCAAACCTCAAGATTTATAAAATAGTTTTACGTTGAATGTCTTTATTCTGTGTTGATTACGGGGATGTTTCCACTTTGTGAGTGATCTACAGTCGCCTGTGTGTTCTAATGCTAAATACTGCGTTATTCATATCAGCTGATGTGGGTAAAAACTACCAATTTTAAAAGTACGCTTGAGGTGAGCATTGTGTGCGTGTGTCCGTGTCATTGTGCTCTTAAGGTTATTTTAAAAGGCAAAGGAAGTAATTGAACTCTCTTAAAGTCCAACTCAGTGATGTTGGTCCACTCAGACTAGCGTTCTTAGATTGCAAAAGGAACACCCGGAATCCGCAACTCATCCCATAAGATGCACCTGCCCTTTTCATTGGTCTGCAGTGAACTGCCTCCAATTTGTGACAAGTTGGTTTAACATGATCAAACATTAGTGTATAACGGCAGTACAAGCGCTAACATCAGGTTGAACCATGCCGTATGTGTCAGAAATTTCAATTTGAGGGAGTGATACCTCATTTTCTTGATGCATAAATACCATCACATAGTAATGTACATTGACTCGCACTTGCTGGCTTGGTTCAACACTTCCCTGTCATTCACAAGGTGGTAGCAACGCAATTAGTATTCAACGAATCATCTGAAGGTAGACTCATGGTTCGAATCAATTGGACTTGAAATGTGCGTCATTGCACTACAGATATAGTTGTGCCTTAATCTGAATCAGTAGGGTATGCATGTCCGTAGAAAAGTTGTAAAGAACGCTTCGCTTCTGTTTTTGGGAAGTCTTTAAAATTTGTCTCATTATCTAACGCCATAGTTTTCTTTACTGTTTCCTTGTAGAACACCACTTGGTTTTATATATCAAAAAAGAATATGGGTCTGTTTGAAGATGATTTAAATTTAAAATCTAATTAGTAGCAAGTATATAAATGGGAAGTGACAGCCTACCACATGTAACGTTTTACTTTATGTGAGGATAACCAAACTGCAATTTCTTGGATACCCAAGGAAAACTTTTCCGAATTTACAAGTTCACATATAGGTGAGTAATTAGGTATGTTTGTCAGCAAACTCGCAAGCCCTTGAATGAGGTGTGCCGTCCTCATCGAAATTGCCTAGGGTAGCCTGACCAAACGGAGGCCCGAGTGGTTCTCCACAATCAATGGAGTCCGAATCGGTGCTTACCTTCCAGTGGTTTACCTGCAATATTTACGCTGAATAGCACCTTCCCTAAACTTTCGACGATATTAGGTTAAGCCACAGGGAATGGCAAAATTGGTAGATTCCCTTTTGTACAATACTGACTTCATAACGTTCACTATTTATTTTGGAGTATAGAACACAGAGACGCTTTTCTCACCTGTTTAGCATGTTGTTAAACCTTATTTTGGCTAGTCGAACATCAATCAAGACGATATTTCTAAATCGAATACTTTTGGAAATACATGTCCATCATTTAAAGCCAGTGTTTACCAAGCAAACAAACTATCAAAGATATGCTTGTTATGTCAAAACTCTAGATTTTTTTAAAAATGTGACTTGACCCTGAAGCAACATTGGGTGCACATAAATTGATTGTACATTTTTTACTGTAGTCATGTTTCTGTTTTCATTACTTTATTAGTATTTTGAGTATAAACTTATGTTTTCCCTCCCATCAGATTTTATCTTCTACTACCAACAGCCTATTTTAATCAGTTTCTTGGATGTTGTCTTGCGGTTTAATATTTATGTTTCATGACTTTCCTTCTCGCGTCGGTATAGCTCGGCTCTACTGTCATAACCGGTGTGTAAAAGGGACACATATGTTAGTTTTGGTTCCTCTCCCTGATTTTTCATAAATATTACTCCTTTATCATCATCAGGTCAGCGCTTTTTGTTATAATATTTTAATCTGCCTCGTTTATCCTTTATAAACGAAAAGAGCAATAATCAGGGCCACATGCTTGAGAGGCTAAGGCGTTCAGTAAACGCAAAAAAATGCGACCTGGAGTGCTGTTCAATTTAAGAAACCGGCAAGTTGAGTGTAGCTGAATATCTGCTGTGCTTGGGCTATTTATTGGTCAAAGTATAATAGTGCCGGAACGAATATTTGATGTCCCCGGTGGCCTTTTGGAAAAAGGTTTCTTTTTAATAGTGGCCCTTGTAACTGTGGTCGAAGTCTGCTCCACTGTGATTATCGAGAAAAAGATTTGTACTGGTCATTCAATGGTGGAATTAGTTTCAAGTCAGCCAGCTAACTGAACACTGCCTAGTACTGGCATACTGTGTGGCAAACCTAAGTCGTACCATCTCCAGCACTTTCATGAATTCTTTTATCCCACCATCGCTATTAATTTAGTCCATCTAAGACACTTTTCCATTGCTTCCTGTAGTTTTGACTTGATTTCATTTACCGACATTGTTGTCATTTTTTAATTCCACAAAAGCATTGCTAATTTGTCGTCAGCTTTCACAAAATGTTTATTTACAGTGTCTCGTAAAAGGATTAATTGTCGCCCACCCCAACTATCCGACACTGTTTTTTTCAAAACGGCGTCAACAGGAGACATATTCTTTCTCTACAATGGTTTCCTTCCCCATGGCTTCTCACGCTCTCAGTGTAAAAAATCTGCGGTGCCTACCTAGGTTTGTTTGTTTAATCCTACGTCTCGCCGTTAAGCCTGCCGGTTCGATATCACTAGCGTGAAAACAAATCTCAACCGCTCGAGTATAGCACACTGTACACAGGCCTCGGGATCAAAGTCTACAAAACCCTGGGAAATCGCGTGAAGTGGTGCTGTGCACGGTCTCGTCACAAACCGCACGTGACCACCCCAGGCACCTTATTTTGGATCATGTTTACCAAGGATTATACTTTACGCTATGCAAGTCAACTTGCTTGTTATTTTTATTCCCACTCAGAATATGCACTTCTCCCTTGGGTCAAGGTCATCCCCAGATGTTCTTATCTGCCATTCCCTCCTGTGTCTTCATTAAGACCGCTGGGATTTCACCCACATCTCCATCCCTTTAACGGGACAGCTCTTCTTTTATGTTCAATTATGTGATGCCAAACTTGCACCTCACCTCACACCAAAATACCAGCTCACTGCAATGCAGCTGTGAATTTCTCAAACCCCACTTTCGTCGAGCACGCCATTCTCACATTGATGTTAAGCTGGTACATCGACTGTTCGTTTTGTGGTGAACTGTTATACTAAGAATATTGGACGTTTCATGATAACTGCAGGGTTAAAAGATGACATTTCCACTGCCATTTACAAACACCAAGCCTCAATTTATGGAGCTTGTATAATCGCAGTTCTACTGTCTACAAAAAAGGGACGAGGGAAATGAGTGATCGGTAAAGCAGGAGGAATGCACAGCGCCTAGTCAGGATCGTCTTCATGAAGCTTCGGCAAAGTCACGGCCATGGTTTCAACAAGTTGGTTGTTCTTGAATTTCCTGAACGCATACTCAAAGTCCCCCACTGATATAGACGGATTGACGAATGCGCTGAAAGAACAGAGAGGGGCTTAGGAAGTTGGTTTACAGCCGATGAAATTAAAGGAGCGAACAGTTTGAATAAAATACTGCTATAAAGGTTAAATGGCGGTATTTCTTGAGCACTCGAATTTAACCGATTGACATTGTGCTGCAAACAGGCCAAAACTACGACGAAATTATAGAAAGCCCAAAATTGTTTGCACAGACGGGAATTAAATGTGCTTATTTGATAAATTTAGACAAGTCTGCATTAGATCTAAAAACCATTTGAAGCTCCTTATTACAATTGCAGACGTTTAATAAATATCGTTACAAGAATTTAGCGGGTTGAGATATAGACAAGTCTGCATTAGATCTAAAAACCATTTGAAGCTCCTTATTACAATTGCAGACGTTTAATAAATATCGTTACAAGAATTTAGCGGGTTGAGATATAAACGCTTAGGACTACACACTAATATTTCAAAGACTACTAAGCTCGACCACGAGTTGCCTCTGTAGAATTGTTTAGACAAGACAAACTGTACCCTACTCAGCTAGTGAGGAGAAAGTTGACGTTTACGCTGCGCAGCGAACCATCTCAGTGGTAAGGAACGAAATTCTATCATGGAAATAAGCCCCTTTTAAGTATAGAGGCGAAAAGATTGTGGCTGGATGGAATAGGGTGCGCCATTGGTAATGAAATACTACGTAAATAAACCTTAAATAATCTACTACCCTCAGGCTGTTAACAGTTCTTTCACAGTGGCCATTTTCTTGTTATCGACCCGGCTACCCATAAAATTGCGTAAGTAAATAAGATTTTCGATTCTGGAAATATGCTTTCAGATGTTTAGAAGCAAAGTCTTATGCTGCATGCGTATGTGCGATTTAGGAAGCAAGTCGATAGGAACGTATCTTAAACCACATACACTGGGGCAATTACGACAAATTTTAATAGTAGTATGATACAGATAAATAACACCTGTGCGACAATCAGATGGGCCACAAGAAGAAAACGAGTACAGATTGCTGCATGAAGCCGCAATATATTAATACACCTGCTTATCGCGAGTAAAGGCGACGACATAAATGGCTCTGTTGCATTCGAATTGCTTCCAGCAATGCAATCTTGCTAAAACAGCGCATCGGGATGAGTGATGGCAGACGCTATCCTATATAGGAGACGATTAAGAAGAACAACCAAAAAACACAGCCCTATTTCAATTAATTTATCAAAGGAAACATCCTAAGGCAATTAGGGCCACACAACAATGCACACAAGCACGCATCAGAAAGTGCATAAGCTGAAGCGGCAGGCGGTCAAAGCAAAGATTTGAAAGTGTATAAATTTTTAAATAGTCTTTGGAGCATCCTATGTATTTTGGATTATGTAAAATGCGAACAACGCTATGTTTATCGTTTATTTAGATATCACCTGACAACCCTTACGTATACATGATCATAAGGTTATTGATGTTAGTGATGCAACAAACAAAAACGATACACGTTAACTTTTTTAGGTTAGATTTAATTATGCCTAAATAGCATCTTTACATTAATATCACCAAAACTTTTGTAAGATAACTGACATAATCGATTCTAAGAAGGTAGAAACTAAAGACAAATGAAAGATCTACAAGGTGAACAGTGATGTGAAGTACATTTAGGTGCAGCATAAAAACATTCAAAAGTAAGAATTTTATACGAAACCTTTGGTACTCATGTCGCGAAGCCACACACACAACAATGTGGTATGCAATGGCCACCCAGGCAAGTTCGAAGCAAAGAACTTTCAATTAAATAACACAGTTAACAGGTTACTGCATCGATTGAACAGGAATAATTGAAGGAGACAGAAGTATGCCATGCTACAACATACTAAAAGGGTCAATCTTTGTTTCTGGATTGGCTAGCCAATTAGAGTACACACGTATGTAGAAACCGAATGCAGCGAGGAGATAATATGAACACTAATGGCAATACATATCAATCTATTTTACTAACGGCAGGAACAACATTACCGATTGTCACACAAGGAGGTTTGAGTCGATCGATGGTGAGTTTTGAAACCCCTATATGCCAGTCAAATGAGCTGCATTTAACAAGTTCTATAAGTCTAAAAGATGACCTCAATTCCTGTAACATGCACATCCGGGAACATAAAAGAGTTGGTTCATCAATAACGTTTCGAGTCCGGCCAATAACAAGCACCTATTGTACATGTTGACTGAAAAGTAATCAACCAAATTGACAGCCATGGAGCAGTACCGCGGCAGACACGCTTCCACAAATTCAACTACAAAAATGGTGGCAAATTTAGCATGTTCGTTCCTACCTGCTTGTCATTGGTTAGTTTGTAACCGGGAATAAGAAGAAGAGGCCTAAAATGATTTGCTCCTAAGTTATTTGAGGTTAGAGAAAGTAGGACGACTGTATCTTTAACTCAAGATCCAAACACATTCCCCTCACACGGAAGTAGGAGTCTTCGAGAAATCAATGGTTCTAAAAAACTGGAACGGCTTGTAAGATAGCAATGATGTCTACCCAGGTGCGCACAAACCCAAAGGTTTGGGAAAATTCCTTCGTGAGAAATTTCGACGTATATCAGAGGGTGAGAGGTATGCAAATTCCCTGGGTCAACAGACAAACGCTCCGTTTTAGCAAGACAGCCTAGGGCTTTAAGCACACGGGATGCCCAACAATTTTGTGGTGTAGTCTACGTGCAGTTCACATGGTCGTTGGTTATTCGAAAAACCACCTATGATTTAGATTGGGGAGTGCAAGACGTTACTGTGCAGAAGACTCACATAACCACTAGCAACAAACACGAAAATATCTTTCGTTTTATTCACAGGCTCCATGCAACTCCCATGATAACCGCGCATGAAGTTGCACCAATGGGTCAAAACCGTCGCTAAATAATAGACGAGAAGTGACACTTGACAATCGCCACAGCCCACTCGGTGTCACGTGGACGAAATTCGATGACATCATTTATACGCCAACATGCTTATGATGTGTCTGTGTCGATAAAACGGTTAAAGCAAACGTTCAACAGGGAGTTTCCTTTGATTTTCGCATATTACCCGCGTTTGCTAAAAATATGACAATTCTAGAGAAACCTTACAAAAGCACAGTTATCTTCATGGTCAGAGGAAGGCAAATTGGAGCTTACGGGCTAGTGGAAGAGGATTCGACAGATTGTGGGGATGATGGAGAGGCATGGAGCCAGGCACGAAAGCCCCTTAAGGCGGCTTCACGGCAAATCTCGAAAAGGTCACTGCCCGACAGACCTTCTGTTTGCTCAGCAAAGGACTTCAAAAACTCCGGAGTAACTAGGGCGTCCAAAGGCTCATTATGAAGATGAACCTTCAAAATCTCCAAACGTTGTTGGGCATTCGGCAGAGGAACATACACCTAATTAATGAAGGGAGTTGTTAAGCAATAAAACCGAACCATGCACCTGCTGAGTAATTGCGCAGAAAACAAGCAAATGCAGGAAACACCCCTGGATCTATATCTTAGCAGTAAACGTCTACAAAACCCAATGCATAAGCAAGCCGCTATAATTAAGGAGTGGGATTAGGTTTGACTACCTACTCCTATACACCAAAAAATTTTGACTGGGAGGTGCACGTGAAGGCTCTATTCGCAGAAATTGAGGTCCACTCAAAGCAACGTGCGAAATTCTTCATGTAGATTAAGCTCCCATCAGAAAAGATGATGCTCACCTTGTAGGGCAGTCGCCTAAGTATGGCACTGTCGAGATCACTGGGTCTGTTGGTAGCACCAATAACAATAATGCGGCTGTCTGGTTCAGAGAGAAGTCCATCCCAGAGAGCCATAAACTGGGTCTTCATCATACGTGTCGACTCATTGTCGTGAACAGAGCGAGTTGTTAGAAACGAATCTAGAAGAAACACGCAGCATCATTGGATGGCGTCAATTTGGATGCACCACATTAGGCACTAGCATCGGATAAAGCCACGACGCGCAACGCACAAAAACATTG